>JARQZK010000016.1:127500-232500 GCA_030704885.1 Cynegetis impunctata | reverse complement strand
AGAATTCTTCTTTTCTGTCCACGTCGTGTTCTTCCGTTGGACTATGGGCATTGATAATTGAGAGGTTAAAGAATTTTGATTTTAGTCTTAGTTTACACATTCTCTCATTTATTGCTTCGAAGTCTAGAATGCTATGTTTGACCTTGTTATCAACAATAAAGGCTACTCCAAATTCCTTGCGTCCATTTTCTTTCCCACTATATAGGATTGTGTGTGTTCTTGTGTCTCTTATTCCCTTTCCTAGCCACCTTGTTTCTTGTATTGCTGTCACCGCTATATATATATATTTATATATACATATATATATATATATATATATATATATATATATATATATATATATATATATATATATAAATTCCATGTTCCAACTGTGATGCTGTCTATATCGGACAATCGAGCCAATACTTATCAAAACGTTTAAACGGACATAAAAATGATAAAAAACATATAAGAGCCCTCTCAAACCATAAAGCTAAATACAAACATGACTTCCAGTTTGAGAATACCAAAACGAGGAATCATGAAAATGATATATATACAAAAGAATAATCACTCTATAAATGAAAAAAAGATATTAAAAATTTGAGCAAAATATACCACAACATTTTATCAAAAATATAGAAAACAGAGAAATATTGTAAATAAAAATCATGGAAAAAAAAATTAAAAATTGTAATTATGAATGTTGGTCTGCTTTTATTGAATATTGGCTCCCCATATATTGGTTTCTTCGTTTACATTTTTTGAAACGTATTATAGGCCACTGGTCAATCAAACGAATCTCAGCGAATTTAATATCATTTGCACGTCATACGCTCATATAAAGTTCAGTGGAAAGGTGGGTGAAAAAGTAAACAATTGTAAATATGAATTCGTTTGAAGTTTGTATATAGGATTAATGAAATAAGTGTCAGTTGTTTCCGAAGATAATTTAAACTAGGTAAAAAATTTTCAGTACTTCTCAAGAAATTTTTTTTATTTATCTACCAAATGTAACTTTCAACTGTATCTTTGGTGACAATAATTTTTTCTTTCTCTCCATAGTAGTCATTGAAAAAGGCTTTGTAAAGCTGAAACTTTGGAATAAAGGCATAAATGATTAAATAGCAAAGACAAATAAATCTCCATTTTAGCTAAGCCACATTCCCAAGAACAGTTCTAAAATTATCACATATAAATATATATATATATATATATATATATATATATATATATATATATACATACGAAGTTTACAAATTACAGGTATTGTTTGATTAATAATTTAACTCAAATTCTTCATCAGTAGAATGTTAAGGAGTTTAAAAACAGGGAAATGATAATAAGACATTTACAACTTAACATTATTTGAACATTTACTTTATTGATCTTGTCACAAATACGAATAAACATGAATAGCCTGTTGTTACCAATAATATATATATATATATATATATATATATATATATATATATATATATATATATATATATATATATATATATATATATATATATATATATATATATATATATATATATATATATATATATATATAAATATATATATATATATATATATATATATATATATATATATTTTTTTTTATTTTTTATTGGTAACAACAGGCTATTCATGTTTATTCGTATTTGTGATGTAATGCCTGGTCCTGGGTGTTAAATGATGCACAGGTTCATACTATACTTTTGGTCTTTATTTATAGCATTACTGAATATAGGCTTAGCGCTGACCGCTCGGGCAGCGTGACGAGTCTATCTCTCAGTCTTACTTACTTACTTGAGATTTCCTCTGGTTCTCATATATATTCATATAGTATTATGTATACAACATAATGCTGATATGCGACCTTGCCTGTACGTGATGTTTACGATAATATTAGGTGTACTAAACATTCTCAGTTACTATAGAGTAATCGATCGTGACTTTCTTCGTTTACTCATCTCGACACTGACCTACTGATCTACATCCACCACACCTCTGGGGCTAATTGAAAGAATTTTATTGAGGTTTACTCGAGAAAATTCTGTCTCGTTTAAATGTATGATAATTTAAAATTTTTCTTTCAATTTCCTATGCATGGTTTAATTACCATATCCATTCCTGGAGGTGTGCTGGAAGTAGCTATAATTACAATAACAATTTTTAAAGCAATTCCTTTTACGTACAATCTCTATATCATGTCCCTATACTCTCGTGATGATACGCCATATTTTTGATATATTAATAATTATTTCATTTCAGCCATAGTACTCTATATAAATTACTTTTTACTTTAATTTGTGGACTCTTTCAGTTATCTCATTTATCAATTAATATAACCCATCTATATGTAACCACAATACCAACCATACCTCAATATATAAATATATATATCCACAATAATAATAACTAAGGTCCCTAAAACTGATTATATTCCCTTGCCTTCCTAATAATTGAGAGCTTTTAATTCCATTCTTCTCTACAGATAGCTTCTAAAATTCTCAACATTTCGTCTCGCGTCAATGCCGATCGAATATTTAGATTCTGTAGAGTGTTGCAACATTAGTACATACCATGTATGATTTATTCTTGGCAGCTTCCAAAATTCTAAATAACATAGCTAATGGATAGCTGTAGATCGTCGCAACACTATTCCTCCATAAAAATTTATATATACTCATCTATATATTTATTTCTTCATTTCTCATTACCATATCCATCTTAACTAAGAAGTGGTCGCTATCTATATATAGCATACAAAAAAATATATCATCTCATTTTACCAACGATTCCATCTCGTAATTACAGTAAAAATTCATTATTTATGAAAACATAATTCATTAGCAGGGGGCATAATCCATCCCCTGAGCGTCCCTACACGCATTCTCATTAATAAAATTGCTCTCTCCTTTTAACCATTAAATAATTGTACATTATCTATACCATACTATTTTGGAAACTATAAGCAGCCTTAGCAATACCTATATTTGATAATGGGCTCAAAGTTTAAACTTTATTAAAAACAATATTTAAATTTTCATATTTTTGTCCCTTCTGACAACTTCAAACTTGCGTATCATCAGGTGAGCAACAGTTTACAATTCCTTAACAATTTCTCTGACTTTTATAATTACCACTTGTGATGCCTAGTATCATCAATTTCATTTACGATAAAATTGATTACAAGATTTAAATTAATCAAAAAAAATTAAAACTTTCCGAAGTAGGTCAATGTCTCAGTAAGATTTAACTAAAGATAATTCATAATTACAAAATATTCATAATAAAAAAATTTCTAGCTTCGAAATATTTGCCATATATATTCATAAATCTTACTTGACCGCAAGACTCCAAATCCATTCAATAACTCAATTCTTTATTTATATAAACAATATTAACTCGATAGTGAGTCAATGCCGGTCAGTGTCATCAGATTACCCATGTTATAAAAATAGCAATGTTACAATAATAATAATGTCAATGTCACACAATTCATATTCATTTTAATGCAATAGAACGCGTGATTACTCATTTCTCTAATTGCACACTATATATAATATTTCCATAATCTTGAATAGGAATACTTCCAAAAAAAATATTGATATTTATCCACAATGATTTCAAATTAAAGAAAAAAAATTCCCTCTTAAACTTAACTTACGATTATTGCATGAAAGACGGAATCCCATAATAACATTAAATCTAATAATAAAATTAATAATGATAAAATAATACTAGAATTAATAATGATAAAAAAAACAATAATGAAATACTTAGGTCAGGTCAGTGTCATAACTTAATGTAGAAAAATTCATTAATGTAATAACTAATAATAAAAAAATTAATGTCTCTTCTTAAAAAAAATAATGTCTCTTTTTTCTTCATTTTTAAAAACAATGTCCATTTCACTCTATATTTACACATATTTATACGTCCATATCTCTGCCATTTACACAAGGGTAGATCCTACCTTAACCTTCTGCAACATCGCGGTTAGTGACTTCCATTCTACCTGCGTTCACAGCCAGTATACCCATTCCTACGGTCCTCGTGATGGCCTGGGTCGTCATCTCCGGAACTACTGCGAAGCAACCAGCTTTTCTATGGGCGATGATCATTTCTTCTTCTTCCCATATTTGTTCACTAACTTTCACTTTCTTCAATTACAACAATACAACTGGCAGGATCGCCATGTAATGCCTGGTCCTGGGTGTTAAATGATGCACAGGTTCATACTATACTTTTGGTCTTTATTTATAGCATTACTGAATATAGGCTTAGCGCTGACCGCTCGGGCAGCGTGACGAGTCTATCTCTCATTCTTACTTACTTACTTGAGATTTCCTCTGGTTCTTATATATATTCATATAGTATTATGTATACAACATAATGCTGATATGCGACCTTGCCTGTACGTGATGTTTACGATAATATTAGGTGTACTAAACATTCTCAGTTACTATAGAGTAATCGATCGTGACTTTCTTCGTTTACTCATCTCGACACTGACCTACTGATCTACATCCACCACAGTGACAAGATCAATAAAGTAAATGTTCAAATAAGTTGTAAATGTCTTATTATCATTTCCCTGTTTTTAAATTCCTTATCATTCTACTGATGAAGAATTTGAGTTAAATTATTAATCAAACAATACGTGTAATTTGTAAACTTCGTATATATATATATATATATATATATATATATATATATATATATATGTATATATATATATATATATATATATATATATATATATATATATATATATATATATATATATATATATATATATATGTGATAATTTTAGAAATTTTCTTGGGAATGTGGCTTAGCTAAAATGGAGATTTATTTGTCTTTGCTATTTAATCATTTATTCCTTTATTCCAACGTTTCGGCTTTACAAAGCCTTTTTCAATGACTACTATGGAGAGAAAGAAAAAATTATTGTCACCAAAGTTACAGTCGAAAGTTACATTTAGTCGATAAATAAAAAAATTTTCTTGAAAAGCACTGAAAGAACATAACAATTTTTACAAATATCACAGAAAATTTTTTAACTAGTTTAAATTATCTTCGGAAACAACTGACACTTATTTCATTAATTCTATACACAAACTTCGAACGAATTCATATTTACAATTGTTTATTTTTTCACCTACCTTTCCACTGAACTTCATATAAGCGTATGATGTGCAAATGATATTAAATTCGCTGATTCGTTTGATTGAGCAGTGGTCTATACGTTTCAAAAAATATAAACGAAGAAACCAATATATGGGGAGCCAATATTTAATAAAAACAGTCCAACATTCATAATTACAATTTTTAATATTTTTTTCCATGAATTTTATTTACATAATTTCTCTGTTTTTTATATTTTTGATAAAATGTTGTGGTATATTTTGCTCAAATTTTTAATATCTGTTTTTTCATTTATAGAGTGATTATTCTTTTGTATATATATCATTTTCATGATTCCTCGTTTTGGTATTCTCAAACTGGAAGTCATGTTTGTATTTCGCTTTATGGTTTGAGAGGGCTGTTATAATTATGTTTTTTATCATTTTTATGTACGTTTAAACGGTTTGATAAGTATTGGCCCGATTGTCCGATATAGACAGCATCACAGTTGGAACATGGAATTTCATATATGGTATGTGTTGTCTCATTAACAGGAATTTTTGTTTTTAGTTAGGAGTAGTTTCTTTTAAACGTGTTTTGAGTTTCATGCCCAATTTTCAGGTTTTTGGGTTCCAGTACCTTCTGTATATTCTCTGACAGTCCATATATGTACGGAAACAATGTGAAACTTAGTCTATCGCGAATTCTACCCTCGTTTCCTTCAGTGAATTTCTTCATTCGACTAACAAATATTTTATTCACCATGTTGCAGGGATAATTGTTCTGTTTTAGAACTTCTTTTGCTTTTTTTATTGCGTCAGTTCTGAATCTATGATCTGAAAGTTTAATAGCCCTGTCAGCTAGACAAATTACGACGGTTTTCTTCTGGCTATGTGGATGATTCGAAAGGTAGTTGAGATATCTACCAGACCACGTTGGTTTTGTATACCATATAGTAATTATTTTATTTTTAGCTAAGAAACATTCCCAAGAAAAATTCTAAAATTATCATTTTAATATATATATATATATATATATATATATATATATATATATATATATATATATATATATATATATATATATATATATATATATATATATATATATATATATATATATATATATATATATATATATATTATATATATATATATATATATGTATACTATATATATATATATATATATATATATATAATATATAAGTATATATATATATATATATATATATATAAATATATAAATATATATATATATATATATATATATATATATATATAATATATATATATATATATATATATACATATAATATATATATATATATATATATATATATATATATATATATATATATATATATATATATATATATATATATATATATACAATTAGGATAATAATATTTGGGTATAGCAGCAAGCAAAACGTGTACTCTTATAACACTATATTTCCGATATTTCGACAATGATTATTGTCATCTTCAGGGAAGCTACAAAATAAGCACAAAAGAAAATCAAAAATTGCTCCATAACGGTCAACAGTAACACTACTCACTGTGTCTTTGAGAATGATTGGAAAAGATGTAAAAATCGAGATACAGCATTATTGATTTCTATAAAACATTATTGATCGAGAAACACAAAATGTGATGTCATCAACTAACATTATAAGTTAAATGGGCACAATAAAATAAATAATAATATAGGTGTTTCACAAGTTGCAGCTGCTACCAATGAAGCAGTTAACTCGACCCAAATTCAATTATGTTGCTGATGTTTTCCCAAGGTTGTCACGAATTTTTAGGTCTCTTAGTCACATAAAAATTGCCAATAGAACAGTTTTAACAATAAGTTCCATTTTCACTAAGGTTAAGGATAAAACACCTTTAACTTCATAATCTCATATAGTATACAGCATTCCATGCTCCAATTGTGATAAATTATATGTAGGTCAGACGTCTAGAGCCCTTAAGGATAGAATTACCTCACATAAGAGTGACTGTAGGTGTCATCCTGAAAGATGTGCCTTGAGTGAACATGTGAATATTACAGGTCATATTATGAATTTCAGTGACACCAGGATATTGACAAGGGAAAGAAATTCGACTAAGAGACTGTTTATGGAGATGGCTTACATTTCACAATCAGAAAATTGCTTAAATGAGAAAACTGATTTAAATAATCTTAGTGGAATTTATTCTTTTTTGTAAGATTTAGATAAAAACATCCATTTAAGAAATGTCGAGTGAGAGAAGAGTTGCCTTCCTTTTTCTGAGTCATTTATACTTCTGGCTATTTTATTTGTTAAAAGTGGCCAATCTGTGAACCTTAATTATCATATTTTCACATTAGAGTTTTCTTGTTTGATGCTGTCTATGTCTACTTTCTTGATCAAGATGGCTGGTCGCGTCTCTTTTTCAGTCAATATGTAATGACGAAGTAGATAATTATATTCTTTTAGTCTTTAACTTAACTTTAACGATATTCATTTCCTCTAAATTAATTGTGGTTTGTTTTATTTTATTGTGACCATTTAACTTATAATGTTAGTTGATGACATCACATTTTGTGTTTCTCGATCAATAATGTTTTATAGAAATCAATAATGCTATATCTCGATTTTTACATCTTTTGCAATCATTCTCAAAGACACAGTGAGTAGTGTTACTGTTGACCGTTATGGAGCAATTTTTGATTTTCTTTTGTGCTTATTTTGTAGCTTCCCTGAAGATGACAATAATCATTGTCGAAATATCGGAAATATAGTGTTATAAGAGTACACGTTTTGCTTGCTGCTATGCCCAAATATTATTATCCTAATTGCATCCTACCTAGTCAGCAAAGACTACCCTTCTTATATATATATATATATATATATATATATATATATATATATATATATATATATATATATACATATATATATATAATATATATATATATATATATATATATATATATATATATATATATATATATATATATATATATATATATATGTATATATGTATATAAATATATTCCTTAATTAATGTAGTTATTTATATTTCTTTCTTCAATTATTCACTTATTTTACATTCAAAATTGAAGGAAAATTATGAAAAACGTCAAGCTCTGAAAATAACTCAAATTGTTTCAAAATTTCATATAATTTCAAGGAAATCGTAGCAGAATTTCTCATATTTGCGATTCAGATTTAAGATTTTGTCCAAGATTGATTCAACTCGAAAAATTTGGTGTGCGTCCCTTCGCATTTTTACGATTGTAACCATACTCGAATAAAATTTTATCCGGTCCGCGGCAGTAAAACTAGAAGAGCACCGAAAAAGTATCCTCTTATGACGCGAAAATTGCCAACTTTCCGGAAAAACTTGTCGCCCGCCCCTTGTTGCATTAAATGGTTATTTGCAAGCTGCTTCGAACACGTACCGATGCGGCGTTTCGTTACCGAGTGAACTATTCAAACTTGACTCTGCTACATCCTTGCCGAGTTGTTTCTAGTTCGAATTTCATCTCTTGGGGGGGCCAAGCGACGTCCGCATTGACCCAGATTGAAATGGCGGTTTTTCTTATGGGCGTAACGTTTTGGTCGGACTCGTACTTTGTCCGAAACGGATTTCAATACGCCATCTTGATTTATCGAACCTCGCCTCATGAACATTACAACATGAATTATTATCTCATTCGGGAAACGTGATGATAATGGGTACATTTATGCTTATGGGGCTGCCGTCGTAATTTATTAAATCGGTGCATTGTTTTATTCTCCAAAATTTTACTTTATGATTTTGTGCTATTAGCTATATCTACGCGTTCTACCTCTTTATTTCAGTTTGATTCAATTTATTTATAATTGTAGTACCTACCGCGCAATAGCGACAATTGAAATTAAATATTTTGAAACTATATTTGAAACTGTAATAAGCACAATGCAAATACTAATTTACTTAACAAATTCGTTAATTACTGTTGTTTTGGTGTAGTAGAAAAGTTGCCTGCATTATTTTTTATTTTTCACTTGTATATTATTTGTTGATTTTACCTTAGATACGGTTGCTATGAATACACTCATTATGCCCTAGGGCGTAATGAGCGGGCATAATGGATCATAACGCCCGCTTATTTCACGAGGAGAAATGATGCAACTTTCATTGATTAAATACTTCATAATCCTTGTCGTATACGACTCTGGATTTCTCCGGCAATGAATTATTCGCAGCTTTGGCTGCATTTTCTATGATATTCTTGGGTGAATTCACTTTCGTTTCCATTATTTCTATAAGATTACAAAAAGAAAGCAGCAATGACATTCACTAAATATGATGACAAAAATATTCACAAATGTCAAAATATCAACAAATGACATGCCTACTATGAGAAGGAAAATGGAAAATATAGGAGCAATGAACTGATTTTAAAATCGATTTTTCATTATAATAAAATAATTTTTTCGTGAAAAATAAAATCTTGTATGCACCACGTGCGTTACTAGATCCTAACACCCATCGGGCAACATTCATCCCTCGGGCCAGAGGCCTTCGGGACGAATAGGATCTATATAACGCACACGGTACATAAATAACTATTTTGGCAACCGTGTGCAACATCAAATCAATAAAGCACTTTTTTTTTAATAACTATTTATGAGAGCTTCCTGTCCGCTCTCATAATCACAGTTTGCATATAACGTACATTTTTGAGGTACTTATTTTGTTGCCGATGATGATAATGAATTGTTACCTGAAAATTTTGTGAGATGACATTATTCAAATGTTGGATGTTTTTATTTTTATAAGACCAAGAATACAGTTAATTTTCAGTTGAAGCTAGAAAACCTTTGGAAAAAACATTTAACTTTATTTTACGTTCGTATCTGATTATATTTTCCGAAAAATTACAAATTTTCAAAAAAAATACCAGATATATTTTTCGTTATGCAATGAGATTTCATTCCCGTCCCTTAAACGTTGTGATATTTTCTCAAATTTGTCATTATTGAAACCATGTATTCCACATTAGATCTTATGAATTGTTTTTGATAATTGTTTTCGTATAATTTTCAACCAACCAGAACGATCAATTTAGTTAAGTTACCTTGTATAATTTCGATTATATAACTCATGTATGAATAAGCCAATAGAATCCGTGAATTTTGCAACTACTGCGTATTGATAAGTGAATACACCTACCCTTGACGACGTGATATAATCGTTTTGGTGTTTCGCCTCGTGTCAAAATGTGAATGTTTTCGTATTTACGATGTTTTGACGTTTGTCAAAAAAAATTTATATTTTTTATTCGTTATATAATCGTTACGAATACCACTCGAGCTATCGAAAATAATCGATTATACTGACCTCGTCACTCGACGTATTTTCTTAAAACACCACTCGAGATGCGCTCTCGTGGATGTTTCGCAAAATACGTCTCGTGACTCGGAAGTATAATCGATTATTTTCGATGCTCTTGTGATATTATAACTGGTAATACGAGGATTCCGAGGTTGAGCGTCAAACGGTGCACACGCATAACCTCTGAATCCCAAGATTTAGAGGTTAAATCAAACACGTGTGTGATAATATATGTTATAGTGAAATTGAATGTGACATAAGTAATTATTAGTGAATTGTATACTTTGGTAGAGACATAGAATAGTTGCAGAATGCAGCTAATGTCCAGACGCTTGTTACGAGCATCTCTACTGTAACACTTGAGCCTGACCACATGGCCTAAGTTGCCGGATCATAGAAAATTGATTAGAAGAAGAAGAAGAACTGGTAATACCTGATTATACATAGAGTAGCTCTACCAATCGAAAACTAACACGACCATCAAATTTTGACGTTTATCAATAACTGTTCAAAAATGAGTCGTTTGGGAGATTTTTACTCAATATACTCAACAAATAATCGTATCAAATACAATTCGTACTTCAGAATACATACGGTTGTACATCTCAAACTTCCTGTATAATTACAAATCGTGTAAGTTTGACAGAATAATCCTCCCGCTTCGCGGTCGGATTATTTAAACTGTCAAACTGACACTCTATGTAATTATGCAACAAGTTATCGATGTATAACCTGATTATTTTGAAGTAAGTATTACTACTGATTATATAACTCATGTATGAATAAGCCCATAGAATCCGTGAATTTTGCATAACTACTGCGTATTGATTAGTGAATATACCCTTGACGACGTGATATAATCGTTTTGGTGTTTCGCCTCGTGTCAAAATGTGAATATTTTCATATTGACGGTGTTTTGACATAAAAAATTAATATATTTTATTCGTTATATAAGCGTAACGAATACCACTCGAGCAATCGAAAATAATCGATTATACTGACCTCGACACTCGAGGTATTTTCTTAAAACACCAAATTCGCAAAATACGTCTCGTGGCTCGGAAGTACAATCGATTATTTTCGATGCTCTTGTGATATTATAACTGATTATATAACTCATCTGTGAATAAGCCAATAAAATCCGTGAATTTTGCATAGCTACTGCGTATTGATAAGTGAATATACTCTTGACGACGTGATATAATCGTTTTGGTGTTTCGAAAAATACGTCTCGTTACTCGAAAGTATAATCGATCTTTTTCGATACTCTTGTGATATTATAAATGATTATATACAATGCGAAAGTAAATAATTTTAGAACGATGTATTTTTTATTACTCGAAGAATAGTTAAAATTTATTCAGTAGACATACTTTTTCAACTCGTTTTCGATACATATTTTGTCATACATTAGGCAAATTTAGTTTGATAAAGCGAATTGAAAACGGCTTGATATAGTTAATCCTTATCATACAAAAAGTAGGTACATTCACTGTCTAATCTATTCACTAATACGTAAACAGAAAGATTGGTACCCCATTTCGAGCATATTGCGTGAACGGAAGAGTGTGCGATTTGGCATAGTTGAAGTTTAAATAAGATTTATATAGTGAAAAAAGTTTAAATTAATATATAATATGTGTTACAAATACATTATATAATAAATTATTTATGATTGTTTATACACGCTCGCATCTAAAGTTATTATTATAAAGTGAAAAAAGTTTAAATTAATATATAATATGTGTTACAAATACATTATATAATAAATTATTTATGATTGTTTATACACGCTCGCATCTAAAGTTATTGAACAAAGGTCCATTTGACCGTATAGTTGATTGGGTATTTCGGAATTCCTGGATTAGCAGACGGTCGAAGGCCGCCCTTTTATCGTAAGTGGAGGAGCCGAGAATAGTCTGCTTCCCTAAAGGCGCGTTTTCCTCCACTTTCGCCAGTCGCCGACGACTGAGTAGCCGCGACTGGTAGTAGCTGCGACCTATTCATTCAGGCGCGTTTTCCTCCACCTTCGCCAGTCGCCGACGACTGCGACTCACTAGCCTGCGTCAATCAGTATTTGTCCCTCGTTCAGCACAAGAAAAATGAACATTTCAAAAAAATCATTAATTGCAATGTTATTAAATTATCAAGTGCAGGAGGAAAATCTGCTTCTCATGTTAACGTTATAATCTGAGAAACAAACAAGCGAAGAATTAGCAATGTTCCGAAATAGACGATTGGAAGGATTTCAGGCAATATTAATCCAGAACCACCTGACAGATAACGAAACAAAATTCAAAGAGTTTTTCCGAATTTCCCGGCATCAATATAGCTACACAAACTAACTTTCGTCGACGAATTATCGCGGCACCCCTTTCGAATATGAGCAGCTACTCGCGACTGGACGAACGGCGACCGGACGCTGGTAGTCGCGACTGAGTAGCGGCTAGGAAAACAGGATGATTTAAAATGCGTTGGAGATGTCTTGACGAATTGGTCGAAGCTACTCAGTCGCAGTCGTCGGCGACTGGCGAAAGTGGAGGAAAACGCGCCTTAACAAATTGATCTGCTCTCTGTTGAATACTTGTAATTTATTTACTTTATAACTTCTTCCTTTTTAGAAATGCGACAACCTTCTGGATTGTGGCTATGTTTAATTTATCCTTCTCTAAAATGTTATTTTTCACCATAGAGTAACGGTAGTGTATAATCATGCTAAAGAACATATTTTCATATGTTCATATATATTCGTTAATAAACTACAATAATCGAAGGCACATTGTTGAATATTCGAGGTATCATTATACATAATAGCTATAAAATATAGGACGCTTAATAATATCTGACGAATTTCAGGCTATGTGGCTGATGCTCCAACAAGAAACCCCAGAAGATTACGTTATAGCTTCTGGAGAGACGCACAGCGTACGAGAGTTCTTGGAGGCATCGTTCAAACATGTAGGTAAAGAGATCGTCTGGGAGGGTTCGGGAGTCGACGAAGTGGGCAAAGAAAAAGACACGGGAATCGTGAGAGTCCGAATAAACCCGAAGTACTTCAGACCTACTGAAGTGGTAAGATTTTTGTCTATTGATTAGGTATTGAAAAAAAATTCGTATATACCTATATATATTTATGTATATATATATATATATATATATATATATATATATATATATATATATATATATATATATATATATATATATATATATTCATATGTATATATATATATATATATATATATATATATATATATATATATATATATATATATATATATATATATATATATATATATATATATATATATTGAAAACTAAACATAGGAAAAATTTGAAAATTCAGCTGTTTACTAAAGTGGATGGATCCACTTTAGTACCGGCTACAATATTTTCAAGCTAATGACACTTCTGGTTATATCGGAAGTAGGTGTCAACTTGCTCATTTCAAATGGGACATCCTATATATCATTACAGATTTCGATTCTACGCAATATTTGAACTAGACTTTATGTATCATTTTCTATACTTAATTCCTACCGATTTTGGCATATTAAATTTTTAATGCCAAAAATAACGATTGCGGGCTCTAAAATAATCAACAGTTTCATTATAAGGAAAGCTTTATATATTATTTTGGTGAATATATTAATACAGACTGTTCAAAAATTGATTTCAAAAATGAAATTAAGAAAGAATAAAGTATAAACTTTAAAATAAAAAACACTTGGCTTATGTTTCACAATATAAAAAAATATTTAGATACTGTATTTAGCACTAACGAAAACTCGACATGTTTCGAGTTATGAACTCATTATCAAGACTGACTACAGGAGAGTATTACATCCTATTTTATAAGACAGACAAAAGCAAAGGTGATACCTGAAAATCAATTTGTTCGTTTACAAGGGGTAATTGACTATTATGGGCGGAACTTATTTCGAGAATTTCAAGAAGGTCAAGGCGCTTTCCTTTTTTACCTGAATGTAACAATTTGATTTTATTGAAATCCAGGAAGTGATTGAATTTTATACAATGCTCAGAGAAGCCAGAGGTATATTTGTTTTGTAAAATTGACTTTTTATGTTCTTCAACACGAATATTTATATTCCTTTCTGTCTGTCCAATATAGAAATTGGGACATTCGTCGCAAAATATTTTGTAAACACCACTGTTTTCTCCGATGTTAGGTTTTTCCTTATTATTGACCAAGATTGACTTCAGGTTTCTTTTATTTGTACAACTTGTTTTAACGTTATTTTTCGATAGTCTGTTACAAATTTTGCTACTCAAATTAGGCACATAATTTATTGGGAAGTATTTTTGTTCTTCATTAATAGTTTTCGTGGGGTATATTGAATGCAACAAATACTTTATTCGTTTTTTCCCAATGAGCTTGTCGATAAGACTTTCATTGTAACCGTTATTAGTGGCTTATAATTTAATTGTATTAACTTCAGTTTGAAAATTTGTTTCCGATAATGGAATTCAATGGATTCAATTTACAAAAGAAGTAGAAAACGAAAACGGTATCTTGAATTTCTTAGACGTTCAGATTGCTAGGAATTTGAATTCTCTTACTTTCAACATTTATAGAAAACCAACCTTCACAGATCAAATTTTCAAACTGAAGTTAATACAATTAAATTATTAGCCACTAATAACGGTTACAATGAAAGTCTTATCGACAAACTCATTGGGAAAAAACGAATAAAGTATTTGTTGCATTCAATATACCCCACGCAAACTATTAATGAAGAACAAAAATACTTCCCAATAAATTATGTGCCTAATTTGAGTAGCAAAATTTGTAACAGACTATCGAAAAATAACGTTAAAACAATTTGTACAAATAAAAGAAACTTGAAGTCATTCTTGGTCAATAATAAAGAAAAATCTAACATCGGAGAAAACAGTGGTGTTTACAAAATATTATGCGACGAATGTTCTGCTTTCTATATTGGACAGACAGAAAGGAATATAAATATTCGTGTTGAAGAACATAAAAAGTCAATTTTACAAAACAAAAATACCACTGGCTTCTCTGAGCATTGTATAAAATTCAATCACTTCCTGGATTTCAACAAAACCAAATTGTTACATTCAGGTAACAAAGGAAATCGCCTTGGCCTTCTTGAAATTCTCGAAATAAGTTCCGCCCATAATAGTCAATTACCCCTTGTAAACGAACAAATTGATTTTCAGGTATCACCTTTGCTTTTGTCTGTCTTATAAAATAGGATGTAATACTCTCCTGTCGTCAGTATTGATAATGAGTTCATAACTCGAAACATTTCGACTTTTCGTTACTGCTAAATACAGTATCTAAATATTTTTTATATTGTGAAACATAAGCCAAGTGTTTTTTATTTTAAAGTTTATACTTTATTCTTGTTAAGTTATGTCATTTTAATGTGTAACAACTGTTGTATTGTACTGTTTGTGTCAAAATCTGACCTGCCATAAACATTCTTATATGTAACGTGGTTAAATAAACTATCTATCTATCTATTCTTTATGATGTTTCACCAAGTGATGTGCGAGAATTCAATCTCCGAAATTAAGAAAACTGTCAAAAATGAATTATTTTAAATGGAACCTTATAAATGTTATTAGTTTATCTTATTTCGCAATAAAAATGTGGTTGAAATTGTATAAGGTTGTGTATCTCTGAAATTTGTAGTTATTGAAATATTGACAGATTTATATACGGTAATTTCATTACTAATTTTTTTTTGAAGACATAGGTTGCTATGACGGCAATAAAAACCAAAATCTGTTATTATGACCTTGTCACTTACCAGTTAAAAATGATTAATAACATTGCCCGAACACCAAAATTATACAAATGAAGATAATTTGAATTCATTTATCATTTATAGACATAAACGGAAATTATTGAAAATTTTAAGGAATTTTGATCTGTTCAAACAGTAGTGGAAAGAAACAAACCTCTCGCTAGCGTTAACAATGGGAATGTTGAAATTGTATAGAGAATTTCAAGAACTTTGGACTTCTCAATATACCAGTGTATTTAATTTGAAAACAGGAAATCTCTAAATTTAGAAAAATTCAAAGAAACATTATTTTTTATTACATGTTCGAACTGACGTAGCTTGTCCTATACACATTATTGGATATGCGTAAAAATATACTATAATGGCAATTTCAATGTTCTCATTGTCACATTGTCAACGAGAGGTTGATTCTGTAATATAAGGTATAGTATAGAGAGAGAGAGAGAGAAACGTTTATTAATGGCCATCGACCTGGGGTCCTTCATCCTATAACAGCATATGGTATAGTATATTTATTCCATTGAATATATTTTTTATCATCAAATGGTTTCTCTGATTTATATATATATATATATATATATATATATATATATATATATATATATATAATATTATTTTATTTTTTTACTGAAAATCTTTGCAAAAACATTCGTTCGGCATTGCTACTTCTTCGTGTGAGAGCGCTTGATTATAATTATATATCAGACAATTATAATATATACAATGAAACAAAGTATTGGATAATATTTTATTTGCAAAAATATTTCAAAATAGCTATACTATTGGTTCTGATACCTGCTGCTCTTGCAGGACTCTTACACGACTCTGATCCTTTGGTAAATCATTCCAATCGCTATTGTATGGACAGTGTGCTTAGCGGCCAATAGATAAGAGTTTCATAACTTTTTCTGATCCATGTTTCAATTTCTTTGGTTACTTTAATTTTCATTTGTGTTTAATATTTTTTATATCTCTCGCCAGGTAAAAATAATCTCATTTATTGTTTTTTCTTCATTTTTGCTGTATGAATTAATGACAAGTTTCAGAAGACAAAATTGATTATAATAGTAGCTGTATCGATATTTCGGATTAATCAATCTACCATTTTCAATGATTTTATCGAGTTCACTGAAGTTTTAATATTTCCTTTCAGGATTTTTTACTGGGTGATTTCTCGAAAGCGAATAAAAAATTTGGTTGGGCACCTAAAGTTTCTTTCCCGGAATTAGTGAAGGATATGATGGATTCAGACATCGAGTTGATGAGGACCAATCCAACAGCTTGAGATTCAAGATGAATGTTTCTGAGATACATTTAATTTTTGTTTTCTTTCTCACTCAGAATAATGTAGATCAAAATGCTGTTGGGCGTATATATATATATATATATATATATATATATATATATATATATATATATATATATATATATATATATATATATATATATATATATATATATATATATATATATATATATATATATATATATATATATATATATATATATATATATATATATATATATATATATATATATATATATATATATATATATATATATATATATATATATATATATATATATATATATATATATATATATATATATATATATATATATATATAGGTATATATATATATATATATATATATATATATATATACAGTGTGACCCATTTTTAATGGAAACCCCTGTAAAATTTGAAGTCATAAACCGATTTCAACCACTTTTTTTTTTTAAATATCAAGTACTTAAAAGTCTACCTTGACACAAAATTTGAAATGTTTATTACAATTTTCAGGGCATACTACGATATATTTTCTCAGTCGAAATTCGGTTTTTTTTTATTAGCGATTTTTTTATTGAAAAGATTACCATGCCACTGGATTCAGCGTGCTCCTAAATAGGTATGACCAAAATTTCATAAAAAAATATTCATTCATAACAATGTTATGAGAACTCGAAATTCGAAAAATCACACTTAACAATCACAAAAAAAAACACCCAATATTAACAGATAGTCATGGAAATATTTTTTTAATGATTTCAACAATGAAATAGCGTAAATATTTTCAGGGAAAATAACGGAATTACATTCTAGTTTTCACGCAAATCAACTAAATTTGAGACCTAATAGATTTTTCAATTTAAATCTTAGTTGCCACGGAAATGATTGAGCGTAAGAGAGAAGATTGAAATTATATGCCTTTCGGGAGAAGATTTTAGAAGTGCTGGAGGGGGTTGTAGAGTATTTATCTGATGGCACTTTATCCTTGAAATCATAAAAAAAATATTTCTATGGCTATCTGTTGATATTGGGTGTTTTTTTTTGTGACTATTAAGGGTGAGTTTTCGAATTTTGAGTTCTCATAATTTTGTTATGAATGAATATTTTTCTATAAAATTTTGGTCATACCTATTTAGGGACACGCTGAATCCAGTGGCGTGGTAAAATTTTCAGGAATAATATAACAAGAGAGTGAGAATAAATTGAAAATAATTTGACAGATTTTTTCAAAACTTGTTGCCAGGCAATAGTCACAAGAGCCCGGAGGGCTCGAGTGGCTATTTCCAAATGGCAACAAGTTTGAACAAAATCTGTCAAATAATTTTCTATAATTTATCGAACTCGCGAGTTATATTTGACTAGATTATTTTTTGATTCGAAAATTTTTACAATAAAAAAGATCAATAAAACTATGATAAAACTATTGAAAAATTTAATTTAATTAATTATTACAATATAAGAAAATATCGTTGGCACATTGTGAATATATTAAAAGACTTAACAATTTAAATTAGTACAATGAAAAACGCAATTATTAAAAATATTTCGAGACTCATTATTTATTGAGGATTTTGAATTGCTTGTTATATTAAGTGTTTCCTCCTGCGTATTTTCTCTTTGATTATTTATAATTTGAATGATGTTCTTGGTTCAATTGTAAGTATGGTTTAATCGAACTTGCAGAATTATGACCAGTGACCTTGATTAGTTCTTGTTCTCCTACACCAGCTTTTGAAAGGTTACTTATTGCACTTGATCTGGCAGAATGGTTAGTTATTTTTTTAGTAACTGTGTCTAGACCTACTTTTTCTGCGGATTCTTTCATCCATTTTGAAATGGAATTTATTCCCACAGGAACGTTTTTATACCAAGAACCATGAGTTTGCCAAGCCCGATTTGGAGTAAGAAACAAGCGTTCGGTTTTAATATTTTCTTCACGTTTACCCAATAGTTTTTCAAAAAGACGAACAGGGCAAATATCTGGGTTATTTAGGGGAGTCAACCATTTACTATTAGCGCACCTTTGTGCTCCACCCTGTGCAGTTTTTGTAAAGATGGAATAATATTCAATGCGGCCAGTATTTAATCCCATAATGTCGGTTTCTTTTTTAAAATAATGAACTAAACATTTTGTAGCTTCTCCTCCCCTCCAAGCTAGTTCATACGATGCAACGTGAAAAAACTTTCTTTGCAATCCACAAGGTGTATCTTCGTCCCAATAGTTAAAAATTTGCAACAATTCTGTATTAGAAAGTGCCACCGAACTTTGTTTGTGCTTTTCAGGATGTTTTTGTAAAATTTTTCTTTTTGCATCTCGAGCATTTTTGAATTCTGTATCATGGAAATGATCAAAGGACCTGTTATACTTATTAAAGTAAAGTTCTTGAACTAATTTTGCCGTTTTATTCCACATTGTCTTTATTACTGCTTCTTTATAATCATTTCCGTCCTTTCTTTTCATGTTATAAGCCCAATCTTTCAAAATCAATGCCAGAGTAGCTGTTGTAGTAGATTGATCCAGAATATAATTTCTTTCTTTGGTGAGGTCTTAAATTGTCTCCATATAGACTGATTTAAGTAATCATAATTAGAGTGTTTTTCGAAGTAGTTTCTAAAATATTTTTTGTTATTTCTGCATCAGAAAAGGTACTAAACCGATGATTTTCATCCATTTTATATATCGCGTTGACACAATTAGGTAATTATTTTGACAACTATCTGACACTTGCTAAGCAAATAAAAGCTACAGTGATTATTCCCGAGAATAATCACAAAAGATTTATTCCCACTCTAATAATGACATCTTTGGTTAAAACTTACTTTTGTGACAAATAAAGAAGCATTTCATTGGTTTTAAGAAACGTCAAAAAATAATCATTAAAAAATCGCTAATAAAACATCCCTAATTTCGACTAAGAAAAAATATCATAGTATGCCCTGAAAATTGGAGTAAACGGTAGACTTTTCAGTACTTAACATTTCAAAAAAAACATGGTTGCAATCGGATCACAACTTCAAATTTTACAGGGGTGTTTCCATTAAAAATGGGTCATACTGTATATATATATATATATATATATATATATATATATATATATATATACACACATATATATATATATATATATATATATATATATATATATATATATATATATATATATATATGTATATATATATATAATTTGTTTTATTTCATAGTCAAAGGCTTTATGATTCTACGATATTATTCAGATATCTCAGATAGTACTTTCTCACGACATTTTATGGAACTTTCATTGTTCGTATGGATATTTTACATTATGCATGTTTATAATATAAATGAAAATATGCTATTTTAGAAGACAATTTTATTATATCATGAAACATATATTTCTTATAATTTTACTTTGTATATTGGAAGTGCAACGTTTTTTGATGTGATGAAAATACTTTATTAATGAAATATCTGCATTTTACTTTACTTCTTATCAATTTATGTAATTTACGTATGTGATGAAGAAATCAGTATAAAGAATTGTTGGTTATTTTTCATCACCCCTAAGACATTGAACTACACTGTTAAGTATTCCTAAGTGATTGTTGATCCATTTAAGAAAGTAAACCTTATTATTTATGAAAAACAATTTCAGTAAGATGGCCGCCGTGGCTAGCTTGACAGTAGTCCATCCTTTTCATCCAATTCTACAGTTCGTTATCGATTGATTGACGCTCTATTTGACGAAAAGTTCGAAGAAAGTTTTTCTTCAGTGTGTCAACTGTATATCGATCGTTGAAGTTACAACAGTCTCTAACATATCCTCTCTAAAAACAGTCTAACAGCTACAAATCACAGTTGCGCGATGGCCAATTAGTTTCTCCAAAACGCCTGATAACATTACCAAACTTAGTGTGCAAAAGATCAGTAACATCAAGGCTAGTGTAGCAAGTTGCTCCCTTTTGCTGTGACCAAGGCTCGTACAAGTAGAAATCGTCTAACTTCAGTTACAACAAATGAGACAGCATGTCTCTACAGCGCCATCCATTTACTCTAACGCTGTACCATCTTAATGTTGAAACAAGTAGGAGCCAATGATGCCAGCACTTCAAAACTTATATTTAATCTAAACTTTTTTCTCCAGAGATTCACCATTTCTGAGAAAGCGATTCTAAAATTTACTGAACTTGTCTTCTCATAATATGCATACGTTACCATGCTTCCTATGAGGTACGATTTATTTTCCTGAAGTTTAGTTCAATGTTAAGGCGCGTTTTCCTCCACTTTCGCCAGTCGCCGACGACTGCGACTGAGTAGCCGCGACTGATAGTAGCTGCGACCTATTCATTCAGGCGCGTTTTCCTCCACCTTCGCCAGTCGCCGACGACTGCGACTCGCTAGCCTGCGTCAATCAGTATTTGTCCCTCGTTCTGGTCTGTTCAGCACAAGAAGCATGAATATTTCAAAAAAATCATTAATTGCAATGTTATTAAATTATCAGGTGTAGGAGGAAAATCTGCTTCTCATGTTAACCTTAGAATCTGAGAAACAGAGAAGCGAAGAATTAGCAATGTTCCGAAATAGACGATTGGAAGGATTTCAGGCAATATTAATCCAGAACCACCTGACGGATAACGAAACAAAATTTGAAGAGCTTTTCCGAATTTCATCAATATAACTACGCAAACTAACTTTCGTCGACGAATTATCGCGGCACCCCTTCCGAATATGAGCAGCTACTCGCGACTGGACGAACGGCGACCGGACGATGGTAGTCGCGACTGAGTAGCAGCTAGGAAAACAGGATGATTTAAAATGCATTGGAGATGTCTTGACGAATTGGTCGACGCTACTCAGTCGCAGTCGTCGGCGACTGGCGAAAGTGGAGGAAAACGCGCCTTCAGGTCTTATTATTCAACTTCTTCTTCTTTTTTTCCTCCATCTTCTTGTTCAACTCGTAATATTGGGGTTATACATTATTGTTAAATATATAATTATCATTTTTTATTAACTTTCACATTGAATTTAATCTTTCTTTCTAATAATGCTAAAACTTGCTGCAGCATTTGAAGAAGAGAACTGTCCGGTTCAGAGATTTGAAAGTGAAAAAGTGAAATGCAAACCCTATTAGCAGTTCATAATGTTCCAAAATCTTTCGATTTTACCGATCATCTCCATCATGCTCTATACGTCAAGTGAACAACGTCGAATAAACCTGTGCAATTATCAAATATTCCACCAACGAGTGGATCAGCTCACCAACATTTCAAACTTGGTTAGGGCATGATTTAGAACCCCAGGAATGGAGTTGGACAATGCGTACAGAATTCCTGGAAACTATCATGACTATTTTTCCGCCTGCTTCAGATTAATTATAGTGCAGTCATTGAAGCTTTTTAGCTCAGAAATTTTTTTACTATAAACCGATTTACATGAAATTTTGGAATTAGGCTTATCTCACCCTTAACTTCAAAAGTGATATTGACCTGAACTCAGTTTTCACCCTGGGGGTGGTTGCCACCCCTTCTCGGTGGTGGAATTTTTTTTTCAAAATAACCTCGGATATCGAAGACCTAATTTTAAGCAAAAAATGTTCCATAAAGTTTTTTCAGAAACCCAATACTTTTCAAGTTATTGGCAATTGAAAATTCGGAATTTTCCCACGATTTTCAACGGTTTTTTGCAAATATCTCCTAAAATATGCATTTTAACGATAATATGAAATTGTAGCAGGTGAAAAAATGAACAAATTGGTTATTTTTAAAGTGTTCTAAGTGCAATATTAAGCGAGATATTGAAGATCAAAGCCGTTTTTAATTTTGTCTGAAATTTAATCGATGTATTCAATGCCATCTAGCGGAGAGCGAAGACATTTTATGCATGCAAATGAAAAAGGATTTCATAGGGCTTGAAATAAGCTTCAAAATGAGTACTGCCAAAAGTCTTTGGCACGTAAAATTAGTGAGCTGTAATGAATTTTTTTAATCAATGGGTTTCATAAGTGCCATTTCCACCAAAATTAAAATTAATCGTATTCAGTCTAGAATTAACTTAAATATAAAGAGTTTGATGAATTCTAGCAGTTTGGCTGCTTTGGAACACATATTTTTTGAAAAAATCACGTTTTTAAGAAGAAAAAAAATTTTCGAATTTTTAAAAAAACCACCTTCTTTTCATAATATCTCAAAAATAATGAAAGATACGTAAAAAAGTGTAATAATAAAAAATGTAGGTTTTTTTTTGACAAAAATTTTGGTTCTTTTCCCTGTCACACGAAAATTGACGGAGAAATGATTGTTGAAAGAGCGCGCGGTAGCGCAATCACAGTCTCTTTCGAGCCATTTGATCCTTCACCGTTTCAAAATAAAAGGTTCACTACATATCGTAATAAAAAAAGTTGTAGCTCTTTCAATTACCTTTAAAGTAGTTTTTTATAAGGCGTGATAGCTTCAAAATTGAAGGAGTTATGGCCCAAAAACTAAACCTATTTTTTTCTACTCGGTAAACTAAACATTAGTAAACTGAAAATTCCGAATTTTCATTTGCCAATAACTTGAAAAATAATAGGTTTCTGAAAAAACTTTATAAAACATTTTTTGCTTAAAATCAGGTCTTTGAATGGATATCCGAGGTTATTTTGAAAATAAATTTCCACCACCGAAAAGGGGTGGCAACCACCCCCAGGGTGAAAACGGAGTTCGGGTCAGTATCACTTCTGAAGTTAAGGGTAAGATAAGCCTAATTCCAAAATTTCATGTAAATCGGTTAATAGTAAAAAATTTCGGAGGTAAAAACCTATTTTACTCTTCAATGACTGCACTCAATACAATATTTTGTAACTGCAAGAGTGGCGGTGGCTCAAGATGTGGATGCAGGAAAGCAGGGTTACAGTGCTCCTTAGCTTGCTGCCAGTGTTATGGACAAGCTTGTCTCAATGCTGTTCCATATCTGACCGATATTAATGACGATAGAAATCATGAAAAATGACTTGGAGACAAATCTCGTTGAAGACGGTAATGAAGAGAAAATTGAAATTCTGCAGCAGCGGGACGATGACGTTGACGATGAAGAAGAACAAGAAGAAGATGAAGAAGAAGAGAATTGAAATTAGAGCTTGTTCTTCAAATGTTTATTAATTCGGACAATAATAAATCTATAAAATGACACTTTTAATAAAAAAATTAATTGAAAATTTGTTTCTTTTCTTCTTTATTTATATAGAAAGTCATTAGTATAAATTGGACTAGAATTAAAATATAATTTAAGTATTTTCCTCAACTATTTTTTAACTACACGCCCAGGTAAGTGTCATTAAATAAATTCACACTTTATTAAAAAGTAACCAAAAAAAAAAATGAATTCAATGAAAAAGTTAATAAAGAATTATAACTGTATATTTAGCAATAATTCATAACCTCAATATTACGAGTTTTTGATCGGGACTACCAGTTGACCTCACATGATTCTCTGACCGCGCTCTCCGCCCTCTATCTCGAAAACAGTTCGAGGCATGAAAAAATGTTAAATACAAAAGTTGTAGAGAATTTAATTCTCTACAATATTGATTATAATTACAAATAGCGTTAAACCCATAGAAAACGAGATATTTGCAAAAAGTATTTTTTTAAAAAAATCGATTTTTGTGACCTTTGACCCCTGACTTTAACACTTGCGACCATCCAATTATATGTGACTTTTGAGTCACTTTAAAGTTGCCAAAATCAAGTTTTTACGTGGTAATATACTGGGTATTTTGATTTTCCGAAGTGAACCCCCTATAATGACTGGACTATCGTTGATGTAAGGATATTCTTCTCCTCGAGATTCAACACTCGGACACAGCTGGCCTTGACAAGTTGTGCATGCTGGTAAACAAAATAAGCCCACTTTTTTACAACCTGATTTCGCAGTTGCTAATAATAGTATTGGGGAGTTTTTCTGGTGCTAATATGAGTAGATTGGTGGATTGGTTCCAATACATTATCAATTAGCTTCCAACCTCATTCTTCTGGGTTCAGCTGACTACTAAGTCACACTTGAACCTGGCAGTATACTCGATAAAAATGTTGGTGAGCAGAAAACGAGGTTGGAGGAAGACGAGCTAATTGCACATGTGTATGTTCTGCAAAAGATAAGTAACGTAACTTATCTATGCATGTTATTGTTTTATTGGAGTTCCATATACAGAAAGAAGAAAGATATTCCCGTTGGTGATTAGAGTTTTTGGACCAGAGTTCATATCTTCAAACACTTTTGCACTGCATCTTGTCTTTCAGCAATTTAAAATTGGTGTTTTACCTTTCCGCAACATTTTTACTGCTGTATCACAGAACAGCCAGTCATAGTATGCAAAAATAGAATATAATTTTTACATTAAGTTTCAACTTCGAAAAACATCTCTTTGGTTCTGCTGTTGTCATTGTTATAGTTACTAATATTTCCAAAGTTTTAGTAGTTTATTTAAAACCATGTTTTTGTAATTTTGTTTAACAAATGTTTGAGATCACGAACTCCCACCTTTGTTCAATTTTCATCGCCTCTAAATATTAAACAAACAAAACAAAAAAAGCATTACTTTCATCATATACACACAACCACGTAGTCTTGTACATGTTTTCATCAAATTTTCGCCTAAAACCCGGACGTCGAGGCGTCCGATTTTTATATCCTTTCTTCTTTTCCTGAATTATATTCAAAACTGGCGTCGGACGTCCATTATCTTTTAAATCCATTTTTACCTACAAACTTAACTTGCTAAAAACAACTTTTTCTAACTCACGCACCCTCATTATGTTCTAAAATCGGCTAAAGAAAATAAGAATACAGCCCTCAGAACCATCCGCCAACACAGGTAATTTTCATGCGCGTTACGGCCCAGACACGTTGAGTCCGTAGCAGTCTTCTCCGCCGATAACGGATCTCGCCTTGCTGTTAATGTGGGACAGCGTTGCCGTTTGTAACATAATTATCGAATTGTAACATAATTTCGCCTCCAATTTGTCCTCAATCGATAATTGTACCATAATCGATAATTGTAACATAATTTTGACCTAGAGGTTTTTCGACTATAATATAAATAATTATGGAAAGTACCTGAAAATAATTACGAGATGTGTGATACTGAAAAAAAAGGAATATTGTTTGGATTGTGTGTGCAAATCATCGCTACCCAATCCTGAAATACAATATGTAATCCTAAAAAAATTTCTGATTTGTGTTTACAGATCGAAAAAAAAAAATTGTAACATAATTTTGAAGAAAAATCGATAATTCTAGCAACGCTGTACCATAATTCTCACTTGGCTCTGTGGTAACATTGATGGGGGATATGTGGACTCAAACGCCCGTGCTCATCGAAGAAATGTAATGTTGGTTGCAGTTGGATTGAAATACTTGCATTTTTCGTTTCGTAAATTACGGTGGAGCGTATGGATTTGTTCAGAGTTTTAGATTATTGCTTAAATTTTATAGTACCTAGTTTGTTCAAAATTATATATTATTATATATTGTGTGTTAAAATGAAAAAAATAGGATTCTTTCTAGAATTCTTGGGAGGGCGGAGTCCCAGAGTCCTCCCTCACCAGCTGCCACTGGTATATATGTATATATATATATATATATATATATATATATATATATATATATATATATATATATATATATATATATATATACAGGGTTGGGATAAAGTATGGAACAAAGTACCTAAATATCTTTTGAACGAAAAGGACGATATTTATGAAATTATACAGGTTAGTGCAATGGCGCAAAATGCATCTGATGTT
This sequence comes from Cynegetis impunctata, assembly GCA_030704885.1. Taxonomy (NCBI): domain Eukaryota; kingdom Metazoa; phylum Arthropoda; class Insecta; order Coleoptera; family Coccinellidae; genus Cynegetis; species Cynegetis impunctata. The sequence goes on along the minus strand of JARQZK010000016.1, from coordinate 205,188 downwards.
TATAACTTACTACATATGCATACACACAACATCAATTTGTTTATCTGAACGTTTTTTTACGGTAATGTAAAATCAAAAGAAGTTGAAACGTGCGATGATTCCTTGTGTATTCAGATTTTTTACATTAAACCCATTATATACGGATTCGAAATTCCAAGCTTTCTCAACATCTGCAAAGATATACAGGAGATCCCATACAAATTGAAGGTATTTCCGGTTCATCAGATGCATTTTGCGCCATTGCACTCAACTGAAAAATTTCATAAATATTGTCCTTTTCGTTCAAAAGATATTTAATTGATTCTATACTTTATCCCAACCTGTATATATATATATATATATATATATATATATATATATATATATATATATATATATATATATATATATATATATATATATATATATATATATATATATATATATATATATATATATATATATATATATATATATATATATATATATATATATATATATATATATATATATATAAAGTCGCAGTAACGCGTGTCCTATAAATCCTATGATATAAAATGTATTAAAAAAATGAGCATGAATATGGCTGTACAAGGTGTACCTACCTAATCGGCTTAAGATTAATGAAAGGTATTGACAACAAATTCTGAAATTAGAAGAAACCAACTAACCTAATTGATTATATATAGTTAGAATCGAGGACATATGGGGTATATATTTATACCTATATGGCTATTTAAAATATTTTAATATTTTTTTCAAAACAAAAAACTGACTCGCAATGTCTCAGATTCAACATAATAAATCTATTTCTAATGAAGTAGAGTCAACAATTGATAAATTTAAGGCAATCTGTTCTACATTATTATGGGTTTTAAACTCAAAAATTTTGCAGTATTCCAAAAAAATTGTTCTCATTTTTTCAATATTTTTCTATATTCTATATCGAATGAATAAGAATGATGCTTATATAATACCTACAACCAATAAATGCATAAGGCACAGGTGATCTTCAGGAAATTATAGCTATGGCTATAGCCGAATGACTATACTGAATGAATTTTCAGCGGTCCGTTTGACTAATTTGGTCCCATTGTAGGTGGGCATAACTTACAGCGGGAAAGAGAGGCCAACGAATATAACTTTGAAGTCCAATAAAGGTAGGTTTTTTGATCCTTGGGCCGACCCAAGCTCACCAATTTTCTTCTATCTAAAGGCGATATCCGATCTAACTATCCAAAAACTTCATGATTAAGTGTCATTATCCTCGTACACATCTTCAAGGTGAAAAAATATTGTGTGATACATAAATTGAACCATTTGGAGGGTACCAAGTGTTGACATATCAATAGAGGGCTCTTGCCAGGCATATCAAATGAACTTTAGGATCTGTAACTCCTAGAATCCACAAGCAGCAGATGAGTGAATTTTGTTGAATTTCCGGAAACAAAGAATTTCCTACTAAAGCTGGAAGTTCAATAGTTAGAATAAAATGAGAATTAGTCGAACGTAACACATTTTTTGAAAATGAGGTTAACATATTATAGGTACAGAAGATCTAGTTTTATCCCCTTTTAATAAAACAGCATGTATTTCTGTTGTTTTTTTTTCCACTCATTCTCATCTTATCTAACAGAGGTATAAAATATACACATATATGTATCTCATTAATCAATGATAATTTTACATCCAACCGAAAGAAAGGAACATTGAAAGTTGCTCGTTTTTGTATACTTTATTTTCTTCTGTATATTCTATCTTTTCTGCCGACGAGTAAGATGCAACATGTCGGAGATAATATAAATAGATGTATCTAATTTGATTTAACTGTAACTTAATATGTCTAGGTGCCTTTTCATATGAAATTACCAGAGAAACATGTTAAGGATGTGGGCTATTTGTTGCGGTAGCACCACCCAACTTTCTTCATTCTATTCCATACTAACCATAAAACTTAACGTATTATTAAATACATCTTGTCTTTGATAGGTTGCGGTTTTTAAACATTCACATTTTGTGTCGATTTAACGATTCGTATCGTTTAACGAGGTGTTGGACCACCCACAATGAAAAAACACTATCAAATGTGGCGAATGGCCGAGTGGAAATAAAGGCACCAGTGGCGTAGGAGGATTTGAATCGAATAAAAGAAAGGTAATTTGACTCATTATAAAGTTTGAATATTTGGACGGAGCTATTTTATTTCTAATATAAGTGAATTGACTGCTCCCATGACACTTGGAACAATTTTCAAAATTATTATTCAAATGAAGTAAAACACAAAAAAATGATTCCACTGAAATTAGTTTAATTTACTCGACATAATTCGAGCTACTAAGCCAATATCAAGAGCTGACAAAAAAATGTTTAAAAATGTAACAATCTATCTATTTATAATACTGCTTTGATGGGTGGGGAAACAATAAGGTTTTGGATTGATTGGGCCGATACTTGGTGTAATTTAATAAACATATTAATGGGCACCGAAACATGCATGAAGCACGTTTCGGTGAAACTTCACCTTCTTCAGATGCTATAATGGCAAACTAACTATGTTCCTCTGTTATATCGAAAGAGATGACAAATTGTGTAGAAGGGGTAAATAGGAAGATGGTTACAAATGATTATTAGAATACAGGTAGTTCGGTAATTTTGAATAGATTCAGAAGGGCGCTTGAAGTATGATCGATTTGGCTATTCAATAGGAGACCGGAATGCTTGTAGGTATTTATTTATCTGTGATGATTCTAAAGTTTAATTCCCTTATTTTCAGTATTTCAGAAAAATTATGTTTGTTATCTACTTTTGTTATTTGAAAATAACAAAAGTAGGTAACAAACATAATTTTACTATTTTTCGCAAACCATCGCACACTGATAGCGTCATACATAGTACTTCCCTACATCCATTTCAACACAAAATGGCAGCTTTCAATAGTATGGCACATCGATTAGTAAATATCCCACTTTCACACGCCAATTTTAACATTGAGAAAAATATAATTAAACAAATTGCCGTAAATTTTGAATATGATCCCATAATAATAAACAATATGATAGATAAAAAGTTGTTCATAAATGCGATTAGCCAGGTGTACCACATTACTAAAAATAATATCAAATATAACAGCCTCACTTTCATCGGAAATTCAAGTAGAAAACTTAAATCTCTCTTATCTAAGCACAACATTAACATTGCTTATAGTACCTACCGGTAATAATTTAGGAAATCACTAAAAAAATAATAAATCCAAAGTTCATAAAGATAATAAATCAGGAGTTTATAAAATTAATTGTGGTGATTGTGACAAGTTTTACATTGCAAGAACTCTCAGAAGTTTTCAAACTAGAATTTCAGAACACAAACGTAGTTTTGTTAACCAGAAGTCGGATTCACATTATGCAAACCATTTAATCCAAGAAAATCACACATTCAATTTCGATTTTAACATATTAAATACTGAAAGTAAGGGAATTAAACTTATTTTTTAAGAATCATTAGGTACAGTTAAATAAATACAAGCATTCCGGTCTACTATTAAATAGCCAAATCGATCATACTTCAAGCCCCCTTCTCAATCTTTTCAAAATTACCGAACTACCTGACTAGCAGTCGAGAATGGGTTTTTCCTATTCTAATAATTATTTGTAATTAACTTCCTATTTACCCCTTCTACACAATTTGTCATCTCTTTCGATATAACAGAGAAACATAGTTAGTTTGCCATTAGCATCTGAAGAAGGTGAAGTTTCACCGAAACGTGCGTAATGCGTTATTTCTTTTAATAAGTGTGTGAATTGTTATTATACCATTGTTTTAATATAAATAATAAGGTTATTTTTGGTCATAAGTGATGAATATGTTCATTGAGCTTGACGATTTAATCTCCAAAGTCTCTTAAAGGTCCATCCTCTTTTCTTTGTTAAAAGAATGTTGTTTTGGCTTATTTAAATATATAAATTATTTGTTTTGTATGCTCTGAAATTCCAGTTACGTTCCTATTTTGGATGATTGATTTATATGTTCGTCCAACCTGGTGCTGATGTTTCTACCTGTCTGACCAATATAAAAAGCATCGCAATCAATACACAATCAAAGATATTTTATATACAGATTTCTCAAAAACTGTTTGTCTGTTCTTATTATTTTTCAATATAGAACTAATAACAGGCTTTTTACACGGTCATTTTAGTTGTCATTTCCGTCTCCGTTTCAGTCGAACTATCAGTTCAGCCGTTTTCGTTCATTTATTTCTTCACGTTTTCTTCAGTTGTCAGTTCTAGTTCAATTTGAACCGAGTTGATATAATTGGGTATTTTTTAAGTATAACAAAATTAATTTTTATTTCGCTCTAATTAAACAGTTATTGCAAATAAAAAATAAATTTTTCAATCTAGTACCGAAAGCACGCCGACAGTTCCAGAAAAAACAGAAGAGCGTGTGACGTCATAATGTTAATTTCCACTCCAGCAATCGAAAATAATCCATTATACTAAATTCGTCACTCGACGACTTAAAACACCACTCGAGCTGCGCTCTCGTGGATGTTTCGCAAAATACGTCCCGTGACTTGAAACTATAATCGATTATTTTCGATGCTCTTGTGATATTATAACTGATTATTTTTTTCGTATAATTTTCAACCAATCAGAACGATCAATTCAGTTGAGTTACCTTGTATAATTTCGATAATACCTGATTATACATAGAGTAGCTCTACCAATCGAAAACTAACAGGACCGTCAAATTTTGACGTTTATCAATAACTGTTCAGAAATGAGTCGATTCGGAGATTTTTACTTAATATACTCAACAAATAATCGTATCAAATACAATGCGTACTTCAAAATAAATACGGTTGTACATCTCAAACTTCCTGCATAATTACAAATCGTGTCAGTTTGACAAAACTGTCAAATTGACACTTTGTAATTATGCAACAAGTTATCGATGTATAACCTGATTATTTTGAAGTACTTATAGTATTACTACTAATTATATAACTCATGTATGAATAAGCCAATAGAATCCGTGAATTTTGCATAACTACTACATTGATAAGTGAATATTCCTTTGACGACGTGTCAAAATGTGACGTATTGACGATGTTTTGACGTTTGTCAAAAAAAAGCTATACTACTATTTTTTATTCGCTCGAGCAATCGAAAATAATCGATTAGACTGACCTTGTCACTTGACGTATTTTCTTAAAACACCACTCGAGCTGTGCTCTCGTGGATGTTTCGCAAAATACGTCTCGTGACTCGAAAGTATAATCGATTATTTTCGATGCTCTTGTGATATTATAACTGATTATATCGAAAATGTTAAACCTAAAATGTTATACTGCTTGCATCGTACCATTATGTACGAATACTACAGAAACAACTCCCAAAAATTTTTTTTTAATGTTCCACAAGGTGTTGTACATCAGGTATATAATCGGAATAAGCCTTGATAAATCCTTGATCACTACTGACTAAATAAAAGTAGCTATTATAAATAATATTTTGCACTAAATTTCAGATATTTTTAGTCAATTTACATGTAGAAGCCGTTCACACTGTATTATCGAGAAATTCCTTTAACGTTATGACGTCACAAACATGACCACCCATCTCGGCGCGTTTGTAGCCTGGCGATTCTTTGTTCGCTACTTACATCGAATGACGGCTATATTGTGGTCTATGTGGACCATGGAGCAGTCACAGAATAAAGAGTTCGGGGTAACCCAAACCCCTATCCGTTGAGAAAACTCTTCCACTGTGATCTAATTCCGGTCGGAAGTATAAGAGTTCCGTAAAGTACCTATGTGTAACATATTTGATAGCCCAGGTCGTTCATTTTCAACAAGAAGAGTTATTTGGAAATTGAAAATCATCTTCAAAGGGAGCTGGCTAAATGTGTACCAAAAATGTACTGCAGAAACCACATGTGGTCGAAATAGCTGTCAACTGCTCTAGGAGCGGAGTAGTTATTTGATATGTTTATATTATTCGCTATTACTGTGTCGAATTTTCTGTGCTGAGATACACATGGACACCCCTCTTGGAGAGAGGGGTGTCCATGTGTCGTTTCAAATTCGTTTCTCAATTTGAAACGACCAGATTCATATATATATATATACCTATATATATATATATATATATATATATATATATATATATATATATATATATATATATATATATATATATATATATATATATCTTGAAAATCGTGGAACCTTACAGTCGACTTTCGATGATTATCTATATCTTTTGGGGCGAATATGTCTAAAAATATCACGACAAATAAAATGTATATATTTTGATTGACGCGAGTTCTTTACTTTTTAATATATTATAATACACTTTATAAATACAGATTAAGTTGCAATGCATATCTGATGATAGTTGGGTGTACCGAAACGATTGACACTTATTCAATTAAATTAGTGAAAATGTAATATTTATTTCATGTATTACCAGTCACACAACTATCAATAGTAAGATCACTAATTAAACCATTATCTATTACAGAGATCCAAACTAAATAGAATTTGGAATAATTGTAGTTTAAAATGCAGAGACGTATAAGAAAACTTTGAATTATTTCAAGGTGATCTTATAGATTTCTTTACATAATTCGAAGGAATAATCCTCATCATCGCTACGCCTTTGCCTTAGAACCTAAATTTCAAAGGCTCATCCGATCTTTGAGAAATGTCACAAACCAAGATTCGACAATAAAAAAAAGTATAGCATAAATATCTAAATACTAATGTTCTAGAAATTCGAGTGTTTATTTGTAGATGCGCGCTTACATAAAACCGTATAAAAATAATTAAAGATAAATGTGCCCCTGTACTATGATGCCGAATTTTAAACATTTATTCTGTTTTATTAGGTATGATGGGAATTCTATAATTTGATGTATTTTTCGTTCTGCAATGAGATTTAATTTCAGTCCCATCTACCTTTGGAAATTTTGTTCAAATTTGCGATATATTGAAACATGTATTCAACATTAGATGTATCATTAATTGTTTTTTATTATTTGCAATCCGAACGTAAATGATTTGAAACGATGTACTTTTTTATTAATCGAAGAAAAGTTAAAATTTGGAATTAGTTTCAGTTGTAAATGAAATTGCAATTGAGGTTATTCATGTAGACAAACTTTTTTAACAAAGTGGACTGAATACTGCTTGATAGTTAATCCTCATTATACAAAGAGTAGATATATTTACTGTCTAATCAATATATTAATACGTGATTCTTGAGCATATTGCGCGCACGGAGAAGTGTGCGATTTGGCATAGGTAGTTGAAGTTCATAAAAGAAAGCTAAAGAGTTACAAGTGCATTATCAGGGCCGTAGCCAAGAGGGCGCCAGAAGGGGCTGAGCCCCCTCTGGAATTATTTAAGCTCCCCCTCGAAAAGATACCAGAATTATTAGAAACCAAAAATGTTCAAATCTGCTTTGAAACATAAAACTAGCCTAGTTAACTTATTGTAAAACTGACTTAAAATTATTTATCTGCGCGGCATCTTTTAACCTGAGAAACATGCTCACGTTTTTATCCTAAAATGAAATAGCTACAAATGAGCGGCTACTAGCAGGGTTGCCAGATTTTTCAGAGCCGTGTCGTACTTTAGACGCTGATTAGTCGCCCAAAAGCGCAACCGTATTTTGCATATAAAATTTACTCAATCTAATTCTCTGCTAATTTGTCGTCCAAAATCGCAATAATGATTTTTTCGCAACCGCACGAAAAAATAGTACACCCAAGACTACTGAATTTAACATTTTTAATATCATTTCGTTTCGAATTTTACATTCAACAATATTCATCAGTGAAAATATCCTCTCCACGAATGCATTGGATTATATATAATATATTATATATAATATATATATATATATATATATATATATATATATATATATATATATATATATATATAAGCTTAGACGAATAAATGCAAATAGAGCTAAATCTTTAAACATGAATTGGTAGGCCGCATTTTTTAAATCTATAACCACCGAAAAATAATAGGGTTATCAGGGACTGATTCACCAAACATCTCTTTCCAATAGACATTTAACAAGTTTATATATTGTATCTCTATGTCAGATATTCTAAGTTAGAAAAGTAAGCGGCAGCTCAGAAAATTTTGGTCTTTGGACTGGATTTGAAATTATAGCAGAACAAAAACTTCTTATCTGCCGAAAAACATTTAAATGCGAGGGCATGCGTTTGATTAATTCAAGTAAAAGTATTTCAATAAAATCCATACATTTTCCTTTAATTTCTTCAACCTCTTCAGATGAAATATTATTAGCCGTTAATTCATTTTCAAACTCTGAATATTATATTTTACGTAAGTGGAAATAGAAACACAACTAAAAACGATTAAGCGCAAACAAGTGACGAACAAGAGAGAGAATATTAACTTGGTTGTCTATTTATAAGCTATTTGCTTTATTTATTTAGATTTTTCTACTAGTGAGAGGCTCCATCGCCCATTAAATAGATCCGTGAAAAATATAGATCGATAAAAATATAGTTTCTCGAACGCCGAGGAGTGCTAATCCCGTCCCTGCCTCTGTCGAACGGGCACACAATCTACTCGCTGTCAATCTCGAGTTCGTGCGGAATCGGGTAGATGCTACGACCTCATTGGGCCTCGCCGTGCCGAAACTTCTCGATAGAATTCAACCTGTCCAACTATCGGCTCCAAAGGCGATCACGTGAATTCGAGTCCATGGCACGCGAAAATAGTTCTTAAGTGTCGGGAATGCTGCCGTTTTAGCGAATTTCGGAGAAACGTCAAACTTTAAACGTTCGATATCGAAAATCGGCGTCCCGGATCGAGGCGAGACGTAGCCTAAGCACTACGGAAAGGACGTGGGCGATCGACGGGGCCCTTCGGGCCCCGCGATTCGGGGCCGATCTCCTTATCTCGGCTTCATAAGTTTGCCAAAATGCGGCCTTCGGCCGCCTGCATTTTGGGAAGTCGAATTTGGCAAACCAATTATTTATTTAGTATTATATATGAGAGATTTTTTATTTATAATTTATTATTAGAATAAATATTTTTATATTTCCAAAATGTTTTTTAATGAATATTCGTTTTCCGGTATACTTTTCTAGGTAAAAAGACAGTGTATATTCCTGTATTTTTTTCACGTAGAGTAAAGTAGGCATATATGGAATAGTCGGGTAATTTGGAATTTTTTATAATTTTAAAACGCGAGGCTCCCTCTCTAAGGTGATGACGGTATCAGAATGATTGTTAAAATTGTAGACTGCTGGCATAAAATAAAATTGCCGCTATACGCCACCAACGCTGAAAAATGTGAGGTTATGATTTCCACGTATTTAAAGTTTGTGCAAGGTGTCAGTTAAAATCGTTTTGTGACTACATTTTGTTTGAATAAAGTTGTTTAAACGCATGATAAGTTTGTTTAGGCATGAGATGGCAGAAATCTTAACCATTTGCTTTGATATTTTTCATAATAGCAAATTGGGAACTTGTTTTGTTTACATTTTGTATAGCGTGTAATATGGAATATTCCATATTACCCGCTTATTTTCAGAAATAATGGCTACTCTCTTAGAGAAAAAGCGAAAACAATGGAGTGAGAAAGATATGGAAAACGCCATTGAATCAGTTAGAAACACAAATATGGGTTATTTGGCCGCAGCAAAAAAATTTAATGTTCCACGCTCAACATTTTTTCGCCTCTGTAACACTGAGCTAAGCTTGTACCAGTGCAGAAAAAGATGTTTTTGTTTGAGATTTTTGCAATTCCTAGATATACTTTTTGCCTGTCTGATGTTCTGAGGTTAAATGATTTTAGTAATGTTTTTGCATATAATAAATCTATTCCATATTACCAGATATGACCTTTCCATATTACCCTCCATTTTTTATTTTCGAACAAAAATGCATTTTTTAAAAATATTTTTGTAAATTTACGGAATATGATTTAATTTTTAATTTAGCACCTGTCACTCTTTGGAGATACTTAGAACTATTTATTAATGAAATATTGCAGCTCTAAACATTTATGTTTTGATGTTATCACTATAAAAATAATTGGTATTCCATGTATGCCTTCTTTACTCTATATTCATTTTAGTACTACGTAAAAACCAAGTCCCCTCTAGAATTTGTTCAGCCCCCTCTAGAAAGCAGTGCTAGCTACGGCTCTGTGCATTATACATTATCATATGACTTTATTGTACAAAGTTCGATACTGAACGTATTTCTGCATTTCGATAAGAGGATGGTCGAATACCGCCTTTTTAACGTGATTGCATCAGGAGCCGAAATGAGATGTATGATTTACCACAATCTTTGCAAGGTGCACTATAATCTACATGAGATTTTCTCAAATGAGTTGTTTCACTTTTTAATTCAGAACAGATTTTTTTAATCTAATTTTACGTAGTATCACCTAATTTGATATTATGTGAAATTAAAATGAGTGATTCTTTATCAGTTTATTGTGGAATATAAGATGGTGAAATATATTTTTTATTGCCATTTTGTTTACCTACCTGTTTTTTAATGTGTTGTAAAATTTATAATTTTTTTTTTTGTTAAACACTCAGCCGCTAAAAGAGTTAATGAAACTTAGTTGTCATTTTTCAACTTTTTCAAAATTCAAGAACATCAAAGTAGCTTTGGTCTCTCTAATGCTTAGAGAGTCACGTATTTTGTGACGCAACGTCAACTTTTTGATGATATCGTTTTGAAAACTTGAATGGCCTGTTAATGCTAATAAAAGACTAACGAGGAGAAAGAAAACACAGTCAAGAACAACTCAAATATACACACAAATGTATATATATATATATATATATATATATATATTTATATATATATATATATATATATATATATATATATATATATATATATATATATATATATATATATATATATATATATATATATATATATATATATATATATATATATATATTCATATATATATATATATATATTTATATATATATATATATATATATATATATATATATATATATATATATATATATATATATATATATATATATATATATATATATATATATATATATATAGTATATGTATACATATATATATATATATATATATATATATATAGATATATATATATATATATATATATATATATATATATATATATATATATATATATATATATATATATATATATATATATATATATATATGTTTCCCTTTTATTTTGCCCCACGTTGGTGTGGCAATTGATATGAATTCTTAATTATTTTAGCCCCAAATTGTGAGCTAATTAATATGAATTTACTAATTTTATATATCTCTTGTGAAATCAATTATGATGAATTTTCCTATATTTGCTATTATTTATTTAATATTAATTTGTATTTAGACTCTAATAAAATTATCTCATGCAAGGTTCTCCTTTTTAATATTTTAATTTACTTTATCTTTTGACTTTATTTTGAAACTCCAATTAATCAAAAATTTTTAATTTAACAATTTTATTAACACATACTCTTTAATATATAACATTAATTCTAAAAGGATAACTATAACTAGTAACTAACTTTATGGTACCTTTTTACGTTTAATAATTCCCCCAAAATGTTTAATATTTGCAAATATTTATAAATGTCAAAATTGGCCAATTATCTATTTACTCACTTTTTCAAATTGTCACTTTCACACTCTATGATGATCAGCTGTTCTATGTTGTTGTTGATCCAATAATTTTCTTCTTTATCGGCTTTAAGAAGGTTAAGTTAATCCTAAGATGGCCTCTTCTTCTATCGTTGTTTATATTACATCAATAATTGGAACTCACTTCAGGTAATTTAAATATTTTACTTGTACTTTTATCTATTACTTTATAATTATAATTTCAGTTCACTTTATATTTCACGAAGATAATATGGAGATACAATAACAAATGAATACTTGATGTAGGTACACGAGGACAATGTTTATGGCTTGGCTGCTAAAGATCAACTAACTCCGGAAATGGAATTCACTTTCCGTTATAATGTCTTTTTATTTTTGAAAATCAAATTACCTGATGTATATATTCTAGAATGTTCTCAATATCCTTTTTATGATTATTAATCATTTTTAGATATTAAACTAAAAGGTACTGTACATTTTTTAAATATCATTCTATTTAATTAAATATACAATAATTTTGGAAATTGATTATTTCAATAATAACAGCTTCTTTTTGATAATTTAAAATTTTTCAAACTCAGTACTTCAATTTGATTATTTTGAATAATTAAATGACATTTGATTAAATTTTTAACAAATTTGTAATAAAAACATATATTTTAGACTGAAAATATCTAGTTAAACTCATCTAAAGAATATTCTGATCATTTTGTATTAAGGTACACGAGGACAATGTTTATGGCTTGGCTGCTAAAGATCAACTAACTCCGGAAATGGAATTCACTTTCCGTTATAATGTCTTTTTATTTTTGAAAATCAAATTACCTGATGTATATATTCTAGAATGTTCTCAATATCCTTTTTATGATTATTAATCATTTTTAGATATTAAACTAAAAGGTACTGTACATTTTTTAAATATCATTCTATTTAATTAAATATACAATAATTTTGGAAATTGATTATTTCAATAATAACAGCTTCTTTTTGATAATTTAAAATTTTTCAAACTCAGTACTTCAATTTGATTATTTTGAATAATTAAATGACATTTGATTAAATTTTTAACAAATTTGTAATAAAAACATATATTTTAGACTGAAAATATCTAGTTAAACTCATCTAAAGAATATTCTGATCATTTTGTATTAAAATTTTCAATATTCTGTCCTTTAATTCAATTATTATTTCTACTTGAAAAATTTGACATTTCGTTATATATAATTTCTGATTCTACCTTGAAATTCTACTTTATTACATTATTCTACAATAATTTTATATATAAAACAGTTAACTAATCTCTTTTAATATCTTTATATATGATTAATTACCTTCAATGACTTGAAATTTACTTATTATCTGATATACAAATTTAGTTGATTCTACGATACATAAAATTTCCATAATCATATGTATTCTACATAAATTAAGCATGTTATTTTGGATTAATTTCTTCGATTTATTCTTTATAAAGATTCTATTACTTATAGTCTTCTATATTTCTAATATTTCATGAATTTGCATTGAATTATTTGAAATCTCTGTCCAACGATTATTGACATTTCAAGTGTTCAACATTCTACAAGTATTATTCATATATTATTAATTATATACAGATTTTATAATTAATCAATCACCTCTTTATTTTTCTTTAATTTTATTGAAGTTTTCCCTCTTACTTATCAATTTTATTTTATATTGTACTATATATATTTTAATTTTAATATTGCAAATAAATAAACCATAGCAATATATATATATATATATTTAAAACGATACGGTTTCTATGTTACAGTAAAGTAGGTAACAATATATATATATATATATATATATATATATATATATATATATATATATATATATATATATATATATATATATATATATATATAATATATATATATATATATATATATATATATATATATATATATATATATAATATTGATAAAAAAGTTAAGAAATATCGTTTGTTCTTTCATTATATTCGATATTTTTTCACAAAATTACATATGTATAATGGAAGAAATAATATTTCAGTGCTTCCTGTGAAATATGACATAAAACTGCAATTTCAACGTCATTACGATTCAAGAAATTGCAATAACTGTCCCATTATAATTGTCAACACAGCATGCACATGTGTGGTCTGGAAGAAATAGAAGATGAGTTATCGGTAGCATTCAGCCAGTGCCACCGATTCAAAAATAATATATTATTACGATAGTTAAAAGATCGTTTGTCAGCGTACGTAGTCGTAAAATTTTAGGTGCAATATTTTTAACTCAAAAATTCATCTTTCTGAATATTCACTGTTATTGTAACAAACAAATATATTTCGTTGACACTTAACGACTTCAGCTTATTTGTTCAAAAGGTACATATTTTCAATTTTGATATGAGGTACCTATTTATGAATTGAGTGGAACGGGTATTGTAGATGCCATAAAATATGTGATTGGTTGGAAAATTGTTTTGGATAATAAAATGAAGATAATGAAAAAAATGAAAATGTTGCAAAACTAAATTTACTGTGGAAATTGAATTTACTGTGGATAGCGATAACGTATAGACAGTGTAGATTTGAAAATTAAAAAAGTCTCTCAATTAACTAACACTAAATGCTTTGTATATTTTCAGTTAATTCATTTTCAGAAACGTTTGGCATATATATCGAATTTGCCTTTCTGAAATGTTAAGTTATTGGAGGTTTGTATTTATACAGAGAGTTGCTAAACTATATAACTTTGTTATTAATATACTTAAATACTTACTTAAAATATGCGTTATATCAGGTAGTGACAGAAAGGTATGTTTGGCCATTGTAAAAATAAACATTACACCCAACAAATCAATTCATAAGCTCCGACTGATTAAACTTACGTTTCTCATCTTTGGCAATGAGAATAATATTTGGCAATTTCCGGTATAACCGGAAGTGATAGAAAACTGCCACTATTTTAAAAGAGTAGTTTATGGTTGAGAACCTTCATGTGTAAATTTTTATAAGCGTAACATTTTTACTTTCAAATTTCGGATTGATTGGGCCGATACATGGTGTAAATTAATAAACATATTAAAACAATATTGAAACCTTCTTCAGAATGCTAATTAGCATCTGAAGAAGGTGAAGTTCCACCGAAACGTCATTTTTTCTTCAAACAAATGTGTAAATTTTTATTATTAATCAATGTTCTAATATTTTAACTTTGCCATATAAGACTTATTGTCCCTTTAAAAAACAGACCCTGTATATATATATATATATATATATATATATATATATATATATATATATATATATATATATATATATATATATATATATATATATATGTATATATATTTGACACATATCTCTCACATATATATATATATATATATATAATATATGTATGTATGTATATGTGACACCTGTCACTCACATTTATATGTATATATATATATATATATATATATATATATATATATATATATATATACATATATATATGTGAGTGACAGGTGCTATCGGGAATTAAGTCATACAATCACGTAAAGCTATCCAGCTTTCGGACATTCACATGTCCATCTTCACGGAACTGAAAAAATTCATTATTACTGAACATTATAAATAAACACAAATATTGAAAATATAAAAGTTGTTAATTGTCATTGTGTCAACTGTCATTGTCAAAATTCAACTTCACCGTAAATTAGCTCACCTACAATTTTCACGTTTCTAAAATTTGTCTTTATTTGTAATATACAGTAATTGTTCAATTCACTCACATAACTTGATTCATGCCTTGGAGTTTTTATGTATCAGATTTCTGATTTTTTATATGTTTTGCTCACATTGAGAGTGAGTAGTATGTAACTTGGTGATCATCATCTTGTATAAAGATTTTTTTTTAGTACACTGAAGATGGACATGTAATGTCTGAAAGCTTAGTATGTTTCAACAAAGAGCTTTACCTGATTGTATGACTTAATTCTCCCGATAGCACCCCTGTCACCACACACACACACACACACACACATATATATATATATATATATATATATATATATATATATATATATATATATATATATATATATATATATATATATATATATATATATATATATATATATATATATATATATATATATATATATATATATATATATATATATATATATATATATATACATAAGCTACATTCATAAAAAATTGACAGTGTATTTTCTGCCATTTTCTGGCAGATACATGAATAATGGAAAACTATTGATTACAGTTGTTGCATATATTTCTACGAATATTGCTATATCGTTTGGAAGAACTTCTGAATCGTCAGATTCTGACTAAACAATGGTAAAAGACAAAAGGAAAAAAGGTAGACCACGTTTTAATTCCTTCCTGAAGTATGTGCCAGGGGGGCTAACTAAGTACAAGATGACGTTGTTGAAAGTACGAACATACCTTAAGTAAATGTGGCAAATAAGTTTTAAAGAATTTTGGAAATCATTTCGCCATAATTGCCTGCAACTTTCCGGTAACCGCGCTTCATGTCCGACTGGAATCTAGCAAACCTAGAGATAATCATCTGGAAGTTCGGTAATTATGTTTAAAGTTAACTGAATGTTTGTTGATTGTAATCGTTAGTCAGAGTCGGTCGAGTTGTAGCAAAAGCGGACCGTTTCGAAGAAACCCTATGTGATAAATGCGGAACGACGCGCCTGGAACAACATAATGACTGTCACATCAATCAGTACCGCCCCCGATGCCATAACCAGGGAATCCGGGCTCGAATTATGAGATTGAAGGTTAACTAGTGCGGTCGTTGACAGTATTTCAGTGAATTTCACGAAATTGTCATCCTTGGTAAAGGAGTATTAGACGTTATCATATTGTTATAGTTAATAAGGTATCAAGGGTATTATAACGATAATTACGCCTGAGGTCGATGGTGTATGTTGACCGAAAGCGTGATCCTCATAATACCCACGGTGCCTTCAACGGTTAATGTCCGACTAAATATTTTTAATTTGGAAAAAAATTCAAAACAAATTAGGTAGGTACTAGCGTTCACCTATGTTTGTAAATTGTTATTTTTCAATAAGTAGAAAATGATTTTGCGATTAAAGCATAAAAATGTTCAGAGTAGAAGAAAATATCAATCTCCCTCAAGATGTTTTAGTGAATGCTGCTAAAGCTTAAACGTAGTGTTTCGCCAGCCAGACTTCAAAATGGAGATATTTCTTCTCGAAAATTCGCCTAGTTTTTTCTGGCACAAGCGCATCAACAGCATCAACAGCTTTACAAGCTTTCACTAAAATATCTTGGGGGAGATTGGTATTTCCTTCTACTACGGACATTTTTATGCTTGAATTGCAAAATTATGTTTATGTTGCTGTCTTATTCACAAATAACAACTTAGGTACAACCAAAGTTAACTTCATTACGGTATTATTTTTCTGGAATTATGTGTGGCTACGAGAAGCTCACAATTCTAATGATATATATATATATATATATATATATATATATATATATATATATATATATATATATATATATATATAATATATAAAATCCTCGTGTCGCGGTGTTAGAAGTTAAACTCCTCCGAAATGGCTCGACTGATTCTCAAGAAATTTTGTGAGCCTATTAGGTAGGTCCGAGAATCGGCTAACATCTATTTTTTTATCCTCCTAAATGTTGAGGGTGATCCACCCCTTAAATTAATTTTTCTATTTTTTGAACGAAATTTTCTGTTCTATTTTTTTATGATACACTAATCAAAAATACATACAACCCTAAATTTTCACCCCTCTACGATCAAGCCCTATTTTTTATTTGTTGAATTTCTCTAAAATGGCTCGACCGATTCTCATGAAATTTTGTATGCATATCGGCTAGGTCTGAGAATCGGCCAACATATATTTTTCATCCGTTTTTTTATGATACAGCATCCAAAAATACATACAACCCTAAATTTTCACCCCTCTACGATCAACCCCTATTTTTCATTTGCTAATTAAAAACTTCAATTTTTTTGGAAAGATTTTCATTTTCATTTTGTCATGACTTAGAATAAAAAAAATCATATTACTTTCAATTTTTTATCCTTCTACGTTCAACTCCTATTTTTCCATCGCGATTTCCATTTTTTCCACAGATCCGCAATAGGATTGCAAGATGGCAATCGAAAATAACAATAGTCGGTCCGAGAATAGGTCGTAATATATTGTTCATACCCCTAAGTGGTATGGTGGTCCCCACCCCAAACATTTTTATTAATTTTTTGGACAAAATTTTTATTTTTGTTTTTTCATGATGTTGCATTAAAAAATACATAAAACTCTAAATTTTCACCCTTCTATCAACAACCCATATTTTTTAATAGCCATTTTAATAATTTAAACGTTTGCCGGGTCAGATAGATTAATAGATAAATATAATGATAGATAGATAGTTAGATAGATAAATAGATAGAAGTATAGATAACTATTTAGATAAATAGATAGATAGTGAGATAGATAGAGATATATCGGCAGATAGATGAATAGATAGAAAGATAGATAGATAAAAGTAATATATATATGGCAGAACAACGTTTGCCGGGTCAGATAGATTGATAGATAGATAGGTAGATAGATAGATAGAACGATAGATAGAAAGATAGATAACTATCTAGATAGATAGATAGATTGTTAGATAGAAAGATAAAAATAATTTAAATGGCAGAACAACGTTTGCTGGGTCAGCTAGTATATATATAAATAAATATATATATATATATATATATATATATATATATATATATATATATATATATAAATATTTATATATATATAATATATATACATATATATATATATATATATATATATAAATAAATATATATATATATATATATACATCGTTGAATGGATATTGCAAAGCATTTCTAATGGTTTGCATCACTTGGTGGTCCGACACTTCAGTGGGGCTGGCGAGTCCTTCAAATAATGAAATTTTGCTTGTCCCACGATTCAATGCTTCGGGCAGTATGCAGCAGGATAATGAAACTTTATCATGTTGATCTCGGCATCGTTAGATCCAGATATGGACTATACATGGGCGGAAATTGGCGACCTTGGCCGGTGTGTCAGTTGGGTCTGCCCTATATCTACTGTAACTTTTTTCCACATGAAATAAGTAATGGAATTAAATCTTGTTAGTCTTTTAGGTATTTTTTTATTTGTGTTACATCTGCAATACCTACCTTTAATTCCGAGCGTATTTTGGAAGGAAATGACAATTTGCTTTTTCTAAATCAGCGATTATTTCTTGTTGGTTACTTGTAGGCTATACCTTCAACATGACTTATACCTTCAACATGACTTCACCATTCTAGAATCGACACTTCGAGGCAACAAGAAAAGGTACATTCTCTGCGCAACTAGAACAAGATTTAGTAAATCATTTGATAAAGTTGGCAAATTTATTTTTCAGTTTGACCCCTCTGGTCTGAGAAAAATAGTATAGAATTTTGCAGTAAAAAAGAAAATTGAAGACAATTTTAAAAATCAAAAATTTTCGGTCTTAATGAAGATATATGATTTCGATACATATGTTTCGGAAGGAAAGAGAATTTGGCAGTTTCAAATGTTATCACTTGTGAAATATCTTCTGATATGTTTCGTTAAATACAATGAAACTCAACTAGTCATTGTTATTTTGAGTTTAAATTAAGTATTTCTTTTTAGTTTTTTTATTTCTTTTATACGCGAAGTTTTTCTGAACTATGCGCTGTTTTATACCAAGGGGTGAAAAAAACCTCGCAAATGCACCAGCTGATAAGTTTTAAAATTTCAAAAAATCAAAAGTCAAAACCTTGTGTTTTTCTAAAAATATTAATATTCCTAATATTTGGTGCAATTTGATCCAGTTTGTGAAATATTAACACCTACCTATTACCCCATAAGTTGATTTCTTGTTATTATCGTTTTTTCTCACTATATAAATTTTGATATGTATCAAGACTTGTGTATTCGTTTCTATCTGATGAAGCTGCCGTGTGGTGAAGCGGTGAGTCAAAGACTCAGTTATAGTAACCGTTAAAATCAAACATGTATTTTCTAATAATATTTGCATGGATTTTAACCATGTAACGGTATCATCAATTTAAAATTCAATGTAAGATTCTACTCATAAATCTCTCGTTATTGGAGGAGTGACAGCTTTCTACTTCTCAAATTATAGGTGTCAATCATGCAAATTCTCTATTTTCAAAGACGTAGTCTTCAGGAGGTGACAGCGTCTGATCACCCTCAACTCAACAAACAGTCATGGATCAAAATGCAAAGTACCTAGGGACCTTAATAGCCTTCTCATTAATCTTTGCCATTCAGTTTGCGTCGTCCGATTAAGATTACACGGGCCAATGGTGCAGTGAAAAATGTCGTTCTTGCAACCTAGTGGAATATTTTATTGTGTTATAAATTGATGCCATTAATGTGAAACAGTCCTAATACGTTGGATAAATAGCGGCGCCAACTGTGAACGAAATTAAGCTTCTCTTACTAGAATATGGTAGATCTTGATCTATTTAAAGTTCAGTTGTGCTGCATTTTTACTTATTTACCTTGTTTAACAATAACGTACAATTGAGGCGTTCAGAACCAGAGTGGCCTATGCCCGAAATAAAAGAAGTGAGAAAATGAACATTTAAATAATGCACAATTTCAATTATAGACAAAATCGTTGTTTCAAAATAAACTTGTAATATTTAATGAAAGAATATTTTATTTATTTCAGATCTATAACAATGTTAAGAAATATGTTTTAATTTTTTTACATTTTATGATTTTGATGTGGGTTAGGCCATTTTGACTTTGCAGGCCTAAACTGTTTTTATGAAAAACACAAAATAAAACGTCTGCGTCTGAAGAAAATTAAAGTCAATTGATTTAGATTGAAAATAGACATATTTCAGATAACACAATATACAAAAAAATTGTAGTATTAGTCATGTTCAATGCTTTGATCTTCATCTAGTATTATCGGCTCATCCACAGCAGTTGCAGAAGTTTTCAAGGATGTGTAGAAATTATGGTAAACCGGAGGAATGTAAGGCAGCAGCTCCTGAAGATCTTTCTTTTTTTTGGAATCAACTGCTCGCCCTGATGGATAAAGTAACTCCAGTTTTTCTACGTTTTCTAAGGCACGACGCTTAGCCACATTGACAGTATAAAATGGAGCAAAATTAGAATTTGAGTATTTAAAATCAAATTTGTGTTTTGTCTCAGAGGTGTATCGTAACCACTGCATTCTCAACCATTCCACTTTTATGCCGTCTTCGGTCATTTTTCGGTTAGATATGCTTTTTTCTAGGTTTTTTGTCGAAAAAAAATCGTTATTGTTCATCTTCACAACTTTAAAAGGTTGTTTGTTCCGTGCAGACTCAATCACGGTTACCCAGTGATCCGGAATATAAATATCAGGATGAAGTTTTTTTTGCTTTTCGATAACCCCAAAATCTTGGTCACACGGTAAAAAAGAATGACCTGAGACAAGAAATTTATGGTTTATTTCTTCAACAGCAAAATCTTTTGAAGTTGTGATAAAATCACAAACCAGCGCCATTTTCACATTCCTGTTTTGTCCGCCACACTGGTCACTGTACATGATAACTTTATTTTTTTTGGTCAAATATTTTTTCATGTAATGCATAAGACAAGATGCTATTTCTTGCGGTCCTCTAGAAGCAATGGATTCATTCCACACATACATCATTGCTGTATTTGTTAGAAGATCATGGATACCTAGGAAAAATAATTTAACATAAGGTAATTGAAAAGAAGTTTCTTAAGGGTAAGCTTACCCAGGCAATAGGTCCAGAGCTGCCGTTTATAATAAGTTATTCCCGTCGATACAACGGGAGTGGGTAGAGTTTTCATAAAATCAAATGCAGTAACAGCAGTGTCTGTTCCATGCATATGTTTCTGCCGATCATTCTCCATCTCTTGTCTTGCTAAATCAGCTCTTCTTTGATGCAACTCTCTTTCCGTTTCCAATTTTTTTTCTCCTCCTCTGTGGCTACTTTTATTTTGTTTTCAAATTCGTCACATCTTCTGCAGCTGTCTGATATTGGCGCATGAAAATGGAGATTGAAACATGTATTAAATGTGTTCCGAAACACGTAATTACTAACAGGTGATTCTACATTTTCCTTGTAAAGTTTATATAAGATGTTGATGTTTAGATAAGGAGCCAAATATTTTCTTTCGCAACTTTTCTTCCTTGTATAATGGGATTCATATACTGGGAAACGATTTATAAATTGTTTTACCTCTTCTATTGTAATATCTGGCGTCTTATTTCCTGGAGAATGTCTTCCTCGTTTATCCTTGGGTGGTACTGCCTCTGGCTTGCTTTTTAAGACCCTAGTTAAAAGGCCATCCGAAACTTGCAGAGTGTCTTTAAAAAATTGTTTACATATTTTAATGTTTTTTCCTTCAGCATTTGGCAAATTATAAATTCGAGTTGAAGTTCGGCGGCTACTTTCATTGTTTGTGTAACTTCTGACTTTTGGTATAATACTTATTTGTCCAAACAAATATGCGCTTTGCAAATCAAAGCTACACAAACGGTAAAAGTTTTCGAAAATCACTTTACGCTGATCGGGACTAATTTTTTCATTGCATTGCTTACTGCATCCACATTGTAAGGTTTTTATTTTCTTTTCTGGAACTAAGACTCCCTTAACATTTCTGTAGGATTTACCAGACGCTCTTCCCTGTTTTCTTTGGTTTGCTTTCCACGTATTCTCTATTCTAATACGTTTTCTACTACTGTGCTTGGGGGTTGGCCGGTTAGTTTCATCGTTTTCACTTTCTGAACTTGACGGTATATAATCGGATTGCTCATCTGTATCATAAGGGTCCTGCTCGTCAACAGAAGTTTCTAAAAAAAAAATAAAAATTCATCAGAAACATTTAGAATGTGTAACCTCCCATTAAATTTATTTTCACAATTTTATTTATTTCAAGCACATTCCAAATAATACAAGTTAATACTATTAATTCCTGAACATCTCACCTACATTCTCCATAACGATAATTATATTAATTTCAATACACACACACAATAAAGACAAAAATTTCAATAACGTCAGTAAACTTAACCACAAAAACTCACGTGCAATTTAAAGTTTCTCAAGAAACAGACTGGCCTAAGCCTCATTAGGCCACTATGCTTTTTCATATTTCTCACATAATATCAATGCCAGAACTATACTTGTACCGCCATCTCTGAGTTGGTAACAAAATAGAGGTTGGGCCACTCTGATATTGAAATATACAGGCCAAACAATGAATTTTAACACATAACACATAACATGGAATTTTGTGGGTTAGGCCACTTTGGTTCTGAGCGCCTCAATTAATGTTTGAAAACTGATTTAATTAACAAGTTGACGTTTCTTCACAAAATTCCTGACTCTCTCAAAACTTTTGAAGGATCAAAATTACTTTGATATTTATGTACTTTTTAGCAGGTTTTCACGTTGGAAACCTGCTTATTAAAATGTGTGCGATTAGCAAAGTTCGACCTAGGACCAAGATAGTTTTTCGTTTCATGACTTTTTATGATGCTTGGCACCAAAAACTCCATTTCATATATCTCTATTATATATATATATATATATATATATATATATATATACAGGGTGGCGCATCCTATACGCGTCGGTCTCTGTAGGGAAAACAACTTGAAATTTGAATTTTTTTTCTTGATAGGGATATACAGGGCCATTAACACTACAAATTAAAAATAATTTGGATTATATAGGGTGGCCCAAAAATAGGAATTGATATCAAAGTTATGTTTTTTTAAAGGGAACGCCCTATATTTGATGGTGTCTTTTGATTCCCCGGAAAAAATAAAGTGAAGTTTCAGTAATGTTTCCTATACCTATCTCTTTTCGTTTTTGAAATATTTAAAGGAATCTCAATTTATGAGCTTGAGCAACATAACCTAGTATGTCGCGGTTATTTAAAACACATCAACAGTCACCTGCGATATGCGTAGCCAAGATATCAGATTATCGAATAAAATGCAAATTTTTGCATTACATCATACAGGGTGTTCATTTAGTCTAATTGAATTCTACTTACATATGGAGTTGAATAATATTCTTATTTTAAACGGCACACCCTGTATTTAATAAGACTTACCACCCCTGTAAAATCGTTAATATTTGATCGATTTTAAAAAACTTTTTTTTTGTTAGATATTAGTTGTTAGGTATTAGAAATATCCATCTAACAAGAGAGTGATCATACTTTTGAACTGTTATCGTGGCCAACTGCGACCAATTTTATTGACCCATATTTCAAGAAATACTATTTGGGATTTTTTTCACAAAAAATAATGATGGATTCTGAATCAGAATTATGGGAAACATACCCATACCGATTTTCATCATCATAAAATACAGGGTGTTCGAAAAAACGAATTATTATATTTTTTTCAATATGTCATCAAAAAATGTACTATTATGGTATTTTCGGAAAAAACTAGAGACAAAATATTATTTAGGATTGCTTTGAAAATATCTGTATCAATTTTTAGCATTTAAATATACAATTTGTCTGATGGAAAAAAAATAAAAAAAGGATAAGTGGGCAATATTTTTCTGTATGATACTTCTTTTAACAATAAGTGTTATTCTCAGTCAAAACTTACAATTCCATACAAGAGTATGAACCTAGATTATATTCACTCCAAACACATAAATTTGAGTGAAATTGACTGTGTTCAGTTGGTACTTTGTACCTATAAGATATTTTCTATTGTACATTATTGGATGTCCTATATCTGCCTTGAGATTTTATGTTATAACGATTCTGTCTAGGAAAGAACAACTTAATAACTCTCCAAAAATATCTATAATTAGAATCGTCTAGAATTATTCATGTTAAATGATTGACCAGTAGGTAATTCAGATATATATATATATATATATATATATATATATATATATATATATATATATATATATATATATATATATATATATATATATATATATATATTCATAATATACCGCGTGAAGTTGAATCAGTTGAAAATCTCGAAAAGGAAACATCTTACGAACAAATGTTTCGAATGAAAAATTAATCGTTTTGAGGGGGAAGTTCAATTATGCTAAGATCCCTTCCATTTCCGTCACCCTTGTGGGGGGAGAAGGGGTCGACTTTGAAATTTTGAATGGGAACCTTTGTTTTTTATTGCAAATTCGTAATCTACACCAAAAAATACAAACGTTTTGTACTGTCATTGAGCATTTGTTCTTGTTGTTCCATTGATTGAAAAGGATGTACACACTGATAAAATTGAAATGAAAATGGAACTCTTCCATTTGGAATCTAATAGGGAGTTCCTCATAACCATGATAAAATATCAAAACATCTGAATATTACCTAAATGCATTTATCGATTCGCGCTTCAAATGAATCTTCACAAGTTGAAAGTTTTTCTGGTGCAATTCAAGCACAGGCATTTCGGATGCGCATTATCATATCTTCCCGAGTACTTGGCACTTCCCGAAATGCTTTTTCTTTCAGGTAGCTCCCCAAAGAGAAAATCCAGTGGAGTGAGATCTGGCGATCTGGCTGGCCGGTCTGCAGAACCAACTCTGTCGATCCATCGACCATTGAAATTACGTTGGAATATTTCACTTCCCACAAACAAAAAACATTTCAATTTTTTTCTTTTAGTTAATAGATTTAATACATCCATTTCAATGAAAACTATTCACAACAGCCATAATAAATATTCATATTCAAAATGCTCAATGACAGTACATGCATCGGACTACTGATATAGTTATTTTCGTAATCCCATACTGTTATTTTGATTTAACGGTATTCAGATGACAATTGAAAAGTCAGTGTTAACGGCCGCCGGCCGTTATAATTTCATACCGTCCGGCGGCAGTTAAGAAATCACTTGTTCAAATATTTATTTCAAAACATCATTCTGCTTACAATAACAACATTGAAATTTTGGTCCACAGCGAGTTGGGACAATAAACCTGTGATTTTCATTTCGCATAGGCTAATAATACATCTTCATTAACCACCTTTACATTCTTGCTTTTACGCCACATTTCAAAATTTTCATATTCTTTTTGATATCGCTCTTGAGTTATTTTCTGCAGTTAATCAACACTCGCTGCACTGCACATGATTCTCCCAATATTTCTAATGGAATTTGATTTTGTTCCTCAATTTCATCAATTTCATCCATGGTCGTCGTTAAAGCGAACTTGAGAACACAAAAAACTGACGTTGTTAAAACTGTCAAACTGTTCCATGACAACACAGTGCACGACGTTGGGATTTTTCTTTAGAATTGCGAGGTACGGGGTTTTTTCTTTCTTCGGAATCAAAATATAATCTTTCAACGGGATTACGAAAAGTCTTTAACGACACACGGCCGATACGCGAATAACGGATTCGGTTAGTTATAATCCTCGGCTGCGCCACGTTAATAACTATAACGTAACAAGGCCGATATGTAGCAAATAACGGATGAGGTTGGATATTTCCGTTATTTGCGTATCGGCCGTGTGTCGTTAAAAATTTTTCGTAATCCCGTTGAAAGATTATATTTTGATTCCGAAGGAAGAAAATATCCCGTACCTCGCAATTCCAAAAAAAAATCCCAACTTCGTGCACTCTGTTGTCATGGAACAGTTTGACAGTTTTATAAACAACGTCAGTTTTTGTGTTCTCAAGTTCGCTTTAACGACGACCATGGACGAAATTGATGAAATTGAGCAACAAAATCAAATTCCTTTAGAAATATTGGGAGAATCATGTGCAGTGCAGCGAGTGTTGATTAACTGCCGGAAATAACTCAAGAGCGATATCAAAAAGAATATGAAAATTTTGAAATGTGGAGCGTAAAAGCAAGAATGTAAAGGTGGTTAATGAAGATGTATTACCTATTAGCCTATGCGAAATGAAAATCAGAGGTTTATTCTCCCAACTCGCTGTGGACCAAAATTTCAATGTTGTTATTGTAAGCAGAATGAAGTTTTGAAAAAAATATTTGAACAAGTGATTTCTTAACGGCCGGCGGCCGATAACACTAACTTTTCAATTGTCATCTGAATACCGTTAATAACAGAATGGGATTACGAAAACCATATATCAACTAAGTCTATGCTGACAACAAAATGTTTAGTCTAGTGAGAAACCTCAGAAATTCATTTGAATGATTAGGTAAGGTCCTTCAGACGGAAAATTCAAATTCGGTTACAGAGCCATCTCTGAGGATTCGTAAAAAATTGTCCTCAAAAAACTTTTGTATTCTCTACTGTAGAATACGAAACTGCAATAAAAAACAGAGGTTTCCAGGAAGAGTTTTTAGAATAAGTGGACTTCCCTCCTCAAAACCATCATCTTAGTATTGAAAACATTTTCCGCGAGATGTTTCCTTTTCGAGATTTCCTACTGATTCAACTTGAAAAATTCACCCGGTATATATATATATATATATGTATATATATATATATATATATATATATATATATATATATATATATATATATATATATATATATATATATATATATATATATATATATATATATATATATTTGAAAACCTTGGTTCACGGAATGAACCGCGTAAAAGATTTGAGAAATTTCTACGTTTCGGCTCCTTTTGCGAAGCCATCTTCAGGAGAATTAGAAGGGGAATAATTCAGAATCGTGGCCTCAATCTGCCTACTCCACGAATCGAATTAGGAGGAATCGGAAACAATACGATTGCGTGGCCTCAACCTCCCTACTCAACTAACCGTACTGCTTCCACGTATTTCGGACTCCTTGTTCCTCATCAGAACGGCGTAGCAGAGTATCGGCTGGGAAACTTGGAGATAAAATCAAACAAACAAACAAACGAAATCCTCTGCTTTAGAAGCACATTTACGGTTCCGTTCAACTCTGGTTCAGGAGATTTCATTGAACTTCGCACAGAGGCGATTCATGCCCTCCACGGGACCTCGGATCAAGGATATAAAATACAGTTGACCAGAACTAATAATTTGTTTATTTCATATAATAAGTTTGTTTTGATGTTTATTTATATATATATATATATATATATATATATATATATATATATATATATATATATATATATATACATATACATACATGTATATACAAGGTGGTCGTTCTTCATGTACCCTTTTTTTGAAAATCGAGATACAACCCTCAAAGGTATAAATTGAGAACCATATTTATTGAATATATTCCAAATATGATCAGATTTAAGTTCAAATTGTAGCAGTGATTACAAGACATTAGTGTAGTTTATTTTGTGTCACCACGTACCTTTATGAATACCACGATCTCTTATTAATACAGGATTGTGTCGAATGGTAGATTAAAGTTATTATATCACATTTTTATGTTCAAGTAAGTTTTAACTAAATCCTTCAAAATCTGTTTCCTTAGACTATTTTACTCAAATAAGGTACTATGATACTCTTGTAACTTCTCAATAAATATTACCGTTTTCGAGTTATTTGAACTAGAATATATGCGTACATTTGACCATAATCGTTGAATTTTTTTAAGACATCCAGTAGACTTCGGAATTGAGATTTACTTGTACTATAAACCACTCTCTTATTCTAATGTCACATCTTTCCTGAATTATTAGAGTAGAATGGTCGGAAGAAACAATATGTAATGGAACGTTTAAAAAAAAAGCAAGATCATAATAACCCTCATCAACCATTCAAAACTACCCTGTATTAATATGGGATGAGGTAAGAGGTGACATGAAATTGATTCCACTTATGTCTTATAATCATTCCTACAATATAAACTTCTCAATCAAAAAACTTAATGTATATAATTCTTAACCACGTTATATATATATATATATATATATATATATATATATATATATATATATATATATATATATATATATATAAATATATATATATATATATATATATATATATATATATATATTTATATATATTCGTTTATTTACTCAGCTTCGAAAACCTCAGTTACACAATAATATCGATAGACAACGAAATATGGAAGTAAATGATCAATCAGTGTGATTCAGTGAGTAAGGATTATATGTATGAATAACAGACAGAAACAATTAAAAATACTATCGGAGTAGCGATATAGCTATTCCTGCATATTCATAAATAATTATATCCCAATTTTATCCAGCTGTTTAAGATTAGAACAAGCTACACCCCAAACGGTAATCATTCCCACGATTCGAAAAACAACAAAGAAAAAACCTCTTCGAATTATACTTGTTTTATATGGCGAGTTGAAGTTACTATATCGTTCCAAATTATTTCTACCGACATACTTAAAATCCATTTTTGAATAGTTATCAAAACACATCATTTCTGCCTATAATCATTTAGCGGAGTATAAGACAACATACGAATATACTTTAATGATGATACATCACATATTTATGAAGATTTTAATGGTATTTTAAGCCCATTTATTGCCCTGGAATGTTTATGGATTGTCATAGTTTACAAGGCTTAGTGATGTTTAGTCAGCCTATCCTGAACGACGCTCGAGACGTTTGGGCGTCTCTTGAAAAAGTGGGGGATGTATACGAAGTATACTGAGTAAAATTCTAACGATTTTTAGTCAAATTAATGAGATCAGATGCGTTACATCGACTCAGATGAACCTTGAATTAAAAAAAGAAACATATCAATCGTAAAGATATCGTGAAATGAAACCAGCGTCCCTGATGAAGATTGTGAAGTGGTGGTGAAACGGTATCATGTACGGTGCTCGGCAAATAGATCCTTGTTTTTGTATGGAGCAGCTCATAGACTATACGGGAAGTGCTCTTCATAACCCGTTCTTGGCACAACGTCTGTTCAACCCTTACTTTCCACATATATGGTTTCCGTTACCATTGAAATTTCAACAACCTCGACTTGAAAAACCACCTTACTCTTATATAGCATTAATAGCTATGGCGATCAGTTCATCTCCGAAGCAAAAATTGACCCTCAACGGTATTTACAAGTATATAATGGATAATTTTCCCTATTATAGGGAGAACAAGCAGGGATGGCAAAATTCTATAAGGCATAATTTGAGTTTGAACGATTGTTTCGTTAAAGTGCCTAGAGAGAAGGTGATTGGAAGTGAACCGGGAGGGAAGGGGAGCTATTGGATGTTAGACCCTAAGGCGACTAATATGTTCGAGAAGGGGAATTATAGGAGACGGAAGACACGGAGACAAAGGATAGGAGAAAGTTCAGCAAATAATTATCAGGTAAATAACTGAGAATATTAAGTCGAATTTCTATACTTGACAAATATAACAATATATTACGAACAATTATACGCAAGTGATCTTCTTTCTATATCCATATAACTGAAATTATAATATATAGGATTTGCTTGTTTTCCTTGCTATGAAATGTGTGTATTGATGAGAGATGGTTACTAGATGGAAATGCATTGATAAAAATTATATTTTAAGATTTTCCCTTTCATAATGTATACTTAGTTCACCACGTTGGGTGCAAATTTTGAACTGAATTACCATATACCTACTTATTTGTTCTAATTGAATCACAAATTAGGAAAGTACATTCTCGGAAGTACTCTGGTTATTGAAAAGTTTAAGTAACGGAAAACTGTTTGTTTTCATTTCGTTATTCAGTAAATTGAGGGAACTTTTGATACCTACTGTTCTCTAATATGTAGCCTTTTCCTATCATATACGATAGGTCGAATGTTCAAATCTGTATTCAAACATGTTTTTTCTGCAGAAAATGATTAAAACCTTTTCGTTGTCACTGTACTTTTGCTCCGAAATTCTTTTTTGATTGACTGTTAGATCGACCTACATAAACGTTTTTCCAATACTTCATTTTTGGTGGTTCTTAAATGTTGAAAGTTAGGCTATTCTTGAACGAAGTGCACAAAAATACAGATCTACGTTGTTTGTATGCAGGTAATACACATAATTTCAATCGTTTTTGTACAAGATTTATATTAGTAGTACAATTGCTCTTAATAAGTATATTCCAAGTCATGATTTTGATAATACTAAATCAATCATCACTTTATCCTTCATGAAATGACTTCACTTTGGGAAAATCACCTATATATATGTTCTCGTTAACAGCTCAAGTTGATTCTAACATATAGGACTTCCCACCAAGGATTGACAACTTCATAGTTTTCGAATTTTTACCCAAATACGTAAGAATAGCGGGTTCTGATACCATAGATTTTTTTTCTGATACCACCAACTATTAAATGCATCATATCCTTTTTTGTATAGTTGTTACTGGTAGTAGTTCTATGCTTACAGATGTATCACTAAAATTAATTTGTTCATCTATAAATAAAGCAATATTTTATAAATTCACTAGAATTATCTGATCATTCCTACATGTATTGATTGGCTGAAATAATTTTGCTTAATGTCAATGAAACAATTGAAATTGAACGATTGTTTTCAAAACATTGTACTGGAAAAAATCATGTGTACAACATGAATATAAAGCCCCTTTTTACACTTGCGAGGTTTCATAAACTTCTCGCGCCTGCTAAAAAGACTCACTTTATATTCTTGTTGTATTGTAAGTATAGATAACTATTATTTTAGTTTATATATAAATTACCGACATTTCTTAAGATGACTCTATTTATATATGTAGAATGCAGTAAATGATAAAAAATTTATAGGTGGAAGAAAAATATTAAACAAGTTTACATGGAAGTATATCATTTATATAGGGTTGCCATCCGTCCGGGTTTCCCAGGATTTGTCCTAGTTTAGGGGTCGTCCGGAGGGGGCTTTCAAAATATGTCCGGGTAAAACCCGGACAAATTTTGTGTCCGGGTGTGTGAAGCTTGAGTGTTAGTGACGGAGATGAGCTATCAAATGCAAACCAGTTGTGGCCGAATTTTTTCGAAACATCTATATTCTAAACTGCTCAAAATTGCATAGTAATATTTTTGTATAACAGCTCACAATGCGAATGTAGAGTGAGTTTTTTCGCTAGGGTCGCAGTAATGGAGGAAAGAGCGAAACTTGCTAAATACACATTCGCTTTCTTCTCTGATCAAAATAAAGTCTAATTTTAAAGACTTGAGTTGCTCCGACTTTTACAAATTCATGATGAAAAATAAAGACAATTTGGGAAAAATTGGCAAGTATGAAGAATTCCAAGTTAAGTTGAATTAGTAAAAATATCTTAATCTCGTTAAAATTAAAACTTGTTATATTTACTTTTGAATTATAGTTAATAAATAATTCAGACTTTTGGGTACCTAACCTATATAACCGAACTAGATGACCTATCCTATAATTTGCTATTACAATGTAGAATTTAGTCTATTTGATTTTTTATCTACCAAAAATTATCGTCATGAGTTGTTTTTTATTTGATGATACCAAAAAAAAAGAGGAAACTGTAAACTGTGTATAATAGAATTTCAATTGTTTTTTTGTTCTGTTTATATGGCAAACAAGCGGTTTAAAGTTTAAATAAATGAAAAAAGTAAAATATAAACGATGTTTTATTTTATTAAAATTTTTTTTTTAAGGGGTGTCCAGGGAAAAACAAAATTTCACAGAAATGTCCGGGGATTTCGAAATTTTTGTCCGGCATCGGCAGTTTAGGTGATGGCAACCCTACATTCATACCTTTAATGCATATTATCTCCGAAATTCAATTGTGATAAAGGTTAAATTTCAATTCGAAGTTTAA
This sequence comes from Cynegetis impunctata, assembly GCA_030704885.1. Classification (NCBI taxonomy): domain Eukaryota; kingdom Metazoa; phylum Arthropoda; class Insecta; order Coleoptera; family Coccinellidae; genus Cynegetis; species Cynegetis impunctata. Next base: position 172,753 of record JARQZK010000016.1, on the reverse strand, counting down.
CACTGAACAGATCACAACTGAAACTTTGGAAATGAATTTTTAGAAAGAATATTGATCAGTAGATATAAATTCTTCCACAATTCACTCAATAGTCAAGTAGTTTTATACTGTTAACACCTAGAAAAAATTTTCAACATAAAAGTTGATGCTTATCCCACTTTTCGAAATCGGGTTTCAAGCTTATTATCATATTAGAAATTATTTTAATTACTTAGTTAAGGTTTGAATTTCGTACCTAAGAAGCCGAAATTTCTAGAAAAATTTATGTTGTCTGTATGTATGTATATATATATATATATATATATATATATATATATATATATATATATATATATATATATTTATATATATATATATATATATATATATATAAATATATATATATATATATATATATATATATATATATATATATATATATATATATGTGTGAAGCTACAGTAGAACGAGTGACATATATCAAATATTTAGGTATATACATCGATGAGTGTTTAACATGGAAAAAACACATACATTATGTTATAGATAAATAAAGTCAGAAAGATAATTTATAAGTTTGTGGAGATGCGACACATAGTAACTCTGAACACCTTGAAGATGATTTATTATTCACTGGTAGAATCCATTATAGGTTATGGTATCGTCGTTTGGGGGAATGCATATAAATCTGTCTTGGCACCGTTGAATGTTGTCCAAAAGCGTATCATAAAGACTATGCTTTCTAGAAGTAGTAGATACTCAACTACACTATTGTTCAGGGAAAGTAAACTGCTAAATGTTGATCAAATGTACATTAGGTCTGCGGCAAGGTACATGATACTGAATTCTCATTATAAGAACTATGTGCGTCACGAAGTTCAGACCAGGAATGTGACACATGGACATTTGCTGACTCCTTATGTGAAGTTCAGTGCTGTACAGATGCACATTAGCTGTAGTGGCCCAAAAATTTATAACTCATTGCCCTCCAATATTAGAACATTGCCTCACACTAGAAATAAAGCTAAGCTCCTCAATAAGTGGATCTTGGAAAGTTCTTTTATACTGGGAAATGGATAGAGTATATAATATGAATGTGTTGATATAGTATAAATGGTCTGGTTTTTTCCTTTTTTCTCTTCTTCCTTTCTTTGTGAATTAAAATTAATTTGAATTTATATTAAGTTGTAATGAATAGTGCACGCACAGGTTTCACAGAACCCATAGTGCATTATATTGGTAATCGTGAGGGTAATATTTTTGTATGGTGTTCTTTTGATATTTCATTTAAACTAATGTAGAATTTATTATTATTATTGTCATAATAGTTGTTGTTATCTGAAGTATTAAATGTTATTATTATTATATATATATATATATATATATATATATATATATATATATATATATATATATATATATATATATATATATATATATATATATATATATATATATATATATATATATATATATATATATATATATATATATATATATATATGATTAAGCAAGAAATATTTAACCAACATCAGCATCTATATATTACAATGATTGCAAAACCTAGTAATCAAAATCAGCTATTCTGTTCAGAAATTTATAGACTTGGACAAATTGAGAGAGGTGATAGCTGCATTGAGGCAAGGAGAGAAAAAGTTGCTACATTGACATCAATGTAATTAATTACCAGATTTTATTACCCTCGAAATTTAATTGCATGTCATCCCAGAAGAGCGATTGGTTAGTCAGATATTAGAACTTTAGGTGGCTTTATTTGAAATACTTCCAATGAAAATATCTGACACTATGTACTATAATATAAAACCAAGAAAAACTGGCTTCAAATAAAATTGTAAAATCGTCCAAAGGTTCACAATTTTTATATTATTATACAGAAGAGAAAAATACTAGAATGATTAACTTCTAAGTAAAGTCAAATAATTGAAATCGAAGAAACCTAATTCTTCCTCATTAAAGGAACAATTTTTGATTAAATTTACAATCAATAAGCGTTTTAGAATAAAAAAATTGAATCAATTTTACATTGTTGACAATTAATTCACAGTTTTGATTCATTTGATATTTGAAAATCTATAATTCTTATTCATGATTTTTTAGAAATAATAAAAAGAAAATGATATATTTTGTGCATATTTAGATAATATAGAAACTTATATGAAATCTTTGTCGAAACTTCAAATATTTATTATTTTGGACAAAAAAATCATTATATAGTTGATTGAAATACTTTCCGAACTTTTTACTCTATTGAGCTGAAAATTAAAATTGAACGGAAATGACTAGAATAAAGGTTATTCATAATCATAAAAGTATAAACAAATAGATTGATATTTGTGATGTGATATTCATCTGTGAAAACATAACTTTTGAGGTAAAGCATTAGGAAGTGTTCATTTATAACTGATTCACCCTAGCAAAGTATCAAATACTGAGGAATAATAAAAAATTTATAAACAATTTTGATAAAATAAGAGAGTGATCGAACGTTTAGATCATAGAGTGCTAACGCAGATGGAAATTCAATAATAATAATTACGTCCACAATTATATTTCAAGGAACATATACGTGGTACGAAAAACAATAATTATTCCTAAACCACAGAAGATAAAAGAACCCAGAAGAGATCAAAACTACTGAACACAGTAAATATATTCATTTCCATTATAAACATATTAACAATTAATATATTACAGACAGCTCTTCAAAATCATTTCTCATTTTCAGTGATATAATAAGTTGTACAGGGAAAGTTAAATTTTTTCTATATTACGAGTACCTATTATACTATCCTTTATGGTTACAAAGCAGTCTTTATCACTTTTCACATACATAAGCAATTCTTAAATATATAGGCTCGGCAAAGTGAGCAGGTCCGAGAATATAAACAATCCTCTGCCTGAATAACAAGAAAGAACCCCGAATATATTACGTTCCTCCTCTTTTGAATCAGAAAAACCTTCCTTATGTCATATGGCGACCATCCCCAGAAGAATAAACTACATTTAAAGCTGAAAACGAATTGCGCCTGATAAAAGTATAGAAAAATCTTTTTGTTAACAATTCCGTGTAATCGATATAGGGTATAAGAGAAAGCTCAATAACATACAATTCACTGCAATGATTGATCCAACTGAGAATATTATCAATGAAAACTCCCAGTTACCTATTTTGTGCAACCTGATGAGTTATCGATCAACAACCTACTTTCACAAAGAAACTTCCACTAATACTAGCCCAGCAGCAAAGTTTATGAAAACTGTCTTCTTCCCTTCAAACATAAGCGATTTGCCTTCAAACTATGGATTGAATTTAGTGAGCAAAGGATGCAATCCCGCAACCGATCGATCAATGCTACAGGTATCATCATAATACAAAAAATTGTTATAACTTTATGAAGAAATAAAAAAACTAACTTTTCACAGGTTGAAATAAAAATCTATTGAGTAAACGCGTTTCGTCATAACATTGACTTCATCTCGTACTCGAAGTAAATGTTATGACGAAACGCGTTTACTCAATAGATTTTTATTTCAACCTGTAAAAATTTAGTTTTTTTATTTCTTTATAAAGTTATGAATATGAACTTTCGCCAAGTAAAATTCCATTCAAAAATTGTTATTATCGACAATCATTACAAGGTAACCCATATTAGAAAAAGTTTCCTCTAAATAATTTGCAAAAATCAAATGTAAAAGGCTGCCTACAATAGATTCTTCTACTATGAAATAATTATTTTTGTAGTAAGTGTGCGAAATCAGTGTTTTTTTAATGGCGCATAAGAATGTGAATTTTTAGCCGAGATCGTCAGATCGAGGCTTAAAATTCATTCGAATGCGCCATGAAATACTGATTTCGCTCACGAAATACAAACAATAATTTTTGTACAATTGGCAAAAAAGTATTTAAATTATAAGTAGGTACTTATTGAAAGTCATTTCATTTTAGAAAATTAAAATCCATGCAGTCAAGTATGTTCATCAATATATTCTATGATCTTATGTCAGAGTAAGTGTAACCAAGGATAGTTTCAATAACAGAATTGATATTTCTAATAAAATTTTAAACTGTCAACCATCCACTTCCAACGGACACATATCTACTAATAATCCCTGCATTTCTGATGAGAACAAGACAATTTCTGGCAACCAACTATCAGCATCGTCGTCCTCGGGAATAAATATTGGAAATAATTGTTACAAATTTTACTACTAATTATCATTGCAATAAATAATTTTGTTATTCTTATTAATTTTCATTGAATGCATTATTCTATGGACTTTTTTTCACGGTGAAAATTAATCTTTTTCTTCAAGCGTATAATAATATCTATATTATTTTCGATAACACAGATCGTAGAAATAACCTATTCTTTTACTAGTAAAATAATGAACGCTCATTATTGTACTAGTAATAAAATAATGAGAAATGATAGCAACGTTTTATTATGGGGGTTGTATCCAAGTAGGTAGGAACTGTCAGTTAATTTTTATTTAATTTGATGTTTGTCAGTATTGAAAAGTGTTGTAAAAATATCAGAAGTAGAAGAATTTCAATGTACACCTCCGGAATTAGTCGAAATAACTAATTCCACTATTGAAACACTAATTCCGACGAAGTCAAGAAAATTTATAAAATGGTGCAAAGAAAATAGTGTACAAAGATTGTAGGGAAGAACAACCAAGTATGAGTTCTGGAATCAAAAGAGATTTACAATCAGGAAAGCTTTCAAATGAAAATATTTCTGACATAGTAAATACTGACAAGCACCTTACTAATCATAACACCAATGACAAGATTGTGAATGTCGAAGCCGAAAGCGGTGGCAGTGGCCTAAATTTAAAAAACTGCAGTATACAAAACTGCACCTTTAATATTACATTAAATAATTAGGTAATGCTTATGCAAGCCATAACTGTTTTTTCATATTTGTATTAATAAATAGTTGAGTTATAAACAATGAATTCAATTTTTTCAATTTACGCTTGAAGAAAAAATAGTATATGTCACTCGAAGCAGAAGACCCTTTATATGTTTCGCCCAGTTTGTACAGCCTCGGCTAACGCCTCGGCAGTGCAAGAATCTGGGCTCAACAATAATGATAGCCTTCTTCTCCTAGTAACATAATGTACTATTTTTTCACTAGTTAAAAAATTAAAAACTTTGCGTATCCATAGCGATTCGTGAATGTAGTCTTTTTTTGACAGTTGTACAAGAATGTATTTAAGTCGTATTTTCCCTGAAAAAATAGGCAACAGTGAGGTGCGCGAGTAGATTCTGAATCCGTTTTTTACCTCCTGTACAACGTTTTTCGAGACGCTCTGATTCGTATATATACTTAGCAATAACAGGTCATTTGAATTGGAAAACCGACTTTATTGAATAGAAATTTTAATTTTTTCCAGAGATTTAAAGATTTTTCTCACCTCTATAGTCCAGAAAAATTGACTTAGGTTAAGAATTTGTATGTAACAATAACAAAAATGTGAAATACTGGCACTCAAGTATTAGTAATAGATCTATGAAAAGTGTTATAGATTGTTGAAATGAGTGCTATTTTAGTTCAGTTCATTATCAGTCATCGACATTGAGAATTTTACACACCTATCACCTATCCAGATATTTTATAACTCGGAGAAAAACTGATAGATATTGATGAAAACTGAAATTTTGAGAATATTGAGAACTTCTCAGTACCTAATAAAAAATATGTTCATCTTGTTACAACTTTTTATGAGTTATGCATATTATATAGTGTTATATTTGATAATTCAATATAAATACATTCATTATTCAGATTCATCTATAAAAAATTAGAATAGAGTTTTTGAAAGTTTATTTTATAACTGAATCAATCTTGAATAGTCTTGTGAACAGAAGTCCCAATAAATAATGATAAATATTGGAATATTCACAATTTCGAAAATATAAAAGAACTATTAAAAGTAAAATAGATTACTTATACTGATGCCAATTTAGTTCTGCTCACTATTAATTACAGATATAGGGAGTTTTATATCAAAGCTACATATTTAGAAGTTCCTTAATTTGGTAAAAATTTCATTTTCCGAAATATTGAGGAGAAGCTATTCAGATAAAAATTCGAATATATTTCTCTAGGTATAACTATATAAGGTGTGTATATTCGAGTGAACGAATATACTCTATATACAATATTTGAATATATAGTGTATTATTGAATCATTCAGTAGAAACCAATTCCATTCATCTGAATTAAACTTGATTATCGTAGTAAAGTTTATGTTGATAATAATTCTTGAGGTGAGGAGTATTATGAACAAAAGTAGAAATATCCCAATAAATAATAAAAAATATTGAAATATTCCAAATTTCGAAAAATAATAGATTTTTCATTAAGCTTAATAAATTGTTGAAATTAATGCCGATTATCAAATACATTGAAACTTTTACATCATAGCTATCTAGATATTTGATCGCGTGAGCAGCAGGGCTCTGTGAAAAATGATGCGATTTCAACGGAAAAATCATGGTATGAAAAACCACGCTTGAATAGCAAATCGAAATAACAATTGGAAAATAATTCATTTTATTGAAAACAAAAAATCGTGAAATGCATCGCATACTGAAGAACCACGCTTTAATAAGCGGAAATAGCGGAATAGTCTCCACGAAGTGCAGCGCAGTTGAGGAAAATAGTTGAAACCCACAAAGGATAGTATTTCAACTTGAACTCAATCCACGTACATTTCAACGTTAAATCCTTCTGCAGAAGATGTGGACCCAAGAAAATTTTCAGAATCCACGAGAAAATAAGAAATATCTACGTAAAAATGGCGGTGGTTGAAAAAATTTGCCCAAATTTTGATAGTTTCGTTCTGCCTCGGAAAAAATTACAGATACCAAATTTCAGCTCATCTGGTTTGATGGGAGATGACAATATGTACCGAGAAAACTATTTATATAATAATAAAAAACATATAGTTGAAAATGGTGTCGGTAGAAAAATTTACAAAAATCTTGATAGTTTTTTTTAGCCTCAAAAACAATTACCGCTCACTTGATTTAATGGAAGCCGCTGGAAATGCCATCTAATATATATATATATATATATATATATATATATATATATATATATATATATATATATATATATAAATATACAGGGTGATTTTTATAACTGGCCTATTAGACGCATTTGAATACCTTGAAAGTTAGAGATTTGAAATTTGGCGCACGGCCATAGTATGTAGTGAACTATCTTTCTGAAATAAAGTCATACCAATGGTATTTCCGGTTATACCGGAAGTCACTATCAAATTTTTTGTTTCAAATGAAACTATATACAGTGGACCCCCGGTAATCCGACAAACGTTTTGCAGGGCCGTGTCGGACTATCGAATTTGTCGGATTATAGAGTACTGCCTAAGACCCACTATATTCCGGAATTTTTTGAAAAAGAGTACATTGTAATCCGACAAATTACAGATCAAAATGATAAGATTCTATCTGAACTAAAAATCATAATATACTACATACCTATGTATGTCGAATTTAGTAAATTAAACACCACAATAGACAGCTTACGTTTGATTATAAAATTAACCTTATTAATGCTATAGAACTTACAGAAAATAATAACTAAATTTCACATTATGAAATAATTGTATACAAACAAATGCATAATCAAAAACTAAGAATAAAAATCAAATTTTGAAGTATGAAAATATTCATTAATTTTTTTCGCAAAATTATGCATGTGAACTTACATTCAATAATGATAGGCATGTCGGATTACACGGGGCGCCGGATTAGATAGGGGCCGGATTACCGGGGGCCCACTGTATTTTTATCATTGCCGTTTAATTTAGTTGCTATGGTTACGCAAATATAATAAATTTTATGAAAAACTGGCGGCTTGTAAGTGTTCACTACAAGAATCATATCTTGTCTCATGACAAGAAAATAAAAAGACCAACAGAGATTAGCCAACAAATTGCGCTTTTGAATACATGGTCTCAACTTGATGTTACTTCATGAAGAACGCTACAATAAGTTTGTAAACTTGACTAAATTCAAATAGCGATAACTCTTTTTTTTCAAATGGAAACCCCCTATTTTCTCTAAAAGAATCGACAGACTTTCCAAATTTATAAAATAATTTCTTTTATAACATATACCTATGCCTAGCGTGAAGCGTTTTTGTGTAAAAAAACATTTTATTTTTGACTTGTATAATATCTGTAGATTTTAGCTTAGATACGGTTGCTATAAATACACTCATTATGCCCTGAAGCATTATGAGCGGGAATTATGGATAATATATCCATAACGCCCGCTCATTGTACGAGGAGAAATGAAACAACTTCCATTGATTAAATACTTCATAATCCTTGTCGTATACGACTCTGGATTTCTCCGGCCAAGAATTATTCGCAGCTTTGGCTGCATTTTCTATGATATTCTTGGTTAGATTCATTTTCAATTCCATTATTTCTATAACACTACACAAAGAAAGCAGCAATGACATTCACTAAATATGATGACAAAAATATTCACAAACGTCAAAATATCAACAAATGACATGCCTAATATGAGAAGGAAAATGAACCTATTTTAAAATCGATTTTTCATTATAATAAAATAATTTTTTCGTGAAAAATAAAATCTTATGCACCACGTGCGTTAGTACATCCTAACGCCCATCGGGCGTTAGGATCTTTATAACGCACTTGGTACATAAATAACTATTCTGTAAATTTATGGGTTTATTCAATTTATTATTACCAGTAGGTGGCTAGTTGCTATAGTGACTGACACAAATTCCATTACTTCTATTTAGCTTTATTATTGAAGAATTCTAGATAAAAATTCAAGATAAAAATACTCCAGACCTTACACCAATGATTTTTCATTTATGGGGACGTGTAAATAGGATTTGACAGTGCGAATTACTCGTGTAACGAATAGTTTACAGCGAGACGAGATCAGACGGGCTACCGATGCTGCAGTCCAAATACTCTTGTAACTGTTCACCGATTCAAAGACAATTGGATGAACGTCAATAATGAAGTTCAATGGAAGTAATCGAATTTGTGTCAGTCACCATAGCAAATGGCCAACTACTAGTAATAATTATTAATTTAAAAAATCCATAAGCTTACAGAAAATATTTTTTACCCAAAAACTATTCACGATAGGCATATATGTTATTGAAGAAATTCTTTTATAAATTTAATAGTCTATCTATCCTTGTAGATAAAATAGGGGGTTTCCCTTCAAAAAAAACTAGTTATCGCTATTTGAATTTAGTCAAGGTTACAATTTAATGTAGTGTTCTTCATGAAGTAACATTGAGTTGAGACCATGTATTGAAAAGAGCAATTCGTTGGCTAATGTCCGCTGGTCTTTTTGTTTTCTTGTCATGAGCCGTTCGAAAATTATGATTTTTCTAGTGAACCCTTACAAGCCGCCAGTTTTTCAAGAAACTTATTATATCTGCGTAACCATAGCAACTAAATTAACAAAACCTGTATTAAACATGTAGCATATCATGAAGGGAGTCCAACGGCAATGATGAAAATATATAAATCTCTTTGAAATAAGAAAGTTGATAGTGACTTCCGGTATAACAGGAAATACCATTGGGATGACTTTATTTCAGAAAGATAGTTCACTACAGACTGCAGCCGTGCGCCAAATTTCAAATCTCTAATTTTCAAGGTATTCAAATGCGTCTAATATGCCAGTTATGAAAATCAGCCTATATATACATATATATATATATATATATATATATATATATATATATATATATATATATATATATATATATATATAAATATAGATATATATATCAGACATCAAGAAAATAATTTCGAAAATCGTGGTATGGGAAGTCTAAAACTGTTATTATTTTGGGAGAAAATAAGACAAATAAGACTGATATTGATGAAATTACAAAATATTAATATATTTCGACGAACACATTAAGTAAAATTAGTCATCTATCCAAGATATACGGAAAGGCCTGATAAAAGTTCTGTCTACTGCGGTGGTCTAAATTTTAATCACATTGTAAAGCCTTTCGTGTGCAAGTAACGTACAACGAGTAAACAGTCGGTAATCTAACTTTTACGGCAGCTTAAAGGACTTTCCGAAAACATAAAATTTCATCTATTCCAAACATTATCTTGTAAAAGGATAATTAATGCATAATAGACCCTCACACTGTAAAATGCAAATGTTTATTTTGAAGTTTAAGTCTCAATTAGAAGGTTGAAACATTCAAAAGGTCCAACTAACAAAGTTAACATCAACAAATTAATATGTGTGAAATTACAAAGATGCTCTCACACCTGTGAATTGGGTTTAATCATTTGAGTGTTGGAGCGTTTGTTCCATATTATCTGAGTAATCTGTTTCATCCACAGGTGCTTCGTTTAGCGGAATTCGCCTATTTGCGAATTAATTCGAAGCTTTCACAAGTCAGCCAATTAGCTGCTTTGAATGTTGCAAAATCTAAATACTCATTAATTACGAGAAAGTTATATCGATTTGAATTCAATAATAACCGACAAGATATTTGAGACGGAATATCTCTTTATATTTCTTTGAGATCGTAAATTATATTTGAAGAGATTTGATGCCGATTATATGATAGCCAGAAGAAATAACAATCAAGAATGAACAAACTGTATATTATATATTAAATTCTAAATTTATGAGGTTGATAATTGGTGAAAATTAATATGTTCGGGATGTATAAAATTAAATGTTGTTGATGTGAAATTTTCAATTTAAAATTTAAGAACATACATATAGTTTCGATAATAAAAATCTAGACTCTCCTCATTCTGTAAATTATTCAATTAACCAGAACCACTATTTTAACTCAGATTTTTTGTTTGTTAGAAAAACATGTGCTTCGATTAAAAAGACCGTTTGCAAGTGTAGACGAAAGTCGAAAGGGCTTTGAATTTTTAAAGAATTTACACTTTTATACAAAATTCCCTCTTCATACACGCGTTTCACTAGTCCTCATTATCACAAGTCTGAAAAAAAAAATTCAGAGCTGTTTTTGTTTTTTTGCATAATTCTTATGATTGTGGGTGTGCCGAAACCGAAAATAACTTGCATTTTGTCATAGAATGTCACGTTTTCTGACAATGTGGGCATCTATGTTAAACAATTCATCACCCTAAAATAAAAGATAAAAAACAAAATTATTTTTTAAAATTCATAATTGCGTAACAAAACTTATTAACTTTCTACACTATCAGAGCGCGCACGTTAAGGTTACAATATGTTTATGTTTGTTAATTTAGCTCACACAGGACGTTCTTCTTTTAGAAAGAAATAATAGTTATGGCCTGTATACATTTAAAAACAGTAATCAAAATAAAATTGTACCTATTATTTACGATTTTAAGTTAGCCCAAAAAGCACCTTTTTCATGATAAAATTTTGCGTTTTGCAAAATAACCTGACGCTCTTGAATTTTTTGAGTATTTTTCCAGTTTTAAGAACACTCAAATACATAGAAATCAGTTGAAAACATCCAGACAGCATTTTTGTTGCAGACCTGTGTATCGTTGCCAAGAACTATGGAAATAGATGATTTCAATTTTGTTTTCTTCCTGTAGATGGAGTACTTCAGACACTCAATCAGGATATGTTTAATTGTAGTTCTAACATTGCAGGATTCACAGATAGGAGCTGTGTTTTTAGGTAAAAAGTGTTTATGCTTTAGCTGTGTGTGACCTAAACGAAGACGTGAAATTTTCACTTGTTCAGCTCTATTTGGAGAAAAATACATAATGCCCCTGTTGTCGGGTTTAACTTTAAGAGAATCAGAGCTCTCACACCATTGTCTAATCCATTTCTCACGAATTGTTTTCGAGATACAATGTTTCAGATCCTCCTGACCGGATATGTAGGGTAGGGGTTGCATGACGCGAAGCAAATTTTGCAGCTTCGTCAGCCTTCTCATTACCTTGAACTCTAACATGCGATGGAGCGAACATGATTGTTATTACTATTATTTTCAGAGAGATTCGATGTCTTAATTGAGTTTTTTTTTCACAATGTAGTGTTCTGAATAAATATGTGAAAGTTTCTCCGTCCGTGCTAATGCAGTAGTACGGGTAGACGCCATTTAAAATGTATACGATGCATCTGTATATATAAATATATATTCCTCAACTTTGAACTTAAGACTTTGACATATAAAATAATGAGAATAGTTATTTAAGAATAAATTTTCTAGAATTCTTGGAAAATAATAAATTCAAATAATCCGCTTTTCTCCCTAATGGTTAGGTAAAACCTACATCCAGTTCCTTATTAAACTTTTTCAACAATGCAGAACTAGGTTGTGGTTCGGTTTAAATTCCGCAAATATTTTACAGAATCTTCTTGATAATTGAAATTGTGTATGAACATCTGTATGTGTCAGTGGCGGATACAGGGCAGGGGGCGATAGGGGCGATCACCCCCCCAGCTCCTGAAAAAAGGTCGTTTACTTAAATAGTAGAGTGAGAAGACAGTGCTTTACTCTCGGACAATTGCAAAACATATACACATCTGCGTCTAGGAATAACGTTATAGTTTTAGTTATACCTACTCATGTTTATAAGATATCGAATCAGATTGGGAATTAGACCTTGTGTGCAATGTAAAATGTATTTTAAATAAAATTATAGTATTACTTCATTGTTTTAAACAGCGTACAATTTTCAATAAAATTATTTGTCACCTACTACTAAGTAGCATTATTAAAAAAAAAATATGCTCGCCCCCCCAGACAGATACCTGCATCCGCCCCTGGTATCTGTTGTATTATAACACTCTCTTGTCAGCATTTTTTGATGTCTTAGATATATATATATATATATATATACATATATATATATATATATATATATATATATATATATATATATATATATATATATATATATATATATATATATATATATATATATATATATATATATATATATATATATATATATATATATATATATATATATATATATATATATATATATATATAATATCTTGATAATTATTAGCAATAACAGGCTTGTTGAATCTTGTTGAATCAAAAAACTCGATTTTATTAAAAAGTTGACGTTTCGCCACGTCAACTTTTAATAAAATCGAGTTTTTTGAGATTCAACAAGCCTGTTATTGCTAATAATTATCAAGAGATTAGAAATAGTTCACAGGCAACAACAATTCGAATGAATAATTATATATATATATATATATATATATATACATATATATTTATATAAATATATATATATATATATATATATATATATATATATATATATATATATATATATATATATATATATATATATATACATATATATTTATATAAATATATATATATATATATATATATATATATATATATATATATATATATATATATATATATTTTTTTTTTCTTCGCGGTATATAATGGCGTCTACAGCGCTCTCATCAAATCAAATGATATTTTGTATCTTAGGTTGTATTCGTGGTGAAAAGAAACTATTTTCATTCGGGTAAACTATCTGAATTTGGGTAGACCATTTAAATTTGGGTAAATTTCTACCATCGTCACCATGTTTACATAGATATATTTTTTATCGCTTGCTTTTCATGGGCGAAAAATAGGACCTTAGTGAAGGAGCTCTGCTGCTTATGCGTTTTTATTTCATGAAACCTATGCCATTCTAATGTATAGATTTCTTGTTTATTTTTTATTTTTTGAGGTTTCGCGAGCATCACAGCTCAACCAGATTCAGTCAGATAGTAAACATTTCTTACCTTGATTGAGTTAATGATAGGAAAGTACACTGTATGAATTTCATTGAATTGTTTCATTCGCACTGTTTTAATGTGCAAATTTTCATATTTTTCGTGGAGTTGAATATTTGCGCCACTCCCCAGTATTCTCTGAGTAAGAAGATGGTTAAATTTCTTACGTGGATTTAGTTGATGTGAGTGAATTCTCTTCTTCCAACGCCGTAATCTTCATGTTGAAATTTCAAACCTTTTTAGAATTATTGGGGCATTGCTCATCTCTACAGACGTTTCAGCGTTAGTTAGAAGGCTGATATTTTTTCAATCATTTTCTTTCACAGTCGCAATTATCATGTGGAATTTTGATGAATTTTTGTAGGTAAATTTTCATGTGGAAATTTGATGAATTTTTGTAAGTATTCGTATGTTCTATGGATTTCTTCTATACAATTTAGACTAAGGGAGTTAAGAATTGGTGAATGAGAGAAAATACGACCTTAGTGAAGTAGTTTTACTGCCCATGCGTTATTCAATTGTTAACAAGTGATCAGCTTTGAATAAAATAAAGAAACATTCATTAGGAAAAATGAAATACTTCAAAAAGGGATATTTAAAAGTTACTCCTCGTTTGCCCTTCAAGTTATATGATAAAAGAAAATTCCTTTGCCGAATGAATATAATCGGATGAACTCGCAAAAAAACAAATTAATATATTCAAATGCTCTCAACCCTGTTCAACTAGTTAAAAAGCACAAATTCAACCCTTTATTTCGTGGCCATCAGAAGTTGCCAGATTCTTTTTTACGCCCATCTGAATTTTTCAAATTCTGTTACGTACGCCATCGTTCCCATTTCGTCGAATGTAAAAAAGCCAATTAAAAGTATTCGGCTTTACGTTTGAAATTTAACGAAACTTTACCGACCATTGTGAGTGATGAGGGCCAATAAATTCTGGATGTACAATTCCTAATAAGTTGGGAAACATTTTTATTGAGAACTATATTACTCTCCATTGAAATGTGCATGGATGAAAAATAAATTTTTATGAACTGTATAGCTGGTACACATAATTTGTTAATGAATTCTAGTAACCCCCTTTCTACGACTATTTTAGAAGTCGTTTTTTTCCACACCAAAATACTTTGAAGAAGTTTTGATGAATAATATATAATAAATATATATTTTATATATATATATATGTATATATATATATATATATATAAAATAATTATAAAAAGTTAAAAATAGTTCACTGGCAATAACAATTCAAATAAATAATTATATATATATATATATATATATATATATATATATATATATATATATATATATATAATTATTTATTTGAATTGTTATTGCCAGTGAACTATTTTTAACTTTTTATAATTATTAGCAATAACAGGCTTGGTGAATCTCGAAAAAACGTTTTGCCACGACATTCGTGGTTTTTTCAAAACTTTTCAAAAAGCTCAAAAAGCCACGAATGTCGTGGTGAAACGTCAACTTTTTAATAAAATCGTGTTTTTGTGAGATTCACCAAGCCTGTTATTAATTATCAAAAAAAAATATATATATATATATATATATATTTATATATATATATATATATATATATATATATATATATATATATAATATATATATATATATATATATATATATATATATATATATATATATATATATATATATATATATATATATATATATATATATATAATATATATATATATATATATATTTATATATATATATATATATATATATATATATATATATATGTTACGGTTAAAGTATTTACTTAGCTAGTATATAAACTAGTTGGATAGTATACAAACAATCCAACTGCCCTGTTATTTTGATGAAAAATCATATTTTCACTAAAATAGCTACGAGTAATGGCTGGTTTGTATACTATCCGGCTAGTTTATAAACTATACAAAATTTATCGCTAAAACTCGAACCACAAGGAAATTACACAAATTAGCTAGCATTTTTCGCTACTTTGTAAACTATCCACATTAGTTGGATAAAGTGTGAACCTGATATTGGTAGTAATACATAATAACCAACGAGTTGCTTATTATGTATTACTCAACAAACTAATCATTCTCTTGGGTTAATTTAGTTTAGGATAGTAAAATCCTTAGTCAAAAATGGTTTCTTTATTGGTACAATGTAAGATTGTTACAGGTACCTATTTTTACTTTAGAAAAATTAAAAGAAATATAACTCAAATAATACCAGGTGACAAAATATCAACAATAAAATATGTCAGGACATCAAAATCACCAAACAAAGAACAGTATTATTTGTTGGAGCAAGTTGCACTGTTGTGGCACTATTACACGTATATCCAGACGCAAGACATTTACACTTTTTATTCGCACAACTCTTCTTGCAGTGACATCGCATATAACCTTGGGTTGTCAGCTACAACGTATCAAAAATATAGAGGGCCAAAATGCCCATAAAAAGTGCCATGTCCTTTCTAGCATGCATTTTACCCTAATACCCACCTGGTTTGCAAATTATTGGCCATTGTCGCTCTGCAACACGCAAGGGCTTCCTAAGTCTGCAAATACTTCTAATAGGTGCTCAGCTACTTCTTTAGCTTTCTTTGTTTTTAGCGCTCTCAACCTGACGTATTTGGTTAGGTGGTCTTGTTAGACAAAAATAAATTTGTAGTCACCATTTGGTCTAGTTTGTAAGTCAATGAGGTCGAGAGTTTAAATAATTTGAAACAATTGGTTTAACAACAATTCCCTTTTCAGTTTTGTTCCGTTTAAGCTGACAATTTTCACAAGTTTCAATGAACAAATTCACCATTTCCTGTATTAAGTTGTGATACTTTTCGTTTAATAATTTTGTTGTTGCTTGACGCCCTCCATGCCTAGTTCCCTGATGGGCATCTTTAATCGCCTCAAAACATTCACTCAAACTTAAATAATCTTTCCAGATCTTCTATGTAGAATTACATAAGATGATTCGATTCTTTGTAAATCATAAGTATTTATCACATGATAATCTCTCTTGTTACTACTGTTATGTACAGTTTCGCGTATTCTCTTGATACGTTGCAAAAGTTCACTATAATCGCTATCATTCATTAATTTTGAATTTTACGACTTTTGGTCGTAAACGTCTAATAATTGGTTTTCAAATTGTTGCTGTTGATTCATTTTTAATAACCCGATACCTATTCTTAAACAAATTTCACGAGACACAAATGTACACCGTCACAACACACAACACTTGACGAAACATAACCCCACTAAATTACCCAAAGAGAATTGGTAGTTTTACACAATAACCAACTCGCGTTGGTTGTTATACATACTAACCAACAAGTTAGTTATTATGTATTACTACCAATATCAGGTTAACACTTTATCCAACTAATGTGGATAGTTTACAAACTAGCCAAAACTGCTAGCTAATTTGTGTAATGTTCTTGCGGTTTGAGTTTTAGCGATAAATTTTGTATAGTTTATAAACTAGCTGGATAGTATACAAACTAGCCATTACTCGTAGCTATTTTAGTGAAAATATGATTTGTTATCAAAATATCCAGGCAGATGGATAGTTTGTATACTATCCAACTAGTTTATATACTAGCCAAGTAAATACTTCAACCGTAACTTATATATATATGTATATATATATATATATATATATATATATATATATATATATATATATATATATATAAACGAAACAATTTTTATTTGTTTTTTCGCTCTAATTGAAAAGTTATATTAAATCAAAAATTAATTTTTGAATCCAGAACTGAATTTTATTGTTATTTATTTGTTTTTTTGTCACGAAATTCTTGACTTCCTCAAAACTTTTAAAGACTGAAATTAATTTGAACAAAAATTGAAGTCAAAAATTGACAACTGTGTTTCTTTTTTTTGCAGTTTTTGCCGTTTTTATTAACAAATTTGTGCTAAAAAAAGTGAACCTTGAAAGTCTAAAACTTAGACAACTATGTTCTATTAAATTCATGAATTCTTGAAGAAATGAAAAATTAAACAAACAAGACGACTGTGGCCGTTTTTGGTAACAAATTTGTGCTTTTCAGTCCAATATCAGCAGTCAGGTCTGCTAATATAAGATGGAAAGGACAACCACAGAAACCTTTACCTATATGATGTACAAAATAGGTTCCCGTGCATTTTATATGAGGAGAAATATATGAATTTTTCAAAAATTGAAAAATCAAGCTACTTCAGTTATTAATTACGCCCATTCAGTCCAATATTAGCAGTCAGGTCTGCTTATATTAGATGGTAAGGGAAACCACATAAACCCTTACCCACGTATTGCACAAAACTGGTTATTAATTATCAGATTTAAGGATTTATCTTTAAAAAGACATTATATGTAATTTGTCTTATGTTCTTGATTATACTTTTTCTAGAAAAAATTCATGTTGTGGATGCGAATGATGTTCTGCAGATTTTGACACAATCCACATCTTCAGGCCCTGAAAACTTCTTAATTGTTCTGTGATTTTTCTCTTCTATGGTCCAACGTCTTCAATAGTTGATGCCATGATAGTTCTTAATTTTTAAGAACTGACTGATAATGAAATTTTTATTACTGCTTCTCTTATTTATATTCTTCTCGAGAACCATATTTTTCTGAGATCGAATATATTCAAGAAAAATCAAGATAACAAGTAAGGTAGAAAGATTAAATACGGTGTTGCATACAAATAGTTAGTTAAGGAGAGAATTTCATACTGAACTGCTAGTGAGTTAGTTCAGTTATTTTGAAGAGATTTAGAAGATGCTTCTGTTGTATTGTTAATCTGGCTAGTCAATAGGAGTTCTAAATGATTATATGAAATTTATTTTTATTTTCTTGTTTTCCGCAAAGAACAGCTACAAATTAATAAATATAATCATTTAGGTCTTCTATATAATAGCCAGATTGAACATATTGCAAGCCCCATTCTCAATCTTTTCAAAATCATGGAATCTGGCAATTCAGTATGGAATTCCCTCCTAAATAATTATTTTTATACATCACTGCTTTTACCCTTTCTATCTAATTTATTATTTATATTCTGGCTGCTATTGTATATATTCAAGGAATGTTATCAGTTTGCAATTAGCATCTGAAAAAAGTGAAGTCCATCCGAAACGTACGTAATGCGTTATTGTTTTTAATATACGTGTAAATTTTTATTTAACTGTTGTTTCAATCTATTTACAGCGACAATCAACTAATGTATAATATACTAGATGACCATGGTCAATTTCATATATCACATGAAGCGAATAAGGAAAATTCAAAATTTTCAAACAATCTTCCAAGGCAGCTGGTTATATGTATTCCGAGAAACGAAATCTGTATTCACAATTCAACAGTGAAGTATAAAAAATGTCAAGTCATCCCAACTCAAGATCTTCATATACTTGTTTCGATCTTATTGGATATCTTCAGGACGGCATACTTCACTTGTAGTGAATTGACATATTTCTTATTGTTCCTCAATACAAATCGCGGCGCCCTCCGCTAAACATATTAGGTACCAACAACCCACTGTTTAGACTGAAAATGCAGAACTCCCTTGAAAGATTATTTGATAACAATTTGATAAGAATTTTCCTAGAACACTTTATATGGTTTACATCGATTCAGAATTTATAGAATATAACCTCAAATAAACGTTCCAAATCAATTAATTAGAATCAATAAATATAAAATTTTTACATAGACTAACCGAAGGTAATCTCCTTACTCCTTTGTGTATTTTTCTTGCGGCTGGTAGCATATTCGAGAAATCTACAGATAACAAAGAAGAAATGTTTTCTTTCTTGCGAAAAGCAGGTAATTTGTTCCATATTTGCACCTCATTATTTCAATACGGTCGAATATATAACTCAGAATTTTCTCCGTTCTTGAAAAAACCGTTCCCTTGTTATATCTTCAATAAAAGCGGTATTGAATCTTAGGTAAGCGGAGTGCTTTGTTTAATATACTGGGTTGCAGGATTGAACAGCATTTGTACAGTCAATTATTCAGTGTTTGAAATTGAAATTGATTATGAAAGTATAAGATATGTTCTTTCATTTATTGATGGAGAGTTCTCGATCAACAAGTGGAAAAACATTTTGAACAATCAAAATATAAATAAATTATCATATGTATATATATATATATATATATATATATATATATATATATATATATATATATATATATATATATATATATATATATATATATATATATATATATATATATATATTTATATGTTTATATATATATATATATATATATATTTATATATATATATATATATATATATATATATATATATATATATATATATATATATATATATATATATATATATATATATATATATATATATATATATATATATATATATATATATATATATATATATATATATATATATATATATATATATATATATATATATATATATATATATATATATATATATATATATATATATATATATATATATATATATATATATATATATATATATATATATATATATATATAGTGAGGAGGTTTATCGGGTGTGCGAACTATTATATATAAAAGAAAACTCTTCCTAGCTAGTCAATATTTCGTCAAACTTTATTGACATCATCAAAACTTATAAAAACTTCATTCAGAGCTCGAAAAATAAAATCGTACAGGATCCCTCTTCTTTTTGGTCTTTTATCAATGAGAAAAAAGGTATCTCTAGAATCCCTGGTGGGATGAGGGATGGCGTGGTAACATATGATAAACCTGTGTCTATCGCGAACGCCTTTGCTGAGTATTTTAGTTCGGTATATGATCCTGTTGTGAATCGTGATGCATGTTATGTGAATGATTCTGGCGATCAGGATGCAATATGTATTAATTTGATAACAACAGTCTCTTCTCTCTTGTCTGCTCTGGGATTTCGTGTTCCGAGGCAAGCTTCGTAATATGGAACTATTTCACCTAGAGACTCCAAGGACTAACTCGTTAATGCAATCTCCCATCTGGTTCATGGGGTATACATTCAATTCAGTTGCGGGTGAATGTGACGTTCAATTTGATTCACTTGCAGCTATTGTTGGGATTTATGTACTTAAGTTGAATTTGAATCGAGTGGAAGTGGATTGAATTAAGTTAAGCTAAGTAGTGGTTACGTTAAATCTTTGATGATTAGGTATGTTTTTTTTCTGTTATGTAATTTTTTTTCCTCTTGTTCTTGCTACTGATTTAAATAATAAATGAGCTCATTTTTTGTATTAGGTTTAGGTTTAACTTTCGGGATACTGGTTGATATTGCTTTTACATTATTTTTTTTGTTTCAATTTGTTCATATTAGTTTCCTCTTTTTGTCTCTGGCGCTGTGGTTCGATTTTTCTTTATTTAGGTTTACTTTAATTATTTTCTGCAACTGGGTTTTATACCTGTTGGGAATAAAGAATTATTATTATTATTATCATCAGAAGTCTACTGTAAGAATTGAAAATAAAACAAACAAAATACCAGCATACGAAAACCCGTAACAACTTACAGTTTAAGAGTAAAATTCAAACAAACAAGGCATCAGATCAACATGTTCTGATCACACAATGAGAACAAATCTCCCTAACCTATTTCATACCGTACGGTTCATACTATATATATATATATATATATATATATATATATATATATATATATATATATATATATATATATATATATATATATATATATGTATTGTAAATAATTATTCATTTGCGTTTGACAGGCGTAGCATGTCAGATAAAGATAATAATTCATTTGAAAAATTAATAATTAATCAAATCAACCCTCCAACGGAGCTGTTTTCTTGATACTTGACGATATGAAATTTCTATTTGTCTTTCAAGGGAGAATCTTAGAAAATTCGACATGTGTGCCATACACAATGGAAACACTAGACAGTCTGTTTAGTTCTTCAACGAGCTCATCAATCACGTCTCGTCCATCGACAGGTGGGGTAATGAAATCGAATTCACACAACCATCTCATAGTTTCTAAGAACAGCACTATGGACATGCGAATAAATAATAGCCTTATCCATTGGGAATCGACAGGTATTCCACTTTACACCAAACAGAAACGCCAATTGTCTGAAACTCATGTCACGTCTCCACCATAGGTGGCTACCATAGATGAGATATTTTGCAACGTGTAACCTCGTTCGATGTTTCACCACGCATACTGGCAACGCTGGTAGCAATATTCAGATTTCTCCCATTACTTTTAGGGACCGGATCGGCAGTTAATATTGAAAATGAAAATTCATTCGTGCTGTACAGGTGCAGTGAGTAGGATAAAAGAAATAATGAGTTTGGAAATTCATTAGACATATTGATGATTTATCACATCAACAAATCTTAGTTTTATGATACTCGACAATATGGAACTCCCATTCATCCTTCGGCATTTACTGCCGATCCTTCTTCTTCTTCTCCATGTCTTACAACCCAGGGTGAGTTTTTGCCGACTTCACAATAGTTCTCCACTGCTGTCTGTTGTTCATGGCATGAAATGGAATTTGGATGTCCATTGCCCTTGGGCACTTACAGTGTGTAAGCACCCAACGCGCCTATGTAACACGTTGTAGAACTTCTCATCTACGGTGACTACCATTGTGATTGATGGTTGTAGAAAATTCTGAAGATGTGGATGCTGTTGAAGAAATTTAATCTTTATTTGAAGTTGGTTTATTGGAGATACTTATAGAGTTTTGATTGATTTATGGTGTTCCAAATAGTGGCGGAGCCCAATCGGGGATTTTGGGATTTACTCAAGCGCGGCAGAATAACATATTGGGGGAAACCTTGCACCCTGTTGAGTATGCCCACCATACATGAACCCTTAATATGATCTTTAATCAATCCTTCGAAAACCTCGAGCGCTTCAGATTGAGGCAAAGTGAGTTGATTACATGCAGAACAGTATGCATTTCCCTAATCTGACGTTGCAAGTGGCATAAGGAAATAGGAGACTCACAAAGTAGCAGAAAGAAAACGTCAAATTGACATTCTCGAGCACGGTTACATTCTTATTTTTATCGCCAACCGTCAATAAAGCCATGCAATACCATACCAATTTTCGGAAGTAAACAAACACTTTATTTTACTGTAAAAATCAAGTATTTTACCTGCCGCAAATATTTATCAATACAACCATGACTGTTTGACATTAAACAGAAATAGTTTTTTGCTGTCAGGTTCATTTTATTCGTGAATTTTTATCAAAAATAATGGAAGAAGACCTTCATAGCACGCCGCCCGAAATTCAGAAGAAGAAATTTTTACGGTTGGCGATAAAATTTTGTATGCACCACGTCAGTAAAATGACTTTATCTACAACCGTGCGTAAATTATGTTTTTGCACACCCATATTAGTGCGGTAACTATTACTTCAACGCACTAGTGCGGTAAAAATCAGTTTAACGCACTAGTGCGGTAAAAATCATTTTAACGCACTAGTGCGGTAAAAAATTATTAAACTAGCCGTGAAATCTCCATACTTTTGACTGACATTTTGACTGACAACTTCAAAGTGGCGTTGCTTTTTTTTGTCGCTATGACATCCTGAATTTCATAATAATAAAAAAAGTTTAAACATTGCTGGTGACCAAGTTGGGAAGTTTTAGACTATAATTAATTTGTATTTAATCACAACGAACGGTTGTAGATAAAATAGTA
Organism: Cynegetis impunctata; assembly: GCA_030704885.1. NCBI lineage: Eukaryota > Metazoa > Arthropoda > Insecta > Coleoptera > Coccinellidae > Cynegetis > Cynegetis impunctata. Next base: position 149,257 of record JARQZK010000016.1, on the reverse strand, counting down.
TACATAACTCGCGTGGTAAAGGTTTTTAGCACACTTAAGTGAATGAAAAGACTCGCCTGCGGCTCGTTTTTCAAACTTCACTTAGCGTGTGCTAAAAACCTAGTTACCACACTTATTATGTAATATACTATCATCAAACTCGTCTATTATTCGCCTCACTCGCTTCGCTAGTTCGGCTCATAATCCCAGACTCGTTTCATAAAGAATCATTTTACTGACTTGGTACATAAATAACTATTATTTTGAAGGAAATGTCACGATTTTTTTTTACATTTTCGAATATCGGTGATGAGTTTTGGTCTCGTACGGTCACCCCCATCATGCAAACCGGCAGATTAACTTACCTTCGTTATCAGAGACATGTGGGGTTGTATAAACTATTAATGTCTGACGCGCTCGAGCATTTCTGTATAACGTTTGAACCCCCCCTCCCCCCCGCGAAATGGATATTATAAAAAACCTATTTTTCGGTTTAGCATCTAATCTTCACAATCCAAAAGGTCCTCACGACGTTTGAGTAAATCCCCATTTAGCATCTCGGGCTCCCCTACCAAAAATACATAAAAATAATACACCATTAGTAGGTATCATCTTTTATCCTCATTTGTCACTAAGCTTTCTTGATTTCTTGCTTCAATTTTGTAAAATATGGAAAATCAAAATCAGTGGTACATTATTATTATCTTGTAAACCACCTTAAGATTTTTAAACTTCCTGAAAATTACAAATTTTTTATTGGACAAATTCAGTTGCACCAAAGGTTGTCAATAATAATTGGAATGTTATCTGAAATGAAACAACCATCCCTTGAACTGATTTTATTGAAGCTAATCCTTTTAGACTATGATATAATTATTTTCAAAATGGGAATGACTTTTACTAACATATTAATAGTGAAGCGAAGGGAAGTCCCATTTACAGCGTTATAGTTCAAATGCTTTGTAATTTTATGACGAAAGTTTGTTCAGTTAATCCCATAAAATATATTACTCTAAAGATCTCATTGATAAACTTCCTGAAATTTCAATAATCCCAAAAGAAATTTACAATTTACTCTAGAAAAACAATAAGACATTAAACTTAATGAAATTGTGATAATATTTTCATTAGTTTTGGCGGTCACTGTTACTTTAATATCTTTAAGAGAAGAAATTCAGGCACGATCTAAAAAGTTAACTAAAATATTAGCGCATTGAAAACATTTTTTTTATTTGAAAAAGTATTTTTCAAAAATTATGCCAAAAACTTGAATTCAATTACATCATTTCAGAATAATAAATAGTTGCCTAATTCGATTGCAAATTTGGAGTTATTATTCAACAAGGCTCAACTTTTTGAAATTATGGTACAATTGTTTTTGATTTTAGAGGTAGCTGTTCACTTCCACACCTTAAAATGAAGAGAATCAGGAAAAAAATTTGTGCTTTATTAAAGCCAATTCTTTAACCGGCATTAAACACAAAATTTTGTTTATTTTCAGATGGGGCTTTCAGTGGTAGAAAGCAGTGACTCGGACAAAAGCGAAGGACATTTCAGGGAATCATCCAAAAGCAACAGAAATTCTAGTCTATTTACGATAGAGAATCTAATTAAAACTAACGACTCTGGCAATAAAATTGGTTAAACAAATAGTTTGTTTTAAACACTCTTTGATGTTACTCTGATTTTGTGATTAGAATTATTTGTATTAGTTTGTAACGTTTCTCAACAAATAGAGTTGTGTATTCTGCAATTTTATGGAATTGCTAAGATATACCTAGCTGCTGGATATTTGAAAATATACATACAGATGATATGTATTTGAAGTTAGGAATAATAAATGCTGCCAAAAGGCGATATAAAATTTAGTTCTGTACCTACTTTTTCCCGTTTATTTATATGAATAGTTTCACCCACGAATTCATGATGTTGAAATTTTATTTGCATAATATAGTTGCATCTTCAATCTAACTGTTTGTATAAATGATGATTAATTTCATTTAAGAATAATGTTAGCTCCTATTGAACAAAAATAATATTTTAACTGGAATGTTGACCATTTTGTTGAAAATTACTATATTTCTAGATATTTTGGATTAATTGGGCCGATACATGGTATAAATCAATAAGCATATTAAAGCAATGGTTAATAATAACAATTTACACACTTATTAAATGAAATAACGCATTACGCACGTTTCGGTGTTTCTCCGTTATATCGAAAACAAGAAATAAAGAGATGACAAATTATGTAGAAAGGGTAAGTAAGAGGATGATTACAAATAACTATTAGAATAGAAAAAACCAATTCTGAACTGCTAGTCAGGTAGTTCGGTAATTTTGAGAAGATTGAGTAGGGGGGTTGAGGTATGATCTGTTTGGCTATTCAATAGGAGACCGGAATGCTTGTATTTATTTATCTGTAATGATTCCACAAAATTAAGTTTAATTCCCTTACTTTCAGCACTTGATATTTCAAAATCAAAATTGAATGTGTGAGTTTCTTGGATCAAATGGTTTGCATTATGTGAATCCGACTATTGATTAACAAAGCTACGTTTATGTTCTGAAATTCTAGTCTGAAAACTTCTGAAAATTCTACCAATGTGAAACTTATCAGAATCACCACAATTAATTTTATAAACTCCCGTTTTATTATCTTTGTGAACTTTGGATTTATTATTTTTTATTCTAAATTATTACCATGGTACCGGTAATAATTTAGAGCAATGTTAATATAATGCTTAGATAAGAGAGATTTGAGTTTTCTACTTGAATTTCCGATGAAAGTGAGGCTGTTATATTTGATATTATTTTTAGTAGGTTGGTAAACCTGGCTAATCGAATTTTTAAACAATTTTTTATCTATCATATTGTCTATTATTATGGGGTCATAATTATTATTTAAGGCAATTTGTTTAATTATATTTTTCTATATTTTGAAATTGGCGTTTGAAAGTGGAATATTTATTAAAAGATGTAGGTACCATACTATTGAAAGCTGCCATTTTGTGTTGGAATGGATGTAGGGAAGTATCTACTATGAATGACGCTATAAGTGTGTGATGGTTTGCGAAAAATTGAATAGTTAATTGAGTTATCTTTTTCCATCTCTAAAGTGAATTTCACATTAGGGTGTAACGTGTTTTTCAAACATTCATTAACACTGTACACCCTCATATAAAATTCACTTTAACTTCAACTATTCGGATTCGAAAATAACAAAAATATATATATACATAATTTTTCAATTTTTCGCAAACCATCACAAACTGATAGCGTCATTCATAGTACTTCCCTACATCCATTTCAACACAAAATGGCAGCTGTCAATAGTATGGTCCATCGTTTAGTAAATATTCAACTTTCAAGCGCCAATTTTAACAACCAGAAAAATATAATTATACAAACTGTCGTAAATAATAATTATGACTTCATAATAAAAGACAATATGATAGATAAAAAGTTGTTGAAAAATGAGATTAGCAAGGTATACCCCCTACTGAAAATAATATCAAATTTAGCAACCTCACTTTCATCGGAAATTCAAGTAGAAAACTTAAATCTCTCTTATCTAAGCACAATATTAACATTGCTTATCGTACCGGTAATAATTCAGGAAATCATATGAAAAATAATAAATCCAAAGTTCATAAACATAACAAATCAGGAGTTTATAAAATTAATTGTGGTGATTTTGATGAGTTTCACATTAGTAGAACTTTCAGAAGTTATCAAAATAGAATTTCAGAACACAAACTTAGCTTTGTTTATCAAAAGTCGGATTCACATAATGCAAACCATTTAATCCAAGAAAATCACACATTCAATTTTGATTTTGAAATATTAAATGCTGAAAGTAAGGGTATCAAACTTAAATTTCCGGAATCATTACAGATAAATAAATACAATCATTCTGGTTTCCTATTGAATAGCCAAATCGATCATACTTCAATCTTTTCAAAATTATCGAACTCTACCTGACTAGCAGTTCAGAATTGGTTTCACCTATTCTAATAACTATCCTCTTATTTCCCTTTCTACATGATTTGTCATCTCTTTATTTATTGTTTTCGATATAACGGAGGAACATAATTAGTTTGCCGTTAGCATCTGAAGAAGGTGAAGTTTCACCGAAACGTGCGTCATGCGTTATTTCTTTTAATAAATGTGTGAATTGCTATTATTAACCATTGTTTCAATATATTTCTATATATGAATTAACTATCAGAATTTAAATTTTGACAATCAAATCATAAAAAATATATATGTTTTACATAAAGTGAACTAGGAAAATTCTTCAATAATTTAAAAATTATCAAACAAAAGAGAGCTGGTTGTACGTATTTCGAGGCACGAATTTGGCATTCACAACCCAACGGTGAATTATAGAAAACGTCAAGTAACCCCTACTCAAAACCTTCATACAGATGTTTCGATACTATTAGATCTCTTCAGTACAGCTTATTCGAGTCGGAGTGAATCAATAAATTTCTAATTGTTCCCCAATACAAATCGCGGTCGGATTACTGCATGGATAACAAACCACATAGCCTTCCACCAAAGAAATTGCAAACCAACAATTCACCGTTTAGACCGAAAATGCAGAATTCCGTCGCGAGAATACAAACTTTCAACTACGGCGTATGTAGTTCCAAAGCACGCTGACATAGCGTTTTTAAACTCTGGACACACTCAGAGAGTGCGATCCGTAAACACTTGTTGCGATACGCAATATTCAATAATCAAATCATTAGAAATATATAATTTGAACATGGTCAATTTAATATATCACATAGACTCTAGGAAAATTCTTCAATAATTTAAAAATTATCAAAAATCTTTTCAAGAGTGCTGGTTACATGTATTTCGAGACGTGAAATCTGCACATATGCCACAAATGCAGAGTAGACGTTTCGTGTCAGGAAGTATGTATTCTCGCGACGAAATTCTACATTTTCGATGTAAACGTTGAATTGTTTATTTCCAATATCTTTGGCAGAGGGCGCTAAAGGTTGTAATCCATTTAGTAGTCCGACCGTGATTTCAATTGGGAAATAATGTAATTTTTCAATTAACTCCGAGTCAAATAAGCTGCAGTGAAGAGATCTAATAAGATCGAAACAGCTGTATGCAAATTTTGAGACAGGGTGATTTGACGTTTGATTGTGAATGCAGATTTCGCGTCTCGGACTACATATAACTAGCTCCCTTGGAAAGTTGTTCGAAAATTTTCAAATTATTGAAGAATTTTCCTAGTTCACTTAAAGTGATAGGTGTATAAATTTTACATTTCAGTCTTCAGATTCTTGTTAGGACTGAGTAAAATCGTTGCTTTTCCAAATATTACTATTGACTTTAACAGAGGTGTTATAGTTATTAACGTAACAAGGCCGATATGTAGCAAATAACGGATGAGGTTGGATATTGTAATCCGAGGCGCAGCCGAGGATTATAACTAACCGAATCTGTTATTTGCGTATCGGCCGTGTGTCGTTAAAGACTTTTCGTAATCCCGTTGGAAGATTACATTTTGATTCCGAAGAAAAACAAACCCCGTACCTCGTAATTCTGAAAAAAAATCCCAACGTCGTGCACTCTGTTGTCATGGAACTGTTTGGCAATTTTATAAACAACGTCAGTTTTTTGTGTTCGCAAGTTCGCTGTAACGACGACTATGGATGAAATTGAGGAACAAAATGAAATTCCTTTTGAAATATTGGAAGAATCATGTGCAGTGCAGCGAGTGTTGATTAAATGCCGAAAATAACTCAACAGCGGTATAAAAAAGAATATGAAAATTTTGAAAATTGGCGTAATAGCAAGAATGTAGTTAGTGGTTAATGAGGATGTTTTATTAGCCTATGCGAAAGGAAAATCGAAGGTTTATTCTCCCAACTCGCTGTGGACGAAGATTTCAATGTTGAAACTTGCTTTGAGAGTTTATGACAACATTGACATTTCAAGGTTAGTTATTTTGAATCTTGCACCATATTAGAGTATTACCAACAGAAATGTATTTTCAGATTGCGAAAATTTTTTTTATTCTTGAGACGAAAGTCTGATGGAGAAGTGAATCAAGTTTTTGTTGGAGGCAAATGATCATTACATCGGTTTGCTTTGTAAAAGGTTGTATTAATGTGTGGAATTTTTGGTGCCTGTAGACGTGAAGAACTTGTGAAGCTGACTGTGGATGATTTGAAAGCCACCAGTACCAAAGTTTTGGTTACATGAGGTATGAGTAAAAACAAAAACGATAGGTTTTGTCATTTCCCAAAGAAGGACTTCCTTTTGTGATGCCTATGGTTTTATACTGAAAATACGTAGATTTTGCGACCTTCGAATCTGGAAAATCGGCGATTTTTCATTGGTTATAGGAATGGTAAATGTGTGAAACAAGTAGTGGGCATTCATACTATTGGAGGCGTCCAAAGAAAAATGCAGCATTCTTAAAATTAGAAAACCCCCAGCTCTACACAGGGCACTCGTTTCGCAGATCCTCGGCTACCATGCTTGTAGAAAATGGTGGCGATCTACAAGGTATCGGTTAAAAGAACTTGAGGTTGGACTCCTCTGCGTGGCGGAAGTCGTATATTGAAAATTCAGTTTCGAAGAGAATGAAAGATAACAGATAAAACTTTTTTCATAAATAATAAGAGGCTTCACGACAGTTTCAAAAACTGTTGCTATAGATGGTAAATCTCTAATCAATAAGATAGACATTTCAAATAATAGCAATTGTCAAATTACTTTTCAAATAAATAAATAGTTAGTTTTATTATAATTGTTATTGTAACCAGAATGATGTTTTGAAATAAATATTTGAACACGTGATTTCTTAACGGCCGCCGGCCGTTAACACTGACTTTTCAATTGTCATCTGAATACCGTTCAATCAAAATAACAGTAGGGGATTACGAAAAAGTCGTTAATAGTTAGTAAAGCAACAATTTTAGTCAGTCCTAACAAATATTTCAACATGAACGAAAGTTTAAAACTACATTAATGCAAGTATTTCATCGTCTTTGAAGATTACTGGTATTTGTGAAATTTTGAATCAAAATCTATTACTTTTCAACATTATAGCCACTTAAAAATTATATAAGCACAAACAGAACTTGATTTTACTATGATCATTATCCTCAAATATTCAAAAAAATATGTACTGCTGTTGCAACTTCGATTACACGACCACCATCGGGTAGATTAGGTTTGAAAATGAAAGAAAAGTTAATCTTGTACAGGTTTTACCCTTCCAGGAAATTCTGGTAGTGTTATTAGAGATAATGGACATCGAAGAATATCCATTAAGGGCAAGTTATTAAAATGAGATTTTCAACTTGATAATTTAAAAGATCTTGGAATTCATTATGGTTTGAATATATAAAACATAGGGGAATAAATCAAGTCAATTTGGCAATTGAGCAACATATTACCATTTGTATTATGATTAAATTGCAAAATGTCCAATGATTATGAATAATTCATTTTTGCTCCTTTCGGCAAATTGTGCATAATTTGGAAATTATCTATTACTGGAAACGGGTGATGATTTTCGCGGAAATGGTTTGAAAACGATTAATCTGATTTATTTCTGAAAAAAAATTGTTGGTTTTCTTTGAATTTTATTTTAATCGATTGATCTGTCTGACTCATAATCATGTAAAAAAAGTTAAATAATATTTTGCATTGACTAAAAATCCTGAGAGTTTTTTTTTATGTTTGACAAAGGACTGCTTTGAATATTTTTTGTGATTCCAAATAATATAATGACTTACTTATTTGAATTATATGCATGACCTATAAATAATCATTTGAAAGGAAAAAATGACTCTGCTCTTGACAATGTTTGGCAAGAGTAGAATCACTTTTTTTCATTTAGAATCCAACTCTGAATGATGAATCAATCTGAGTTATATACACTCCGTTACACTGGTTAACTTAAATCTAGAACATATGTCTTCCTACTGTAAAAATAAATGAGATTTTACTTACAAACATTGTAAAGAGCAGAATAATTTTTCCTATTCGATTCACGATTTTGAATTGTATGTGTAAAATCTGAAAAAGTAAGTCATTATATTATTTGGAATCGCTAGAAACTTTTCGAAACCTATGTTCATCCATTCAATCTCAACTGTGCGGTACTGATGAGATTTTATAAGATCGAAACTGCTGTTTATTTCCCTTGGACTAGAGCCAATTTCCAATTTTTTATTGAACGCCATAATTATGTGAAGAGTGTGGATCTCTTGATACTGGGATACATATAGACAGCTTTCTTTAAAAGTAATTCTATAATTTTTTAATTACCATTTGGTTGGCTTTGTTAGAGGTTCACTGATTTGGAATAAAATCATTTACGCTTGACATATCCAATCCTGAAGACTGAAAGAATACTGAATTCGAAATAGTTATTTATGTACCAAGTGCGTTATATAGATCCTTATGCCCTGAGGGAACATTCGGCCCGAAGGCCTCTGGCCCGAGGGATGAATGTTGCTCGATGGGCATAAGGATCTAGTAACGCACGCGGTGCATACAAGATTTTATTTTTCACAAAAAAATTATTATATTATGATGAAAAAGCGATTTTAAAATCGTTTCATTGCTCCTATCCATTTTCCTTCTCATAGTAGGCATGTCATTTGTTGATAGTTTGACGTTTGTGAATATTTTTGTCATCAAATTTAGTGAATGTCATTGCTGCTTTCTTGGTGTAGTCTTATAGAAATAATGGAAATGAATATGAATTTACCCAAGAATATCATAGAAAATGCAGCCAAAGCTGCGAATAATTCATTGCCGGAGAAATCCAGTGTCTTATACGACAAGGATTATGAAGTATTTAATCATCAATTTGCTTCATTTCTCCTAGTACAATAAGCGGGCGTTTTTAATCCATTATGCCCGCAAATGCGGGTATAATGGCCTAGGACATAATGAGTGTGTTTATAGCAACCGTATCCAAGGTGAAATAAACGTATAATATACAAGTGAAAAATGAAGGTAATATTTTTACTTATACTTGTCAACATACCTGCTCGGTATGGATAGGCAAATTACCTGTATTAGCTTTCGTTATTTATATAATTTGTAGTAAACCCATCGAATTTTTCTTCTCTATTAACAGGGTATTTTATTTTATTTCTATCTATGAGAAAATTTCAAATTCACTGCAAAAATTTTATAAACTGAACTATTTCCATATGTGACAATGTTATCTTAAACATTAATAAATTATAGCCGCAAGTTCTATTTGTTGATATTGATAAACCTTTTCATTATGTATTCTTTTATATATTTCATTAAATAATAATAAATGTTTATATCAATTTTCGAAGATATAATTTTTTGAAGCATCAGTTCAGTGTATATTTTACTTCAATATCACAACGCTATGTTTTTTAGCGAATCGGTCTAAAATATCCCAGAACGTGAGCAAAAATTTCAGTCAGTCGGTCGGTCTGTTAGTTCCCTCAATAACTTCAGAAGGAATTGAGCCATTAACTTCGAATTTGGTTCTGAATGTTTTTGAGCCAATTTGGTTCAGGAAAAGGGGGATAAATGGGGTGTTAATTAGCAAAAAAAAGTCAATTTTTAGTTCAAAATCGAGTAATATGTCGTTTTTTGGTGAAAACATTTCGATTGTATAATTAATATGACATTTTAACAGAAAATTATTGTGAGGGTTACAAAAGAGGGTAGCAATTAAAAATTATTTTAAAAATAGTGTAATATGTCTGTCTAGGGGTTTTCAAGATTCCAATTTTTCATATTAGACTATAATTGAATACAAAATTATTAAGTGTGGGGAAGTGGGTTAAAAGAAGAGGGGGTAAAAATTAAAAATTGTTGAAAAATCAATTATTTTTTAAGTTAACTTGTTGCCATTCATAATAAACATGCTCTATTGCCCAAAAAGTTTGACAATGCAAGTTATTGAGATGTGGATTAATTGATTTAATTTGCAGCGGTTTTATATTAATTAGGTATTAAATAGTGCAGCGATATGCTTTTCACAAAAACCTAGATTTCTATTCAATTTCAGGAACATTTTGAGAATCACTGAAACAAGAAAAGAAATAAACATTTCGAAACGTCATATTTCAAATAACACCCATTTCCTTCGGTCGCATAGGACATTAATGCATCGTTCTAATCAACACAAATATCTTTTGATAACATGAATCACCTACCCAAATCATATACTTCATTGCGACAAAACCTGTTGTAAAGCATTTTAGAAGTTTCTCTTGAGTGATATAAACTGTACTGCGTGGCACATTAAACTGCCAAATGTTCAACATGCGAAGCGGCAATCCATATAAACATGGCATCCGTTTTATTTTCATGAACAGTTTGGAGACTGATTCAAACACACAACATTTATTATTCTGTCACTTTGTTTTTCAATTTGGAGGTTAAGTATTAGAAGGGAAATGAGAAAGGAACGATTACTTTTTCTCCTATTACGAGATGGTAATTTGTGATATTGAGGGCTAATTCGAAATGTATTTACCTTTTCGTTTTCCGACGCCGAATGACTTATGAATTTTAATTTTATACAGAATGTCCGGAGTCGGATGTGGAGGTTGTGTGGGTTGAATGACATACAAACTATAATATCCTCTTTCCTGAATTGAGCGAATTGTTGTTTTCTTTTCAATTTGCAATTTCATTAAATTAGTAGAACATACTTGGAAATATGTGAAAAGAATATTCTCAAAATGTCTTAAGGAATTTTGTTCATCATTTGTCAATTTCCTCCAATAAAAATTTCGAAAATTCCCAGAAATTCACTGACATATATTTATATATAATATATATATATATATATATATATATATATATATATATATATATATATATATATATACATATATTTATATATTTATTATTCATTTGAATTGTTGTTGCCTGTGAACTATTTTTAACTTTTTGATAATAATTAGCAATAACAGGCTTAGTGAATCTCAAGAAAACTGGATTTCATTAAAAAGTTGACGTTTCGCCACGACTTTTTCAAAACTTTTTTCTTTTGATGTGTTTGTTTTTATTAATTTTACTAAGGTTATTGTTTTTAATTTCTTCATGTTGTAAAAAATTAAGTGAAATTTCATTTGGAAGTATTTGTTGTAATGTGTTTGTTAGAGTATTTATTTGTTTTGTTAGAATGTTGTTATTTTTAACAGTGTCGGTAATTATTAAATGGAGTGTTTTTCGAACAAAATTTTTATTTAGAATATCAAATCTTTTAAAAAGTTTTGAAAAAGCCACGAATGTCGTGGCGCAACGTCAACTTTTTAATAAAATCGAGTTTTCTTGAGATTCACCAAGCCTGTTATTTCTTACTAATTATCAAAAAGTTATATATATATATATATATATATATATATATATATATATATATATATATATATATATATTTAGATATATATACATATATATATATATATATATATTTAGATTATATATTATACATAATTAATATATATATATATATATATATTATATATATATATATATATAGTATATATATATATATATATATATATATATATATTTAGATAACGAATAAATCAGAGCGTGCTGGGAAAAACGCTTGGACACATCGATTTGTATTTTTAGAGTAGCATTTTTTTCAAAATAAAAATAATCATATAGGCTGTGTCATGTGACAGTGGCCGATACCAACTTTCTTATTTTAAATACAACCCCCTGTATATTATTAGTTTTTTGGATTCTTCAGAAAATTCTAGACATAATTCATGTACAATGTCCCATACCTATCTTCAACTGTTTCAGAAATATTAAGTGTTTTCAGATGTATTTCGAACATTAGAAGACATTTCTATACCAGATTAGCATGTTGCCAAGACGTTCGCGGCGAACATTTCGAACACCTCTTACATTGAAATTAATGTTTTCTTGTTTTTTTACATTATTTGTGAAATAAAATAATTTTCTTTTTTTAATGTTAATTTTTGTAATACATCTGAAAACACTTAATATTTCCGAAACAGTTGAAGATAGGTATGGGACATTGTACATGAATTATGTCTAGAATTTTCTGAAGAATCCAAAAAACTAATAATATACAGGGGGTTGTATTTGAAATAAAAAAGTTGGTATCGGCCACTGTCACATGACACACCCTATATAATTATTTTTTTTTAACAAAATGCGCATCTAAAAATACAAATCGACATGTCCAAGCGTTTTTCCCAACACGCTCTCATTTATTCGTTATCGAATTTATTCCATTTGGCTGTTCCACACTGTATATATATATATATATATATATATATATATATATATATATATATATATATATATATATATATATATATATATATATATATATATATATATATATATATATATATACATATTTAGTCTAATTTAATTTGTTAACTATTAAACTGAAGAATCAATACAAAAGTATATTAAATTAATGTTGAAGGACTCCTCCTGCAATATTCGAAAGTTTGAGCAAAACGAAGAAGGTTTTGACTATCCTATGCCTTTTTTCCCAAAAACCATTAATTAATTGAATATTTTAGTTATATATATATATATATATATATATATATATATATATATATATATATATATATATATATATATATATATATATATATATATAATTATATGGTTGTAAATTGTGTATCATCTGCATACCTTATGTAACGTGCTCGTATAGTGAAATAATGGAGGTAATAGATGCAGAGTCCGCAACATTGCTCCGAAGTTCGATTGGATGGAGCTGAACGGTCAATGACTGGTCGTGTATAAGTCTCACTGCTATTTTCTGTATAGTATCAAGCAGATGCTTAGGTGCATAACTCCAAGCATGTAAGTACATGTACTTCAATGCTGGCCAAACCAGAGCTTTATAAAGCAACAATAGCTATTTAGGAGTTAGAAGATTTTAGCACGAAAAAGCTAAGCTTGATGACATGTTCGTGCCAGGTTGAACTATAAGATGAAGAAGGATGGTAGCTTTCCAAAACAAATTGCTTGTATCTTGGTGGCAATAACAGACTATTTATGTTTGAATACCGATTTCATTAACAAGTTGACGTTTTTTCCAGAAATTCTCAACACTTCTGAAAGATGTTTTAATCTTATGCTAGTGCATTTCGTCCAATAAATGGAAAACTCATGCGACAAAGAAAAGGAAAGGTCGTATCACCAAGTGTTGCACATAAAAAGAAAAGTCTTGGCAAGGCCTATCCAATGGTGTATATACAAGATGTTAGGTGCCAAACACTATATATAAGCGATTTTAGGTGTAAACAAAGAAATTTTCGATAAGTGGGAGTTCAAAATAGTTCCTTTTAATAAATGATAGTTTATATTTTTGCAGTGGTTATGAGAATTTTTCTTATGTAATTAATTCCTATCGATATATCGATGCTACAATTACCACATTTTCATTATTTGATTCAGAAATGAATATTCTCTCGAGTAATTATCGATATGTGTCGTTTTCAGTAAAGATCACATGGATAAAATTGAAAAAAAATGTATTTCATATTTTTAATTCATATAATTTCATATTTCTTATTGATATATTTTGTCCTGAATTCGATTTGCATCTAATGACACAGTTTTCTTCTGAAATGCTCACGAAATGTATGCATTAATTTTAAATTATATTTGAAAAAGAAGGGCTGATAATAATCACATGTTTTCATATTCACAGTTTTAATTGAATTTCATTTCATTCCAATCTCGGGATGCAGATTCGGTTATTTACTTATGCGTCTTTATAGCGAAGATAATTATAGTTTGTCGAGTCCAACAACGGAGTTATATACTTAATGAACAATTTGAGCGATAATTCATATTCAAATTTGAATTTCTCCTTATTCTGATAATTAAACGAGTAAGCGAGGAAGTATCGCTGGTAATATTCTCTGATAAGTCTTCCACTTATAAATTCACTTCTGAAATGCAGATTATCTGAATTTACACAACGGTTCATTATATTGAGGCCTCGGTTTTGTATTATTCAATTCTAATCATAGAGGGAGCAAAGGTTCAGTTGTGAATTAGAATTAAGAATTGGAATATTGGTATTTAATATTTGCTTGGATTTTCGTCAAGCATACAAAGTTATTGAATCGAAGGAATATTTCCAGTGAATATTCACAGGTCCAAGTATGACCAAAGCAACAGCTCATCGTATTTTAAGCATTAAAAAGTTTATTTCAAATAAAATTAGAGATTACCTGCTACTTCATTTGCCTCATTTCCTTGATTTTCTCTTGGTGAATTTTATGTTATAATTTTATTCGCTTTTACTCCCCCGGGAAAGATCTCACCTCATTTCAGGCATGAGTAGAAGATGCGTAAAGCAAAGTAAGAAATGATTAATTAAAACGAATAAAAGAACGAGGATTGAACAAATGATTATAGCGTACTCGGATGATGAGAGCCCGTACGACCGTGAAGCTACGTTATGTTACCGTATACCTTACTCATTATTTAAGTGGTTTGTACTCCTACAGTCACAACATCAAGACTGAGTTACTTATATTCCAATAAAAGATCCAAGGAAGAATTGTAGAAAAGAGACTATCTTGGTTAAGCAATTTTGGACAATGATCTGAAATGAGAGAACTCCAAACATACCTAAATGCTTCCACTAGCAGATTATTGTGCCATTTACACAGGAATTTGCAGAACACTTTGAGAAGAAATCTTTACTCAGAACCACAAAATTATTTTAAAGTCGGAAGACTGGGTCCCACACCTCACAGTTATGGCGAGCAGTCCCACTGCACAATCAGGACTGAGGAGTGTTTCTTTCATTCCATCCTCAAGTATGTACGAGGAAAGTGTATCATAAGATACACTTGTATGTACGCGTGCTTTAGGTATGAGCGATATCGAAAAATTTAAGGAAAATCGGAGGAGAGATGGGACCAAGAGGATTAATACTGAGCCAGTATTAGCCTTTGTAATTTTGCAAATAGTGTCTTACCTATTCCATGAGAGAACCTTTGGAAAATTTCATGAAAGACCATTCGACTTTGCGCTTTTAATTCTGGAACTACCGAATGATAGTCTGGTGACTGAACTGAGATCTTTAATGTTTAATGAGGTATGCAAATTCTTCCATAAGTCACTTTGTCTTGATTTTTCCTTTTTCTTCTGCTGTCTCTTGACAACTGTGGTTTGTGTTTTTCCGCTTTTCAGGATTCCACTGCTGCATCATTCGATAATAGCCATATACCTGGCTTTTCAAGGAAGCAATGTGTTACTTGAATGCCGAAGATCTGGTATATCTTTCCCGTTAGATAACGTTAACACCTCCTAATCAAGGAGCCCCCTTCGTCAACTGCACCATTAGTAAATATCCATGCTCTAGTTTGTGATTCTCCAACAAGCGGCGCCCACCTGCAGTCTATCCGGAATCGTCTTTCTGATGGATACCGTTTACACCGCCTAATCAAGTCGACCCCTCGACACATCACTCACCGTAGAATTGTAGATGGTGACTGAGTAGGAAATTGCAGTTATATATGATATTTTACATTTATGGAAACAAAAACCAAGTGCGAAATAAAGGTTACTTCGAGCTTAATTTTTAATGTTCTTCAATTTTTGTGTTGGAATCTTAAATACCTCTA
Source organism: Cynegetis impunctata (assembly GCA_030704885.1). Classification (NCBI taxonomy): domain Eukaryota; kingdom Metazoa; phylum Arthropoda; class Insecta; order Coleoptera; family Coccinellidae; genus Cynegetis; species Cynegetis impunctata. The sequence continues at coordinate 133,634 of JARQZK010000016.1, read as the reverse complement.
GGATAAAAAGTACCATATCACACTCTAAAGAGATCTCTACCTGACAATAAAAGTTGAAATCAATTCAGTACTTTCAGAACTTATCCCTCATCTATGAACAAGCTCGTTGTAAGAAAGATAAATTTCGTTTTTAAATTTATTTAAAATGCCTCGACTGCTTATTGTCATATTATCGCAGTACTATAAATTATATACTCGAAAACCTATACTCTATAAATCGTTGTACATATCGACATCTTTAAAATATCTATCATTATATTGGAGACACACTGTCAGGACAATGTGGTGAGTTTCCAGTTTCCACCAGGTAACCTTGTGTAGCTCGGGTAACAAGCCACAATATCAGGTTGTATTTTTGACAATAAAGTACCTGATTGATTCAATATGTTTATCCATTTTTCAATGATTGATTGTTTGAAGAGGTTTTTTAAATCTTTCTGAAGTTGGATGCCTTGCGTGGGTGGGTACAAAGTCAAAGCTTCTTTGGCGACTTGGTTTGCTTTCTCTTTGTCATTAATACAATCAAGTGCTGACGTCCAAACGATCCATAAACAAATGTCTTTTCCAGAGAGTTGTTGACAGATGTCATGAATGTTTTGAACCATTGGATGTTGGGTATATAAATTCTCTATGGAGTGAATTGATGGATGCGAATCTGTGCATACGATGATAGTTTTCTACTGGCTCTGTGAGCTCACTTGTCAGATCTCTTCTCACTTTACTGAATATTCAGATTATTTCAGAAACATATTTTTGAAAGTTTTTGTATTAATTGTGTTATTTGTTAAGTTTAATAGTTGACAAATTAGCTTAGACTGAACAAGGTGTCGAGTCTGTGGACTATGTATATATATATATATATATATATATATATATATATATATATATATACATATATATATATATATATATACATATATATATATATATATATATATATATATATATATGTATAAATATATATATATATATATATATATATATATATATATATATATATATATATATATATATATACTATATATATATATATATATATATATATATATATATATATATATATATATATATATATATATATCTTGTAAACAAGATTTATATCCTCCAGCCAATTCATATTGGAATAAATACCATCCAAGATATCATACGAAACTACCTACCTATAAAGTTTCAACCCATGGTCCCAAAATTGCGCCTTCTGTCGTGTAAACAAGATTCACTTCTTTGGTTTGGCTGAGGGGTTAAGTCCCCAATCAATTCGTACCAAATCTACTCCCTTCCAATATATCATACGGAACTACCTACTCACAAACTTTCAAACCTATTGCCCTAAAATTACGCTCTTTGCCATGTGAACAAAATTTATTTTTAGGATTTCAAGGTCAACCGCCTTATAATTGAAAGAAAATCAAAGTAAAACAAGCACCCTAAGCTATTAATTTGTTTTCACTTTCGAGTGTCTACCTTGAGACCTACAACTCCTATTTACAATATTCACAAAAACTCTTCTCAGCCAATTAATCAATTCATCAATTTTTTTTTCTTTCACAAAATAGGTACCTACCTACCTACTTAACGAATTTGTTAACAACTGGTGAGAGCAAATAAAAAGTTATTATATATTTTTGAAGATTATCGGGATTCTGCGATCTTTAATGTTAGCAAAATTATCTATAATATCCTCATAAAATTTTTTGTCTTTCGCCAAAGGTTTTACCAACAACAAACTAATATTTTTCAAACGATCCTGGCTCATTGAATTTCGTAAATAAATTTTAATTCTTTTAAGAGTGGAAAACGAGCGCTGTACGGAAGCCAATGTCACCGGGATAGAAACAATTAGACATAAGAGTTTATAAACTTGGGGTAAATCTTGATTCAAATCATTATCAAAAAGGTATTTAATAGTCCCCACATGATTTTCATTTTGCCCCAAAATTTCATTGTCATTATAAACAACACACAGTTCACTTTTATGGCCACCTTATCAAGAAAAGTGTATTTTTGACATAAATTTTCCAGAAGGTTATCTGGAAAATTAGCCGAAAATCCGGTTAACAAATTTTTATTGAGTAAGTCGAAGAAATGCAGTTCTTTCAAATCAGAGAACCTTATTTCTATTTGACCCCTAATAGTATCCAAAATTTCATAAAATATTTGCTTATAGTGAAGCTCCATATCTGCGTAACTGAATTTCTTTCGTTTTGGGCTAAATTGAGTCGTATCATTAGTAGTTTGAAATACAGAAAATAGTTTTTTAAAATAAACTTCTTCACGAAATTTTGAAATTTTTTCCAAAAGAAACTTGAGCCGATTTCGTGAGTAAACTACATCTGAAAACTTCTGCTGTAAGATTTGAAAAACTATTTCTGTTTGTTCAAAAAATATATAAATTCTTTATTTTGTAAGTAAGATATTAATCCGCGTGCGGTATTTAAAGTTACTTTATCGGTGAAACATTCCTCACTTTCGGCCCCAAACAGAGACATTTTCCCTAGTAAAAAGTAAACACTGCCAACAAAATAATTTATTTTTTACCTGTGATCCGGTTAGGCAAGGATGTCTCTCATAATTTCTTGTATTAAAACCGCGGTTTTGTTGTCTGTTACGCTGCACCAAATTGCTTAATTCAGGGGTAGTTTGCAATGTTTTTATCGAAACTTTATCCTCATAACTTAGTGCACTAAAGTTATGGAATAAAAAATATTCCACTAAGGCACCATTGATATTTTTGAAATTAACTTCAGTAACCAAACTCATTTTGAAACAATACGCGAGCAATATATGTAAACAAGCTGTTATCGGCCATTCCCATTAGTCACTACGATCACACTACGATTAAATTAATTTCCAACGAATTCACTCGATTTTACCCGAAATTCTATATTCGTGATTGGTCGACATTGTATGAGATTCAGGATCTATCGGTGTTGCCATTTACATGTGTTTTGCATTTCTATTGCAATGAAGTATTCATTGACAGTATTCGCACAGTTGTTTGCTTTTCTGTGGCAGGCATAATGAACGTTGAGAATATACCTTTCTAAGCCTCCGCAGCGTTTCCACAAATCTTGAAATGAATGAAATGCAGTAAATGTAAATACCATTATATAATGTAGGTTGAAAGGAAGGTAGGTGCATAAAATAATATGATTTTGATTAATATGAATATGCTGAATGCTGACTATTCAATATAATATATTAGTGATACACGGAATATTATTGAGGAGGAGGCTTAGCCTCCTTAGCCTCCTTTGACTAACCGCCCCTGATATATATATATATATATATATATATATATATATATATATATATATATATATATATATATATATATATATATATATATATATATATATATATATATATATATATATAGAACTTTCCACCCTATTGCTACAAAATTGCGCCTTCTGCCGTGTAAACAAGATTTATTTCCCTCCCAGGGAGGTCAACCCCACAACCAATTTGAATCAAAACCAATCCCATCCAAGAAATCATATGAAACTACCCATTTACAAACTTTCAATCCTATGCTTCAAAATTGTGCCCTTCATCGCGTAAACAACACAAAAAAATACATAAGCACATACATACATACATATGAACATATATATATATATATATATATCAACAATTCAATAGCACCCAAGATTTATGGACTACCCAAACTTCATAAAGCAGATGTTCCACTACGACCAATAGTTTCCTGTATACAAGCACCTTTCTCAAATCTAGCCAAATTTCTCAAAAACATATTGATGAAAGTAGCAAATAAAAATTCATCATATTTAAAAGACTCATGGCAATTTAAAGAAAAAATCGACAAAATTACTATTCCAAATAACTACCAGATGGTTTCGCTAGACGTAGTATCCCTGTACACAAATATTCCTACGGAATTGGCTATAGAAGTGGTGGAAAAGAAATGGAACAAAATCAGAGAATTCACAGATATTCCTTTGGAAACTTTTAAAGAAGGTATAAAACTGACCCTGACGTCAACATATTTTTGCTATCAGAATGAATATTTCAAACAAATAGAAGGATGCGCTATGGGTTCTTCAATCTCCAGCGTTATCGCGCAATTGGTACTTGAAGATTTAGAAGACACGGTACTGCCAAAACTAAATTTTCGAGTTGCCCTTCTTTTTTAGATATGTTGATGATTGCCTCACAGCCATTCCAAAAGGCAGGGAACAGTACATTTTGGATATTTGCCACAGCTATCACAATAAGATTAAAATTCACTATAGAAGTAGAAGAAAAACCAAAGTACTAATTTCTTAGACATGACTCTCTTACATGATGAAGCCAACAAAAATACTTACTAGATGGTATACAAAACCAACGTGTGGTCTGGTAGATATCTAAACTACCTTTCAAATCATCCACATAACCAGAAAAAAACTGTAGTAATTGGTCTAGCTGACAGGGCGATTAAAACTTACAGATCAAAAATTCAGAACTGACGCAATAAAAAAGGCAAAGAAGTTCTAAAACAAAACAATTATCCCTGCAACATGGTAAATAAAAAAATTTTGTTGGTCGAATGAAGAAAATTCACTGAGGGAGGCGAGGGTGAGATTCGCGATAGACAGAATTTCACGTCGTTACCGTACATATATGGACTGTCAGAGAGTATACAGAGGGTACTGGAACCCAAAAACATAAAAATTGGGCATAAAACTCAAAACACGTTTAAAAGAAACTACTCCAAATTAAAAACAAGAACGCCTGTTAATAAAACAACACATACTGTATATGAGATTCCGTGTTCAAACTGTGATGCTGTATATATCGGACAATCGAGCCAATATCTTGCAAACCGTGTAAACGGACATAAATATGATAAAAAAAATATAACAGCCCTTTCAAACCATAAAGCGAAATATAAACATGAGTTCCAATTTGAGAATACCAAAATACTACACAGAGAAACCAACAAGAGAAAACGAGAAATCCTTGAAATGATATATATAAAAAGGAATAATCGTGCTATAAACGAGAAAACAGATATCAAAAATTTGAGCAAAATATACCACAATATTCTATAAAAAATATAAAAAATATTTAATTTCCCTTAAATTATGAATTTTCGTCTGTCTTTCTTAAATGTTGGCTCCCCATATATTGATTGTTATTTCATATTTCTTAAAACGTCCAGGCCACCGAGCAATCAAGCGAATTTCGGCGATTTAATATCATCTGCACGCCATACACGTATATAAAACATATTGGAATAAGTAAACGATCGTAGATATCAATTCATTCAAATCTGTGTATACGTGTTTTAATGAAGTGAGTGTCCGGTGTCTCCGAGAAAAATTAAGCTAGGTAAATATTTTTCTGTGATATTTATGAGGTTTGTTTTTTGTGTTTCTATCAGTGTTTTTTAAATTATCGACTGAATGTAACTTTTAACTGTGACATTGGTGACAATAATTTTTTCTTTCTCTCCATTGTAGTCCTTGAAAAAGGCTCCACGAAGCCGAAACGTTGGAAGAAATTAAATGATTATATAGAAAAAAAAAAAAAGTGACATCTACTTTATCTAAGCCACATCCCCAAAAAAGATTTCAAAAATTATCAAATATATATATATATATATATATATATATATATATAAATATATATAAATATATATTTATATATATTTATATATATATATATATATGATATATATATATATATATATATATATATATATATATATATATATATATATATATAAATATATATATATATATATATATATATGAAATTGAGTTTTTGGTGGCAAGCATCATAAAAAGTCATGAAACGAAAAACTATTTTCGTCCTAGGTCCAACTTTGCTAATCGCACCTAATTGAAGTGAAAACCTGCTAAAAACGGTTTTTTGAAGGATTCTTGCGGCATAAACTCTTTTCAAGTTTAGTGATAGTGTTGAATTTTTACGTGTATTACGTTAATACTAAAAATTCCTTTTGGAAGTTGGAACGTTTTACCTTAACAACGTTATTTTTATAGGGAGATATCGTAATTATTGAGGTTTTCTCAAATCCACAGCTTCTTAGGATTGTGTTAGAGAGTAGATATTTGTTACGTGGATTGCTTTGATTTAAGGGAGGTGTTTTTTGATTGTTTTAACAG
>JARQZK010000016.1:55000-122500 GCA_030704885.1 Cynegetis impunctata | reverse complement strand
CAAGGTGCGGAGATCTGAAGACAGCCTCATGAGAAGGCACGATTCATCACCGATACACAGCAGTGACACGGCCGTGTCTCGGTGCGGGCTCGGTGCGGACATGTCTGGCTCAACCCTTAGAAAGTGAAATAATCTGCGAATATTATCCAAGCATGTAATCAAAATTCCACAGGGTGTTTCCAATGATTAGTAGAATGACAAGCTTGTCCATTCGATTTGTCATCCCTGGATTTTTTTTATAGGGGTAACTGAACACAAATGTTGACGCCACTCAACCAAAGACAGTAGCACTCTCACGTAAAAGAATTGTATACGAGAGCTAGCTCATAATTCCTGAAATGTTAAGAAAAAACTGACATTGCTTTGAGCGAAACGTGTATTTCTGCATGAAAGCAAGAGGTGATTGTTCTAAAGGATACCTACTGATACATGAAACAGCATTTAATAACCTTTGAAATGAGGTAACACTAGACCCCGCATTCAATTAAAATATCAGGGAAGGATGTCACCCGCGAGTGAGGATTGGATTTGAGGTGTTGGAAATTATTCGAAGATTATTTCTACCTCGAAAACAAATTTCAGTTTTTTTAAATTTCAAAACAAATAATGAATTTGAATTGGCTTGTTCCTTTTCCACTGGGACACTATATATATATATATATATATATATATATATATATATATATATATATATATATATATATATATATATATATATATATATATATAATCTTTTGATAATTATTAGCAATAACAGGCTTGTTGAATCTCAAAAAACTCGATTTTATTAAAAAGTTGACGTTTCGCCACGACATTCGTGGCTTTATAGAATCGAGTTTTTTGTGATTCAACAAGCCTGTTTGGCTCATAATTATCAAAAGATTAGAAATAGTTCACAGGCAACAACCATTCGAATGAATAATATATATATATATATATATATATATATATATATATATATATATATATATATATATATATACAGTGCTTTCATGATGAAAGGAACAAATTCATTAAAAAATTAGGTTTCTATTTCATGTTAAAATCCTCGGACAGGTCGATTAGTATTTTTATTTGGGCAATTTTCGCAATAAAAATTTTGTATACAGGGTGTCTCATTCAAGAGCTATGGCTTTGTCATTAGTTTTTTTAAAGGTAATACCCTGTATATTATTTCACTTTACAATTCTACGATAAATTCTTATCACTTTTTGTGAACATACCATATGCCTCAACTTGATGGATTCCCAGATTATAACGGAGATAGTGGAGCACCTGGAGATTTAAAATGTGGATTAAAAGTACAAAAAAAAATTTAGGTAAACATTGTCATTAAATCTGAAGAATGAAATTTCACATGTACCATCTGAATTCATTCACTGGTGCTGTATAGTCCGCAGTTTTCACGTTTTTAACGCTCCAGGCACTACACTACTTCATTGTTTAAGAAAATGCAATTACTTGAGAGAGAACGTATTGAAGTACTTATGATGATTGGTTTTGAAGATAGGGTGCGTTCACAAGAAGAAGTCTCCAATCTATTCAATGAAAATCATCCTGATCGTCCGCCAATTACTAGATCGACAGTCAGCAAAATTGAATCAAAATTCAGGAGATACGGCCACGTTAGAGATTTACCTAAAGGAAGACCACCGAGAGTATCTGAAGAAATAGTGCTGAACGTTCTACTAGAAACCCAAGATAACCCTCATACATCCATTACTACAATTTCCAATAATTTCAATTTATCAGTAGGGTCCGTGCATAAAATACTTAAGGTAAATAAGTATCATCCCTATAAAATTAAGCTGGTACATGAATTATTAGAAGACGATTTTGACCGCAGAGTACAGTTTTGTGAGCAGATTCTTGAAATTCATAATCAACATCTAAATTTCATTACAAACATAATTTTTTCTGATGAAGCCACCTTTACTTTAAATGGCCACGTCAACAGACAAAACTGTAGGTATTGGGCGACCGAGAATCCTCATTGGATGCAAGAATGCCACACACAGCGGCCTCAAAAAATTAATACATGGGCAGCGATTGTTCGAAATCGTATAGTTGGTCCCTATTTTTTTGAAGGAACACTAAACGGAGAGGACTACTTGAACTTTCTCCAGTTCGAACTCATTCCGGCTTTAGCTGTTTTGTTTCCTAACCCACAAGATCCTGACATACCTAATAACGAGATATGATTTCAACAAGATGGGGCACCTCCTCACTATTCAATCGCTGTTCGACAATTTCTTGATGCAACTTTTCCCAACAGATGGATAGGACGGAGAGGTCCGATTGAGTGGCCGCCAAGATCACCGGACATAACCCCATTGGATTTTTTCTTATGGGGTTATTTGAAGTCTAAAGTTTATTTGAATAGACCAAATAATATTGATGATCTAAAAGAGAGAATCAGGCAGGAAATAAGACTTATCAGTCCAGAAGTAATTGAAAATGTGCAACGGGAAACATTGAATCGACTTCAAAAATGTCTCGAAGTAAACGGACAACAGATTGAACATATGTAAAAATTAAATTAGTAATTACATTTGTGTGTTTTCATATCTTACCTCTCATTACCCACTATCTCCGTTTCTGGCAATCCATCGAGTTGAGGCATATGGTATGTTCACAAGAAGTGATAAGAATTTATCGTAGAATTGTAAAGTGAAATAATATACAGGGTATTACCTTTAAAAAAACTAATGACAAAGCCATAGCTCTTGAATGAGACACCCTGTATACAACATTTTTATTGCGAAAAATGCCCAAATAAAAATACTAATCGACCTGTCCGAGGATTTTAACATGAAATAGAAACCTAATTTTTTAATGAATTTGTTCCTTTCATCATGAAAGCACTGTATATATATATATATATATATATATATATATATATATATATATATATATATATATATATATATATATAAACAGGGTTATTCACGTTATTCGACACGAAGAGCTATGGCTAAAGTATTTCATTTTATAGAATTTTTTTCTTCAGGACGGATAGGGACCTATTAGAACTACATTTTAAAAATATTTTCGTGTTGTACAGGGTGCGCCAAGAACACGAAAAGTATCAAAGTTGGTATTTTTCAAATGGAATGCACTGTATATTATTTCATTTTGGTTTAGTTCTCCTTAACCTCATTTTTTATGAAATATTTCGTATTTTGTGAAAATGTAGTATCAGTTTCAACGCTTGAACTCTCAACTGGTGTTTTCTTATTTTCAACCAAATTAATGATAAGACCTACTAACTGAATCAAACTTCATGTCGCACTTGTGAAATATTGACTAACTTAAGCGGGCTCCACACTCGCTGCGAATCTTGCTGTGAATTCACGCCGCGATCCACGCCGTGAATTTCGCGTTAAAAGCGTGTCCCTCCACACTCGCAAAGCTTCGCACCGTGATGCACCGTCAATCAAGCGCGACCCTTTGTCGCGGGACAAAAAACCGACACCGATCGGGGAACAGCGCGAACGCGAAGGCGCGAAGCACGAACGCGAACGCGCGAACCCATCTACACTCGCGTTTTCGCAGCTTCGCGGGCTTTCGCGCCGCGAGTGTGGAGCGGGCATAAGACTTGGTGTGTAAAAATAAAGGTAATATAATTGCAATCTGTAAACGACACTAACTTGTTCAAATTAAATGGGACACCCAATATTTTGTATCACCAACAGATGTAGCCACCTTCGGGTGTTCCGGACGTACTAGTTCTCGTTGCCGAAATGTTGTCGTCTGTCTGAAAGACGTGGTTCAATTGTTTCCGACTGGTGGCGCTGTGTCATATTTATATGTCATGGAGTTACTAGAGGAAATATGTATGACCGTTTAAAATGTTGGTTTGGTTATCACTCTCGGTGGATGGATGATACTGATGAGCCCCAATAAGGGCGAAACAGTCTGTCTATCAATTTCCATCGACTGTGATAAACAAATTAACGTTTCTAACAATTACCGTCTAGGGTAGATGTTGATATTTCGATGCTTCGTGAACTCTTATAACCAGCTCCGCTAGGAGGTTTGTTTGATTAGTTTCAAATGAATGTCCTAGTTCACTTAAATATATATATATATATATATATATATATATATATATATATATATATATATATATATATATATATCACCCCCAATACCTGATACAATAAAATGTTATACTAAAAAAGTCATCTATTTCATTTTATTTATATCTCGCGCACTCAATATAATAAAAAGCAATACTAAAAAAAAGTCTTCTGTGGTGTGTATGCTCGCGCCCCCCTAGGAGGGCGCGCCCCATAAGTTAAGAAACGCTGCCTTAGGGCACGGTGGGAATTCGTATACGTAAATTCTGTGGCACGGACTGCGGGTTCTTTTTCTTTTTTTTGTCTCTTTACAGAGATTCTCAACCTTGAATAATTTTGATATTTTATAATTGCCATGGATTGATTATTGTTTTCAGTGTTATATTTTGATTTTCAATTGGAAATTGTGTTTAGTTCACACATAGTCTTGGTCTATCAATTTGATAAGAAGGTCGCTGTTTCAGTATTAAGGCATATGAGCTATTTGAGCTGAACCAACCAGCTGCTTGTCTGTTTACGTCCTCTGACCTAAGGAGTAGACAGCTTTTGTTCTTATTTTTTATGGCTGTTCTAGTAACCTCTTGATACAACAAACCATAGTTGTTGATACTCTTTGGGAGGCCATTGATATAGATGATGAACAGGTGAGCTTCCAGCATGATAAATAGGAGATGTCACAGAATCCTTGGGAAATACCATGCACGATGGTTGGGATTGACCTAATTTCTTGATTGTGAGATGTCATTTGATTGCAGTTCTGTAAGTTTGAAGCAAATAACGATTAGTCTAATCCTTTTATGCCATCATTTTGTATATATATATATATATTAGGGTGTCCCTTATATGAGTTAAAAAATTTTTTTTTTAGATATCGAAATGCATACCTCCTGTTTCTTTTTAAACTACTCAGACTCACTTAAATACAAAATTTCATCTTCCTACGTCAACGTTAACCCGTGCCGACAGAACTCTGCAGATTTTGAAAAATGCTCTTTTCAACCCTTTCCGTTATATAGCTACATCGATTGAAATATTCGAATTTTTATGAAATATTTATTGAAAGAAGATAAAATTACACATCAGGCAGGGTATTTTCTTTGGAGGTTCCCTTTTTACAGTCTGGATACAGATTTCTATGCTCCTGAACACAGCGTAGCTAAAATTGCTTTTGCTCTTCCTTTGCAGTGATCAAACCATGAAAATCTTGTATAAGTTTTACAGGTCTTTTAGCAGTATTATTAACTGCCCTTAAAGAAAGCACTTTCTTTTTCGTCTCTAAATAGGCAACATCTTCATCCCATGTAGAAACGGGTCTCTGGAGGAAATTCTTATCAATTTTCAATCGAGAAAATAAAGTTGTGCTCTTGACAGGCACAAAATCACTTAATGATTTTCCTGCAACAGTATATAAAACAGTATCATTAACAATTTATTGAAAACAGTATAAAAAATAGAATTTTTTTTTGTATTCCCACTTATTATACAAATAATCAGACATATCTTTTTCAGATGGAATGTATCTCTTCCCAGAATCCTACAAACTCTCTTTTTGGAAATTGACTGCAATGTTCGTTTTGGTTTGTTCTTTAACTTCTTCATTAAATAGTAATAAAACGGCAATTTCTTCTGACAAGTACCAAAGATGTTGACTAAACTTGCTCAGGGCTGCTTTGGAGATCAATTTGTCAACAGTTTTATATTCCTTAAGCCTCTTCAAAAAGCCAAAAACTTTATTTTGTGCCTTCACCGCCAGACTACATTCAAGCCATGGTTTAACATATAACACCGCAATGAATAAACAGACGCCTTGAAGTGCTCGCTTATCCTTGGCGCTTATTCTGAACTGGGATTGCAACAAACATATCTCTAAAGAGCAAATAGCTCTAGCTATCCACTTTGCTTGATCCATCGCTCCAGGAGGTCTAATTTTAATTTTTTTCACTTTTTCTCTATCTTTTAAACTCTGTGTGCGAATACGTTGAATAGACGATTTATTTATCGGAAAGTCATCACAGCTTACATCTACTACTACAGCATGAGGTATATAGACAGAATCCCTTATGCTAAGTTGACATCTATCTAAAACTGCAACTAAATTAGGTGTGATAAAGTATTTCCTTCCTCTTTTTGTAGTAGTTTCAGAACTTACCATTTGAGAGGTGGATGCCAAGGGTTCCTCAAGGCTTTCATCAGAGCTGATGAGTTGATCGTGATGTCCTTGCATTTGAATAGAATCTTGCATAGTAACAGATGACGATAAACCTCCGAAACACATTTACTCACATCTTTTTTTCTCTTCATTTGATTTCATTTTTCTTGCCCCTTTTTTTTCGGCTAATTTTTTATCTACACCCGCTAAACATCCTGGACGCCCTGGTTCTCTTTGTTTTTGTGAAAATATTTTACCTTCTTCCATTTTCATCCGTTCCAAAGCATCAGCCTGTGATATATATAATAAATTATCTAAATTAATCTTAAAGTCCTCCTCACGGCGCTTGTAAATATCTGGTATTTTTTTTAGAATTTGTTTGCAACTTCCTCCAAGCATGGTGAAGATCCACAAGTTTTTTTACACAGTTATAAATAGTTACAAATATAATACACTCCCGAATGACGAGATTAGCTCTTTCACTAACAGATAATTTAACTTCGCGAATGTTAAAGAAAAGTACTGCACGAACTTGACGATTAGACGGTAGGTTTGCGCCTGTTATTTGATAATTTACGTCACCAACTAAGAAAACACATTTTTCATTGCTTCTTAATTCCACTGCCATCTTTTAAATGTAAAACAATACGTGTTAATCGCGAGAATAACTGAGAACAAATGACAAATGCCGTGAATACGCTCCGCTACTGAACATGATTCGATGCAAGTCGGCTTGGGTTATCGTACTCCAAATAAGGTAAATATTTATTTCCGAGTGTTTTAGAGGCGAATGAACAAAACTAAGACCTATGCGTTATAAATTTGAAACTTTGAAAAATAAGGGACACCCTAATATATATATATATATATATATATATATATATATATATATATATATATATATATATATATATATATATATATATTCTTGATTACCAATCAGACCACCCTATTAAACAAAAAAAAGGTACAATTATAGGTTACATAGATCGAACCCTGAAACTGACATCACCACAATTACGTCCAGAAATGATACAGGAATTAAAAAAACTGTTGAATAAGAACCACTATCCGAAAGGACTAATAACAGGAGTTATAAAAGAAAGAACACACAAGCTTTACAATACAGAAACAACAAAAAGAAAAATAGAAGACAACAAAACAAGAATCGCAATACCTTTCATGGGAAACTTCTCGTATAAATTAAAAAATATTTTAAAAGATCACAATCTCGAAGTCATCCACAAACCGCAGAATCAAGTAAAACAAATTTTCAGCAAACTAAAAACTGCAACACCCACTACAAAAAAATCTAATGTAGTCTACTCAATTCCATGTAAGGATTGCGGAAAACAATACATAGGACAAACATCACAAAGATTGCAGGACCGGATAAATGCCCACAAATACACAAAAGCAGCAACTACGGCACTGAACAAACACAAATTAACGGAAAATCATGATTTTAACTACGAAGAAACGAAAATACTAACAACACAAAGGAACAAAAAACATAGAGAAATACACGAAATGTTCCATATACAGACAAATTTAGAGAACACAGTGAACGACAGACAAGACATCAAACAACTTAGTCAATTCTACCTACCGTTTCTTAAAAACAAGTCAAACTGAAAAGAATAAGAAAAGAACTAATACATCACCAAGTTTGACATTGACATGCCAGACAAATAAAGAAAATCATTTTCAAAATATATATTATAATAATTGTTTGACGATATTGTTTTATACTCTAGATGTGTTCATTTTTATGTTTATTTTATTGTCTATACTAAGGTAAGCTGTTAAACGTGTAATATTTGTGTAGTCAATGTTGGTCTATTGAGATTTTTATATTTATATTTTAGATACTGAGGAAGGGAGTACTACTCCTGAAACGTCTATTAAACGAATTAATCTAGTAATTTAATAGTATATTACATACCGAGCGGGGAAGTGATCTATTACAGCCGAACGGCAAGGTAGCATACCGAGGTGCGCAGCACCGAGGTGTGCTACAGACGTGAGGCTGGAATGATTTTCCCCGAGGTTTGTATACTAGTTTACTCACAATCTATCACATTAACAATCAATTTCTGATAATAATTATTACTTGTATTAATTAGGCAACATAAAAAGTTAGTTGATTCAACCATAGATTCGATCTGACAGTTGAGTCATGCGTGTGTGTAAAATTCACAATTTAATTTTTGACAATATTAACGAAAAATGTCCGACTGCGAATTTGAATCTACACCACCAGAACTTCGAGTAGCTGCAGAACTAGCATCCAAAGGCCTTATTCCTGTGAAAAGCAGAGGAAGGTATGTGAATACGTACGAAACGTATATCAACTGGTGCGTCGCTAAAGGTGCGCTGCACACCTTTGAGACTGTGCTCCTTGCCTATTTCGGTGAATTGAGTAATCAGAATAAAGCCAGTACATTATGGTCAAGGTACTCGATGCTACGAACACTATTAAATATTAGGCATAATGTTGACATCAGTAATTATGCAAAATTGCGAGCATACTTGAAAAGGCAGAATGTGAGATACAAAGCTAAAAAGTCAAGTGTTCTTTCCGAAGCAAACATCAATAAATTTCTAAACGATGCTCCGATAGAATATCTCCCTCAAAAGGTAACATTTTAATTTCTTTAGTGCATATTGAAAATGTTAAAGTGCAAATTTTTTTCAGATTGCTTTGATTTTTGGCATTTCCGGAGCTTGCAGGTGTGATGAACTTCTGAAAACCGGATTATAATAACGACTCCTATAACCAAAACCTATTCCTCGAGTACATTTGTGATTACAAAACCGGAATGGATGAAAGTAGTGAAAAAATACTGTGACATGCGCAACAATATCGACTGTGAAAGTTTGTTCTTACAAATGAGGTTTGGCAATGTCACACGATAGCCTTTTGGGCATAATTCTATCGGAAGTTCTTCCAAAAAAATTGCAACCTTTTTAAAACTAGAAAATTTTAATTGGTTCACAGGACATTGTTTCAGAAGTACTTCAGCGACATTATTAGCAAATACAGGTGGAGACATTCTACAGTTGAGATTAGGGGGGTAGAAATCTAGTACCGTGGCTGAAGGTTATGTGGAGAATTCTTTCCATGGACAAGTAAAAATAGCTAATATGTTGTCTCATGCTGAAAATTCTAGAACGTCGGCATTATCATCGAATTCTGAAACTCATAACTTTGAGCAACAAGGTCTTGCTTTAACGGTCAATAGTAATCATAATTCGAATGTAACTATTAATAGTTATAATTCCAAATAGTTTTTTTTCATATTAAATGAATATCGACTTAATTCTAATTTATTTCCATGCTAGTAGGTAAAGTGACACAAGCTAGCCGGTAAAGTGACATTTGCTAGCCGGGAAAGTGAGATTCGCTAGCCGGGAAAGTATGAGGAATGTAATGAAGCGCTTCCCGACTGTTCTGAAGGTTAGAAAACCATCGATTACCGATCGATTGTGAGTAAAGTATTTTTACGAACCTGGAACAACCAAAAATCAAACCAAATCTTTATTATATAAATGACCAGGTAATAAGGTGAAGTGAGAAATTTTTAATATATATATATATATATATATATATATATATATATATATATATATATATATATATATATATATATATATATATAATGTGTAGATATAAATATACATCGAATCAGTTCATCGATACGAAGTGTTTCAAACAAAATAATTTAAAAGGTTTGTATGGTGACATATCGGTATCCATAGGCCTGATACGCTCGTAAAATGTTGATGGCGTCAATGTAGGTGCGCACGAACATCTTAAAGAGAATAGAACGCGGAATACGTTTTTCACAGTCATTAAGGCAGGTCTAATGCGGAATTTGCAGCGAAGTAGATAAAGGAAATCTTCAATTCCATGTTTTATGGCGAGAGATTGGATCTTTTCCAGGATATTCGAGGGGATGAGAACAGAGGATGTTTGTTCCTTTTGAAGGTCACTAGTATTCATTCTTGGCCTTTTAGTGTTACCTTTTGTTATTTGGCACATGGTGTATGATATCGATTAAAAACTACATCTGTGATTCTAGTAGTTTAGGGGGCATCCATTAATTAAGTGAGATAATATTGGTGATTTTTCAAGCCTCCCTCCCCCCATGGTGAGATAAGAGATTTTGCTCGACCCCTTCCCCATCCCTAAATCTCACGTGAGATTATTTGGAATGCAGATTTTTTATGTAAATGAGTTAATCTGTACTCGATTCCATTAGATTCATTAAAAAAAACAATTTTCTTATAACTGAGATTGAATTCTCGCATATCACTTGGTGAAACATCATAAAGAATATAGTATAAACATTCAAATAAAAACACTTCACAATATAAAAAATATTTACTGTATTTAGCAGTAATGAAAAGTCGACATGTTTCGAGTTATGAACTCATTATCAAGACAGACTACAGGACAGTATTGCATCGTAATTTATAAAACAGACAAAAGCAAAGGTGATACCTGAAAATCAATTTGTTCGATTACAAGGGGTAATTGACTATTATGGGCGGAACTTATTTCCAGAATTTCGAGAAGGTCAAGGCGTTTACCCTTGTTACCTGAATGTAACAATTTGGTTTTGTTGAAATCCAGGAAGTGATTGAATTTTATACAATGTTCAGAGAAGCCAGTGGTATTTTTGTTTTGTAAAATTGACTTTTTATGTTCTTCAATACGAATATTTATATTCCTTCCTGTCTGTCCAATATAGAAAGCAGGACATTCGTCGCAAAATATTTTGTAAATACCACTGTTTTCTCCGATGTTAGATTTTTCTTTATTATTGACCAAGAATGACTTCAAGTTTCTTTTATTTGTACAAATTGTTTTAACGTTATTTTTCGATAGTCTGTTACAAATTTTGCTACTCAAATTCGGCACATAATTTATTGGGAAGTATTTTTGTTCTTCATTAATAGTTTGCGTGGGGTATATTGAATGCAACAGATACTTAATTCGTTTTTTTCCAATGAGCTTGTCGATAAGACTTTCATTGTAACCGTTATTGATGGCTAATAATTTAATTGTATTAACTTCCGTTTGAAAATTTGTTTCCGATAATGGAATCGTGAACAACCTATGTATGAACAAATGAAAAGCACTAAGTTTTATTTTAATGTGTTGGTTACTGTCGCTGTGAATTAAAGTATCTGTGAAGGTTGGTTTTCTATAAATGTTGAAAGTAAGAGAATTCAAATTCCTAGCAATCTGAACGTCTAAGAAATTCAAGGTACCGTTTTCGTTTTCTACTTCTTTTGTAAATTGAATCGAGTTGTAGAAAGTATTTATGTATTTAAGGAAGTTATCTAACTGCCTATCTGTACCGGTCCAAATACAAAAAATATCATCTACATAACGCCTCCATAATAAAACGTTAGTAATTAAATTATTATCAGCATTGAAAATTTTTTCTTCTAAGTTATTCATGAAAATTTCAATCAACAAAGGCGATAACGGTGATCCCATGGGCAATCCGTCTTCTTGTTTGTATATTATATTATTAAATTTGAAATAACTCTGTTTCAAACATAAGTTTAAGGCAGACATTGTTTCGTTGACTGCTTGAGTTGTTAAATTTGGGTTCATCTCTAGATATCCTGAATTTCAACAAAACCAAATTGTTACATTCAGGTAACAAGGGTAAACGCCTTGACCTTCTCGAAATTCTCGAAATAAGTTCCGCCCATAATAGTCAATTACCCCTTGTAAACGAACAAATTGATTTTCAGGTATCACCTTTGCTTTTGTCTGTTTTATAAATTACGATGCAATACTCTCCTGTAGTCTGTCTTGATAATGAGTTCATAACTCGAAACATGTCGACTTTTCATTTCTGCTAAATACAGTAAATATTTTTTATATTGTGAAACATAAGCCAAGTGATTTTATTTTAAAGTTTATACTTTAATTTTCTTATAATTAGTAATACAGTGAACAAATATTCATTAATAGTTAACAAATTGTTTAATTAACACAATTTTTCAACTGTTAATAAATATTTATCTACTCCTATT
The DNA here is from genome assembly GCA_030704885.1 of Cynegetis impunctata. Lineage (NCBI taxonomy): Eukaryota > Metazoa > Arthropoda > Insecta > Coleoptera > Coccinellidae > Cynegetis > Cynegetis impunctata. The sequence goes on along the minus strand of JARQZK010000016.1, from coordinate 110,209 downwards.
GAATAATATATTCGTTATTCAACTGCGTTTTAGCAATTAATATTATCTATTACCAAACAGCGTGAGTAATAACTCACTGCTATAACTCACTATATGGTCTACTAAGATCCCAAGTAAGATCGACCGTCACTCATCTGCTAATGTCACTTGAATAATTCTGACGTTTTCAAATTAAGTTTATACTACCTAATTCTTGTGAATTTTGTGCTGAAAAAGATGGTGTATGTTATTATAGTCGTAGATAAAGTATAGTATTCAACTTGCGGTAATGGTCATAACTCACTTGATGAATTACAGCAGTCGCTTGCAGCTCGTGCTGAAAACTTCATCTGCGTGAGTTATGACCTACATTACCGCTCGTTGAATAATATACTATTATTTATGGTTAATGAATACTTGACCGTTGAATAAAAAGTTAGCACAAAAATTTTATTTTAACACTTATGGCATTGTTTTTTTATGAATAATCTTCACATCGTACTGTATATGAAAAAGATTTGATCACTCCAAAAGAAATGTATTCACTGTTAATGTTAGAAAAATTATTGTTCATATTCAACCCTTCAGTCGGGGCGCCCTGAATTGTAACAACAAACGGGGCGCCGGGTCTGACGAACCCATTGCTTTTTTCCACTTTTCTAAAAGGTTTTTTAGTAATTCAACATATTAAAACAACAGAGCTAACCTTTATTTATAATATTAATTTAAAGGTAAAAAAGAATTATATTAAAACAATGGTTAAAAATAACAATTTACACATTTATTATAAGAAATAACGCATGACGCACGTTTCGGTGGAACTTCACCTTCTTCAGATGCTAATGGCAAACTGTTTTAATATGTTTATTAATTTACACCAAGTATCGGCCCAATCAATCCAAAATTTGACAAAAGAATTAAGTTTCAAAAACCAATACCTAAATTATTCGCTTACAAAAACGGTGTACAAAAAAACATGATTCTCGAAATGTGAAAATAAAGAAAGGACATAACGTTAACTCATTTTCTCGACACAAACATATTAAGTACATATAAGAAAACAATACCTATTGGTTCATAGAAGTATCTGAGCATGTGGAACACCAAGCTTGAAGATGAGTCAGACAAATGAACTTATGACATTTTTCACAATAATATTTTTATTTTGAGTCTTTTTGACAGTATTGCTCTGATTCACTATCGGATTTTCTATCTTCTAGAATATCTTCCTCAGAAGCTAGTTCAACTTCTTCATCATTAGGTTCTTCGTACGTTTCTAAATTTTCCCATAGTCGACGGAGTCTCCTGTTCAACCTCGTAACCCATTATCTGAAACAATAACTGAAATATTATACACATTCTTAAAAAATTCACTTCACAATATAATGATTTAGGTACAAATAATTGTAATTTCACAAAAAAGAACAATAATGTAATGAAAAAATTAAACTCACCTAGGAACTACCGAAATCACGCCTGACGAAAAATTGTATCTCAAAACAGGGCGCCGGGTCTCACAGACTTATCTCGCAATAAAACACAAACTACAAGCACAATATCTTGGCCACTTGATACAATTAGACTAACGTCCAAGATGGCAAGGTACCTGAGCCTACAGCGATGCAGCGAGTTCTGCCTAGATTTGACGAATGATATCCAAATGGTTGGGTCTCACAGACCCGGCACCCCGACTGAAGGGTTAATAAATGAATAAATTGTTTTCAAACCAATGAATATATTCATAGTTAATAAATTCTTCTATCGTATTTGTTCTTTCTATCGTAGCTGTTTACATTTGACGCGTTCATTTACACCCTACCATCTTCAGATTCAAATAGTAATAGTCCGGGAATTGAGCTCGCCCGCGCTAGAGAAATTTTTCTCACTCATTTTTTTGCAAAAACTTGTTCATTTATGTCTCTAGTTAACAAATCTTCATGTTGCTAGGGCCAATTAATGGTCAATAATTGTTTAAACAATTTTTTTTAAACAAACTGCAAAAATCGCATCGGACAAAGTGTTTTTAGGTTTCCTGGGTTATTCTGAGCAAAAAAGATTTTTTGCAATTTTTCGCTAAAAAGCATCGTTTTCGAGATATACGCGTTTGAAAGTTCAAAAAACGACGAAAATTGCCTTCATGGCTTTGAAACAGATAGAAAAATAAATAACTTTGATGTTGCCAATGTGGTAAACTAATCCTCAGACCTCCCTCAACAAAATCCAGAAGGACTTTACCCCATTAATTTATGGCAACTCTTTGGTTTTTCAAGGTACGCTCAACGCTTTTTAAACGCTAAACAACTTGTCGCGCGGGTTGCAGCCATGCAGGCACTTACGTCTGTACGGTGAGTATATTATATATTATACAGTAAGTATATTGTATTGGAATGCGCTACGCTAATTAACAAGATTATTTTCTATTTCATGATAGTTTTTTTTATAAAAAAAGATATCAGTGGAAATCGTAAAAAATTAAAAGTCACTAATTTTCGTATTTAAAATTTTTATTAGATCGTTTTGTGTTATATACTTACTGTATATATAATATACTTACCATACAAACGTAAGTGGCTGCAACCCGCGCGACACGTTGTTTAGCGTTTAAAAAGCGTTGCGCGCACCTCATAAACATTGAAAAACCAAAGGGTTGCCATAAATTAATGGGGTAAAATCCTTCTGGATTTTGTTAAGGGAGGTTTGAAGATTAGTCTACTGCATTGGCACCATCAAAGTTATTTATTTTTCTATTCGTTTCAAAGCCCTGAAGATGGTCATTTTCGTCGTTTTTTGAACTTTCAAACGCGTATATCTCGAAAACGATGATTCTTAGCGAAAAATTAATTGCAAGGCACCTTTTTTATTCAGAATAACCCAAAAAACCTTAAAACACCTTGTCCGATGCGAAAAAACCGATGTTTGCAATTTGTTTAAAAAATTATTGACCATCAATTGGTCCTGGCAACATGAAGATTTGTTAACTAGGGACCTAAATAAACAAGTTGGTGCAAAAAAATTGAGGGAGAAAAATTTCTCCAGCGCGGGCGAGCTCAATTCCCGAACTATAACTAAGGCTCAATTTTCGAAGTGTAATTAGATATTGAAATTAAAAACACTAGTTGTGTAAAACGAATACTAAATGAATGGATGCAAGATTATTAATATTATTTCTTCTGTTATTCAATATTTGTCCTATACAACTGGTATTTTGAAGTTTCTATATAATACTGCATATTGTATTTTAAGCTTTATATACTATTTGTATCCGAAAATAGTACAGTTCACCGCAACATTTCATACTTATCATAATTATACCTATGCTTAATAAGCATCGTGAAAATAATCTCTAGACTAGAAAGAACATCAGGTACAGTAAATAAAATTTATTTTGATATTTCATAACAGAGTAAATAGAAAAACTACATATAATAGAAGTGGCAAAAATATCACAACAAAATAATATATTAATTTTATAAATCATGCATATATACAGGGTGTTAAAAAACAACGTTTCAATACTTTGGGAGCTGATTATAGACCTCAAAATAAGTAAAACATTTTATATAAATATGGGTCCGCAAATGAGTCGTTGTGGAGATATAAACGATTTTCGCTTTTCAAATTAACTACTAGCGCAACCAAATACGATATTCGATTTTATTTGCCATCTTTCTTGTTTACTGAAATTACAACTAAAATGTTTTTCAGTCAACTCAAGAAAAAAAATCACATCTGGCATCAAACATTTGCTTTTCATATGACATTTACGTACTTCTATTGAGTATTTTGCATCCGATTCGATTTGTTTACTTTCTTTCATTTTGTTGTTAGGAAAAAGTTATTATTCCTGAACTTGAAATGCCTTATTCTAATACCGAAATGAGTTATATGGTTTTCATGTATGGCCGTGCCAACAGAAGTGGTCCTGAAGGGAAACTGGTTCCTTCAAAAAAACGCTCGTGATACTGGACGTCCAAGATCTGTAAGTACTCCAGAAGTTGAAGAGCAAATTTTATATATTGTGGCTGAAAATCCCGGTACAAGTGTAAGAAGAATTTTAGCGGAAGTAGGAATAAGTGGCCCCTTTGTCTGAAGAACTATGCATCGACAACTTCTCTATCCATTCCATATTCAACGCGTGCAAGCTTTTAATCCTCCTGATCATCAAGCTAGATGGACATTCTGTCAATGGGTTTTAACAAAGATTGCTGAACATCCGCATTTCACTTTTAATATCCTTTTCACTGACGAGGCCGGCTTCACCAAAGATGGAATTTTTGTTTTTCATAATAGCCATATTTGCGCAGATTAAAATCCCCACGCCATTCATGAATCCAGGCATTAACAGCGTTTCAGTATAAATATTTGGCTAGGTATTTTAGGACATCGTTTGTTAGGACCAATAGTTCTACCACGGAATTTAACAGGGCCGCATTCCTTAATTTTATTCAAAACACCTTGCCCGATTTTCTAGAATTAGTACCTTTAAACCAGTGGATGAATATTTGGTGGAGCGACGCCACATTATAAACTTGCTGCTAGGGAAGATTAAGATCAAATATTTCCCAGAAGATGGATAGGACGAGGAGGCCCAGTGGTATAGCCCACTAGATCTCCCGATTTGAATTCTTTAGATATTTGCTTTTGTGGTTATTTGAGAACTTTAGTGTATGCAACATCAGTAAATAACATCGAAGAGTTGCAACATCGGATTGAACTATCCTGTCAAACGATCCGAACACAACCAGGTATTTTTGAAAGAGTACGTAATTCCTTCATACGACTATCTACTTACTGCATTGTAATGGATGGTTTCATATGGAACATCTTCTGTAAAACACTAGAAGTCAAAAATAAATTCAATATCTTCTGTTATTTATCGTATTTGGTTTTTACTTATTTTGAGGTCTAGAATTAGCTCCCAAAATATTGAAACGTTATTTCTTAACACCCGCTATATACATATATATATATATATATATATATATATATATATATATTAATATATATATATATATATATATATTATATATATATATATATTATATATATATATATATATATATATATATATATATATATATATATATATATATATATCTATTTCTTTTAGTGGGGATGCGGCAATTTGAAAAATACGTTAGTGTACTCTTTTTCTATCCAAGCTTTCGAAATAATTTATTTCCTCCTCAGGGATCTACAAGCCATTTACAATAATATTGATTCGGAAACAAGCAAAAAAGAAACATACCAGAATTGAAGTTTTTTCGTGAAAGTTATTGTCATCTCCCTCATGTTTTTTAAAATTTCTTTGATTTTCTTCTCTGGACAAGTGTAGAAGAACCTATTTATTTTTAAACTGATTTGTGGTAATTATTCAAACATGGCTGTTATTCGCCATTGCGGTTTTAGTTTTCTGACTGAAGTGTATGTATAATTGACATATGACATCTGTCTGAAAATTTGAAAGTTTCTGTGCTTGTTTCCTCCATATTCTTGCAGTTCAGCCTTTCTCAAGGCAATGTTTTCATTATCACAAAGAACTTAACACTTATATTTGCATGTTAATTATGTTCCAAAACAATATTTCAAAACTATCTAAAAGGGGCAATGTGTCATTTGTCCTTATGGATTAAAATGTCAAATCTACACTTAAACTACCTAAAATTATCTACTCGACATGAATCACAGTTACAACTATTATTGTCAATTAAAATATCATATCAATCAAAATATCAAAAACAAATACAAAATACACATCCTCAACCAAAATAGTCAATGGTAACTACTACAAACAAATAATGGGAACTCCTATGGGAGCTACAGTCTCACTAATAGCAGCACAGTATGTAATGGATATGTTGATTGAAGAGTGTCTTCCCTTGCTAACATTTGAACTACCTTTCCTAAAAAAGTATGTAGACGACATCATTTGTTCTATTCCAACTAATGGACACCAAGAAATATTAGAGGTGTTCAATTCCTACAATAACCATATAAAATTTACGATAGAACGAGAGAAAAGTGGGATGATTCCCTTCCTGGACATGAAAATCATAAGAGAGAATGACATCATTACTACGGATTGGTACATCAAACCAACATCATTGGGAAGATATATGAATTACAACTCATACCAAAATGAAAGAACCAAAATCAATCTAGTCAAAGGTATGAAAAATAGAGTGTTAAAACTTAGCCACCCAACCAGACATCAACAGAACTGTCTGAAACTCAACAACTTATTACTAAGAAATTCATATCCAGATAAATTGCTAAGCAAAATTCTATTGAATCACAATGAAACAAAAACTATTTTGGTTGATGATGTGTATTTTGTATTTGTTTTTGATATTTTGATTGATATGATATTTTAATTGACAATAATAGTTGTAACTATGATTCATGTAGAGTAGATAATTTTAGGTAGTTTAAGTGTAGATTTGACATTTTAATCCATAAGGGCAAATGACACATTACCCCTTTTAGATAGTTTTGAAATATTGTTTTGGAACATAATTAACATGCAAATATAAGTATTAAGTTCTTTGTGATAATGAAAACATTCCCTTGAGAAAGGTTGAACTGCAAGAATATGGAGGAAACAAGCAATGAAAGGGAAGAACAACCACAGAAACTTTCAAATTTTCAGACAGATGTCATATGTCAATTATACATACACTTCAGTCAGAAAACTAAAAATGCAATGGCGAATAACAGCCATGTTTGAATAATTACCACAAATCAGTTTGAAAATAAATAGGTTCTTCTACACTTGTTCAGAGAAGAAAATCAAAGAAATTTTAAAAAACATGAGGGAGATGACAATAACTTTCACGAAAAAACTTCAATTCTGGTATGTTTCTTTCTTGCTTGTTTCCGAATCAATATTATTGTAATTGGCTTGTAGATCCCTGAGGAGGAAATAAATTATTTCGAAAGCTTGGATAGAAAAAGAATACACTCACGTGTTTTTCAAATTGCCGCATCCCCACTAAAAGAAATAGATGTTTCCCACTTAGTTTCGGCAACTAACCAAATCCACTATATATATATATATATATATATATATATATATATATATATATATATATATATACACGTCGCTTGGTTACCGTGGCACACAGAGCACTTCGACGCATGTTCTGTAGGACTTCGTACATACATACGACCTTGGCGCATGCGCATGTCGCAATGCCTATCTAAAAAAACGCTATAATTTTTTATTCTTCGTTGGTAAAAATTGTGAATTCAAATTCCCTAATGAAATCATATGTGTTTCATCGATATCCGTTGGAATTTTTAAAATCGGGCCAGTTACCAACTTTTTGTCGTGAGACTATAACCCCTTTAGCTTCGCCTCGGGGTAAAAAACTACACATTAAATGCTATCATTTTTGTAAAACTCGATTTAGGTTTAAGATTTATAGATAGCATCACATGTATATTGTATATGAACAAAAAAATCTGAAGAACGCTATAATTTTTTCATTCTTCGTGGGCAAAAATTTTTGAAAACACTTATATGTATATACATATATATATATATATATATATATATATATATATATATATATATATATATATATATATATATATATATATATATATATATATATATATATATATATATATATATATATTTATAGCAGCCGTACAAAAATTTTGAAAATCGTGTTACGAGAGTTTTATTCAAGTATTTACAATTGACTTACATTACAGAGTAGTGAAATCATATATTCAGCGTCAGAGAGAATGTTCACCGAGACAAAAATCGAAAAACAACAACAGAGTGCTAAAAAAATAATGACGGGGGTCCTCTGACTGTATATTTCTTTTTCTATGTAACAGTTTATGAAAAATTATTTTTACAATCCATGAAAGGAACCTATTGTGTGGCTATTTATTGATATTTTTCTTACTTTTAACCGGCTTTCGTGTTCTGCAAATTATTTACATAAAATATTTAAATATTTCGGTATTTCAATTGATGTTTTCATAACAAAATATACGTACTAATTATGTATTAGGATGTTGTTAATTTTTAGTTTATATATCAAAAACCAATTTGGAACCGCTTTCCACGATGGTAGGAAAGTGAAGAATACTCCGAAAGGAATTTATATGAACTTTTCCAACAAAGTGTTCATAAACTTGAACTACATTCTTTGTTGAGCACATTCTTCTGGAATGATTCATGGGTGTTGGAAAATATTTTCGACATGTAAATAAATGCCAGTATATTTTAGTTCTTGGAATAATCTGGAAGTTTAGGGTTTCACTGATAAACTCACTAAAACAAATGATAACCAAGTTCTGTTCGTAATACTTTTGTTCAGAAAATTGTTGAAATATGAAGCAACGTTAAGACTGTGAAGGGTGAATGGAGTTGAAAAAATTTAGGTTTTTACTCTACTAAACTTGCTCAAAATTGCGTTAGAGAGTTGAATTTTGGTGTGCGGTTTCAGTTGATGTTAGATATGTGTGCTTTGTAGGTTTGAAATGCTTTTCTCCACTGAATATAATAATAATATACTTTTGATATTGATATTTCAAGCTGTTTCGTGGGTTTTGAACTATTAACTTATTTATATTTGCTAAGGGTATTAAAAATTGTAGGTGAAAATAACGAAAATGAGGAGAAAATGCAACATAAAACCTTAGACATGGAGCTCTTCTCCTCATGCATCATCCTCATCCTCAGCCTTCACTCGTCCACTTCTGGACATAGGCCTTTCCTAATTTCTTCCAATGCTGTCTATCCTGCGCCTTCCGATACCAATTTCTACCTGCTATCTTCTTTATGTCATCCGTCCATAGTAGTGGAGGTCTACCTCTACTCCGTTTTGTCTCTCTCGGTCTCCATTGCACGATATTCAGTGTCCATCTTTCATCCTTCACTCTTGCCACATGACCCGCCCACTGCCATTTCAATTCTGCGATTCTCTCCACTATATCCTTAACTATGGTTTTCCTACGAATTTCCTTGTTTTTCTCTTTGTCTCTAAGTGTTAACCCGAACATGGCTCTCTCCATTGCTCGTTCCATCACTCGAAACTTGTTAGCATAGAACTGCGTGATGGCGATCGTTTCCATTCCGTAAGTTGTAACAGGAAGAATGCAAGCATCGAAAACCCGACGTCCCAGGTTTATGGGGATGTTTTTATTTCTCAGAATGTATGAAAGCTTACCAAATGCAGCCCAAGTGAGTTTTGTTCGTCTTGATATTTCTCTAGATTTATTTTCCTCTCCCAGGGTTATGGTATGACCCAAGTAATTGTATTCAATTACATTTTTTATGACGGTGTTGTCTAAACGGATCTGTGTGATTTCTGGAATCATTGTTTTTTTTTTTGATATTCATTTTCAGTCGTACCCTTTTTGTCTCTTCATTTAACTCCTAGAGCATTACCTCGATCTCTTTGATGTCATGTAATAGCAGTACGATGTCGTCGGCGAAGCTGAGGTTGTTTAGATATATTCTTCTTCTTCTTTAAGTGCTGTCTTCGTTGCGAAGGTTGGCAATCATCCTGGCTATACGTATTCGTGATACAGCTGATCGGAATAGCTGATTAGATATATTCCATCGAACTTAATCTCTCTACTTCTCCAATCCAGTCTCTTAAATACATCCTCCAGAACTATAGTAAAGAGTTTCGGTGAAATGGTGTCTCCCCGTCGTACTCCTCGTTCAATTTTTATGTTATTGGTCTTAGTTTCGTCATCGACTTTCACATGGAAGCAGGCATTTTTGTAGATATTTTCAATTATAGCACTATACCTAGAGTCGATGCGTGCGCTGTCCATGGATTTTAATATAGAACAAATTTCAATTGTATCGAATGCCTTGTGAAAGTCAATGAAAGCCATACGAACGGATATGTTATACTCTACAGACTTTTTAACGAGTGTTCTGACTGACTGCAAATGGCCGAGCGTAGAAAAAACCCTCCGAAAACCAGCCAGCTCCACCGGTTGATATGAGTCAAATTTAGATGTTAATCTGTTGGTTTTAACTTTTGTAAAAAGCTTATAAAGGTGAGACAATAAACTGATAGGCCTATAGTTCTCTATATTAGTTGGGTCCCCCTTCTTGAATATCAATATGACCTCTGCGTCGAGCCAGCATTCCGGAACTTTTCCCTCGCAAAGACATTTATTGAAGAGTTTTCGGATACACTCCTCCAGCGCAGATCTACCAAATTGAGCATTTCTGTTGTTATTTTGTCTTCGCCAGGAAACTTATCGTTCTTCATTTGTTTTAGTGCATTTGTGATTTCTTCTATTGTGATGTCCGGAAAATCTTCTGAGCCGACATTTCATATTTTCCGGCTTCGTTCCTTCTGCTCATGCACTTTATCAAAATCTGAATGAAGTTCTATGAAAAATTCATATAACTGCATTCCTCTTATCTCTGACTTAATTTTTAAGTATTATCAGCATAATTTAGATTTTCATCGAATGAATTATGCAATCTAAGAACATAATTCTTGAAAAGTGTAAAATTATCCTACTTCATTTGTTACATTTGTTATTTATGCAACAAAATTTTATCTAACATCGATAATGCCTATTCGATTATTAATCATCAATAAATTGAATACGTTCATAAACGTTGAGGAAAAGCAATTCGCAAATCTGTCTCAAATTCAATCCTGAAATTTCACTGATAAGTAATAATGAATAAAAGCTTGATGGGAAGACCCTATTCGAATAATCTTCGGAAATAACGCGTTCGTTCTGAAATAGAAGATCCAATATTTCTTCCATGAAATCTGCGTCCTTCGTTTATGATTTATGAAACCCGAATGTGAGTGAATTCCAATACGCTTTCCATTTAAAACTGGAAGAACGCGTTAAACATCGCGCTCGGCACGATTTGGTGATAATTAGAATAAAGTGAAATAAATTTTATCGAAAATGATGGATAGAATATAATGTTCTCGGTTGCTCGCTCACTTCTAAACGTGTCAAACGTGTTTTTAAGTTAACACATCTGTGGGGCAGGCGTGCTAGGTTCGAATCCTGAGTTAGGTAAAAATGTTTGTGCTTGATAGTCCGGGAGCCCACTGTCGAAAAGTCGACGTCATAAAACATCCGGTTCATTCATGATTTATTTGAAAGGATTTATACCAAAGAATATTAAACCGTTGGTCTGCCTAAGCTCATCCTTGCGGGTCATAGTTAATGAACGTAATTTATTTGGCAAAAAATGGTACGTCACCTACGTCACAAAACATTCGGCTGAAATTTAAACACATTATAGATAAATATCAGTTATTTGAAATTGTCTTGGTCTGCCAAGCTTCACCCTGGCGGAAGTGCTCGGCAGACCACCCTAAAGCGGTGACAACTAGTGTCAAATTGATCGGTCTCAGTCAAGCCAGATCATAGATTGACAAGAAAGAATTTATGATAAATTCTCTCTCTGCTTGTCAGTATATAAGCTGTAAATCGCTAAAGAGTTAATTTTTTTGTTTTATGTTGACTGTGATTTGTTTTGAAAAAAGCATATAAAGGTTACTCTTTGGATGTGCCTGGTTTACCACCACGCAATTTACAACTTGAGGTTGGCTCGGTAGTCATCATGATTCGGAATCTAAACCAATCAAACATATGCAATGGAACGCGTTTGGTGATAAGAAAACTGATGATCAATGTTATTCACATGACGCACTCTAAGGAAGATTCAGAGGTGAAAACGTTCTCATTCTGAGGATTCCGATGATCCCAACCGATATGCCCTTTGAGTTTAATAGAATTCAATTTCCGATTCGTCTTGCATTCACCATGACGATTAACAAATCACAAGACCAATTATTGAGTGTTGATTGTCTCATTTAAGAAAATGCATATTTTTCTCATGGTCTATTGTACGTGGTATGTTCACGTGTCAAACCATCTTCTTTATTTATTCTTGCGCCTGAATAAGAAAAATAAATTCTATGCAGCATAATATATAACTTCATCGTAGCAAATGACTTGCCGACACCATATTGAAATACTTGATTAGTGGTGGTAAGCCAGGCACATCCAAGAGTAACCTTTATTTGCTTTTTTCAAAACAAATCACAGTCAACATAAAACAAAAAAATTAACTCTTTAGCGATTTACAGCTTATATACTGACAAGCAGAGAGAGAGAATTTATCATACTTTCTTTCTTGTCAGCCTATGATCTGGCTTGACTGAGACCGATCAATTTGACAGTAGTTGTCACCGCTTTAGGGTGGTCTGCCGAGCACTTCCGCTAGGGTGAAGCTTGGCAGACCAAGACAATTTCAAATAACTGATATTTATCTATAATGTGTTTAAATTTCAGCCGGATGTTTTGTGACGTAGGTGACGTACCAGTTTTTGCCAAATAAATTACGTTCATTAACTATGACCCGCCAGGATGAGCTTAGGCAGACCAACGGTTTAATATTCTTTGGTATAAATCCTTTCAAATAAATCATGAATGAACCGGATGTTTTATGACGTAGACTTTTCGACAGTGGGCTCCCGGACTATGAGTGTCAGTGGTTCAAACAATTTAAATAGTTGGGTAATGTACCAAGTGGCCAGATAAAAATACAAAGTGCTGTATCTCGTAAACTTTTGTCGTAGAGACTTGCCGTGAAATAGTTATTTATGTATCAAGTGCGTTATATAGATCCTAACGCGCGATGGGAGTTAGCATCTAGTAACGCTCGTGGTGCATACAAGATGTTATTTTTCACGAAAAAATTATTTCATTATAATGAAAAATCGATTTCGAAATCGGTTCATTGCTCCTATACCTACTTTTCATTCTCCTTCTCATAGTAGGCATGTCATTTGTTGATATTTTGACGTTTGTTGAATACTTTTGACATCATTATATTCAGTGAATGTCATTGCTGCTTTCTTCGTGTATTTTTATAGAAATAATGGAAATGAATATGAATTTACCCAAGAATATCATAGAAAATGCAGCCAAAGCTGCGAATAATTTATTGCCGGAGAAATCCAGAGTCGTATACGACAAGGATTATGAAGTATTTAATCAATGAAAAATGGTTCATTTCTCCTCGTACAATGAGCGGGCGTTATGATCCATAACGCCTGCTCATAACGCCCTAGGGCATTATGAGTGTATTCATAGCAACCATATCTAAGGTGAAACAAACAAATAATATACAAGTAAGAAATAAAATATTATACTTAACTGAAGTGGCCAACAAAAAATTCTGGAAATTATTTTCATGTTTCCAAGATGGCCGCCAGGGGACGTAACAACCATTTGAAACGTTTAAAGTGATTTTTCTCTGAAATACTCCACGTGAGTGTATTACAAAAATATATGTGTTTTCAAGCTCATTTTCATTTTCATTCGAGTAATTTTTATTCAACACTTTTTAACGTATCTATTGAAATACTTTGATTCTATAAAACTCTAGTTACAAATGACAAACACAAACCCGGGTGACATTCACGTCCTCAAGGTATTTCTCCGCATCGTACACTTTCGCATATACGCCAGATGTGAGGGACAGGCTGGAGAAACGTAATTTGGATTTAAGAACGGGGTGGGCACGCGTAAGGCTCTTTTCTCTCTCAATGTTCTCTCACAGCGGTGTAGAGACATGAATGTTGATATATACGCCTGCACTAATTTGATAACGATTTGCTTTAACACTGTTTATTCTTGATTCTTCCCAGCGCGTGTCACTGGGCTTTTTGATAGTATATTATGTGAGTTTGCACTGGGCCACTAGTAATTATATGATCAAAAATTTTTCTATTTTGAGTGACTGGCCAAGTTGCTGGATCCGATATATTCGGGACAACAGTTCTAACGTCATCTAAAATTTCTTTCTGTTGTACATCACCAATGGAGTCATCCTGGGAAGCATTTGTAATTGTATCACAACTTGTCACCTCACTTTGGGAAACTCCACAATCTCTTCAACAAAATCTTCAATCATCGAATACTTTCATTTGTATTCCAGATGTAGATGGCATATTCAGGTCTTCAATTTTTGTTGTGATATATTTATCTACATTCATGAACTTTTTGTGTTGCCAACATAAAGATTTTTTCGCTCAATTTATCGGTGGGTGCTCCTGCCTCATGAAAGGGTCGGACCACCAAGTTACAAAGGCTGCAACTGAGGTTTTTTTTTTAGAAAACAGATAACTTGAATGTTTGATTGTTTGTGTTATTTCAATCTAGTGCCGATGTCTCTACCACTTTGACCAATATAGAAAGCATCACAACCCATCCATTTTAATTTATACTCACCAGATTTTTCGAAGACTATTTTTATGTCTTTATTATTGACTAATAAGAAACCCAAATGGAATTTATAAGTAACTGTGAGAAACGCTAAGTTATCGTGCTTTGTAACCACATACGCCACAGTTGCAGAGTAGACATTTGATGTCAGGAAATATGTATTCTCGCGACTGAAATTAAAAATTTGTTAATTTACGTTGAGTCAAAAACTGATGAGATCTAATAAGATCGAAACAGCTGTATGCAGATTTTGTGTCGGAGTTACTTGACGATATCTATAACTTACTGCTGGATTGTGAATATAGAATTCTAGTCGCGGAATACATATAACCAGCTCTCTTGGAAAGTTGTTTGATAGTTTTTTGAATTATTGAAGAATTATCCTTATTCACTTTATGTAGTATTATTTTCTGTTCATTTATTATCAGTTCATCTAAGACATCCCTAATTACACACGCCTTGTGGAGCAGAGGTAGAGTAACCATCTGTGAAGCAGGCGAGCTTAGGTTTGAATCCTGGGTTAGGTTGGGATGTTTGTGTATGTCTTTGAGTGTCAGTGGTTCAAACAATTTGAATAGTTGGGTAATGTACATTGTTTACAATGATCCCTCGGACATTCGAAACCGGCGTTAAACTGTAGGTCCCTAGTGAGTTACAAAAAACATCCTCAATTTTTTGTTCTCCTCCGTGAGGCTATTTATTCATATTCTTCTGCAACAATCATCCTAGCTGCGCGGATATGGCAAATATATCTTGTAGTCATTTCGTAGTTCACAGTCAACGTGTTAAATTGTGTCCGTTATTCGTCCACAACTGCGTCCCAAAAGCAGCTTTTTTGTGGAAATACATTTTTGAGACATACAACGCCTGGAGACTGAAGCTGAACTGAAATAATGTATTATTTGAAATTTTGTTGTATGATAAACATAGTGAACTTAAAACTGCGTACACCTATTTATTCTTTGAACTCGATTGCTACAGGCAATCTATTAAAATTATTGCAGATAAATTATTTATTACGTTTACATTATGTTTGAGATGACAAATGAAAATTTAGCCTGTATCTTGGATATAAGGCTGCAATTGTACAAATAGAAATGCTTCATACTTTTGAATGCAGTAGATACTTACTAATATAACTTTGATGTTTGCAGGTAGTCACCAAGAGACACATACAACACTCTTCAACTTGAACGAAAATGATTCGAAAGCGTTATTACATCCCGTCCTGTTCAAACACAAAATCATAAATAACAGAGCACACCGGACAATATATCCAGCTCTTGGGATCTCCTTCGTGTATGCCTTTAGAGCGGCAGTATTTCAAAGGATATTAGTAGCAATAGCCGGCGGTCATCCGCAAACTAGCAAGTGTCAGTTATTCCGCCGCAAACTGGTTATTTATCACCATCTTCGGCAGTGGCTATTAGCCCGAGCGCTATGCGGTCAGTCCAAGTCTAATAAAACTATCCTAGTTGAGTTACCGATGAACCTGTACATAGAAATTAGTTTGTCAGTATATAACCAAACTATTGAACAATCTTCATCATTTTTTGGATTTATGAATGTATATAATCACAGAAAACATTTTGTGAATATTCACAAAAGCAGAAATCATCGCTTTTGCACTGCTTGCATTATATTATGCTCTTGCATGAGGGACACCAATACTTCTCCGAAGGTAATAACAATGAGAAATTCGTGAACCAAAACGATGCATTATTGCCTCAAGTAATAGGTTCTGAAACAATGGTTTGTCAAGTGTGGCATCAATTATGCATTCCTTTACTTTTGGTTTTTCAACAAATAAACTCATTCAATGAAAACTATACATGTACAAGACACTTTGTATTGATTTGAGTGGAG
This sequence comes from Cynegetis impunctata, assembly GCA_030704885.1. Lineage (NCBI taxonomy): Eukaryota > Metazoa > Arthropoda > Insecta > Coleoptera > Coccinellidae > Cynegetis > Cynegetis impunctata. The sequence continues at coordinate 94,108 of JARQZK010000016.1, read as the reverse complement.
TAAGCTCTTCAGATAAATGTGAATTCAAATATATATATATATATATATATATATATATATATATATATATATATATATATATATATATATATATATATATATATATATATATATATATATATATATATATATATATATATATATATATATATATATATATATATATATATATATATATTTGAATACGAAAATTTAGTTGAGATAAAAAGATGCACCGTGTATGGTAAGCATAATAAATACATTTGGAAAAATTGATGATTAATCAAGTCAACTATCCAACGAAGCTCGTTTTATGAGATATGTTGACATGGAATTCCCATTCATCCTTCAAGGGAGAATGCGGACATTCGATGCTGGCCCCACACAGGAGGGAAATAATAGACAGTCTGTTTCGCTCAGTAACGAGCTCATCAATAGTGTCTCGTCGATCGCCAGAGTGGGCAACGACCTCGAATTCACAAAACTACAAAATAGTTCCTATGAAGACCACTTATGGAATGAAAACAAATCATAGAGCGTCTATCGGAAACCGAGAGGCATATAACTATAGGCAAAACAGAAACTCCAAACCATAGATGCGAAGTTCTGCAACGATTTACATCTTTTGATGCTTCAATACGCATGCAGGGCTGATTTGATTAATCATCAATTTTTCAGATGAATTTCCCAAAGTATTAATTATCTTTATCATGAACGACGTGCTTGTTTTGCGCAAAGAAAACTTCCAATTCGAACTCTGAAAATAATGAGAAGCATGCGTTATTAAATATCGAACAATGTATAGAGAACTTCGCATATGGGTGTAAATTGACATGAGTTTTTGACGTTTGGAGTTTCTGTTTTGCATAGAGTGAGATACCTTCGGTTTCAGATAGACTTGTTCGTATGTGCTCTTCTTAGGAACTATTAGGAGGGTCTTTGAATTCGAGGGCATTGCCCACTCGGCTGATGGAAGGACGAGATACTACTGATGAGCTCGTTGCATAGCGAAATAGACTATCTAGTGTTTCCACCATATGTGGTGCCGGTGTCGAAATTCCTATGATTCTCCCTTGGAGGATCAAAGGGAACTTAATGTCGTCAAATTTTATGAAACGAGGGTTGCTTTGCTTTATCATCAATTTCCAAATGAACTTTTCAACGTATTATATATATATATATATATATATATATATATATATATATATATATATATATATATATATAATATATATATATATATATATATATATTATATATATATATATATATATTTATATATATATATATACATATATATATATATATATATATATATATATATATATATATATATATATATATATATATATATATATATATAGATATATCTTTTTTCTTTTGAATTTGACTGTTATGTTATGGCCATATATTTTGCTGACCATCAGCAAATATTATTCCTGTGTCTTGAAGACAGCAATTTAACGATAAGGGTGACTAACTAAATTATCATACAAAATAATTGCATAGACATCCATGTAACAATCTGATAACGTATCTCACCAAATCTGTATGTAAGAAAACTTATGCTCCCATGGCCATTTTACAGCATTCCTGTTGATGAAAAATTATGATTGAATTTTGATATCCAGATTTCACAAGTTTGCCATATGAAAAATCTAATAACGTATCTCACCAAATCTGTATGTAAGAAAACTTATGCTTCCATGGCCATTTTACAGCATTCCTGTTGATGAAAAATTGTGATTGAATTATCATTTCCAGATTTCACAAGTTTGCCATATGAAAAATCAGTGCCCTAATTTTTATTCGTTCTCTCTTGCTTAATATAGATAATAAATATTTTTTTGATAAGTATACAAAAGTTCTTTTCAATATACTCGACTGCTTGAACCATGAGAAGGCAGTTCATGAGAATACTCGATGAAACGAAAAGCATCATTCCAGAATAAGAAAGCACGCCACCCTGAAACGTAACTGAAATGGAATCGGCAGTGAGGAAACATTTAAATTTGAGGAGTTGGCGTGTGAAAAATGTTGTTTTGTTTATCTTGATTGCCATGCTGCAGTCACGTACCATACGTATCTGTTATTGGTGCTCACTGGAATAGGGAAGTATATTCAAGAAGATCATCAATAACAGAACACTAATTCGTAAGACATGCGTTGCTCATTTGGTCAGCATCGACAAATTCGCTAGAATCTGCAAGTTGATTCCAGTTCAGTTTTAGTGAGCATGATATTGAATATTACGTTTTTTAATTATGACAGTTATTTTTAATTTTCAACATTTATATTTACGTTGATGAATGAGGTCCAAGAATGATGTCAAAAACTATTTGATCATAGATATTTATGCTGCAATAGGGATAAACTCAGGAGGCTCTTTTTAGTCGTAATGTCCCCGTAAATAATAGTTTACTACAATTTATGGAAACTCAACAATGAGGTGCAGAAGTGCTTTTTAAATACATTGTAGACCTTCAGGGCACACATTTCGTATATATATATATATATATATATATATATATATATATATATATATATATATATATATATATATACAGTGCTGTAGCCAAGGGGGTGCCAGAGGGGGCTGAGCCCCCAGAATTATTACAAACCAAAAATGTTTATATCTGCTTTGAAACATAAAAGTAGCCTAGTTACAAACAAATCTACCTAACTCTAAAAATGACTTAAAATTATTAATTTGCGGCATCTTATAACCCGCAAATCATGTTGAAGTTTTTATCCTAAAATAAATTATCGACAAACGAGCGGCTACACGCAGGATTTCCAGATTTTTCAGAGCCGTGTTGCACTTTAGAAGCCGATTTGTTGCCCAAAAGCCCAACCGTGGTTGCGATAATATTAACGGGAAAACATTGGTAACAAGTATTTTTGCATATAAAATTCACTTATTCTAGCTGTTATTTCATACGTGTTTTGCTGCTAATTTGTCGCCCAAAATCGCAATCATGATTTTTTCGCAACCGCTCGAAAAAATAGTACACCCAACATGTTGCCTACTCGTCCAAAGACCAATAAGAGGTATTTTCAGGACTTCTTATTTTGATTACTATTACAATCAAAACCACGATTCTGTTACAAATATCTTTATATTTAAATAAACTGTTCACAAGACATTATTACAGCATCATCATCTTTGTCTGTGCTTGAAGTTGTGGATTGGTTCTGCTACTGATACATATCAGAATTAAATTATGCATACATAGCTTTGCCAGGATCAAATTCTTTACAGCAAATCTCACTTATTGCAAAGTGAGATCTAATTGACACAACTCAATATAAAATTTTTAGTATCATTTTGTTTCGAATTTTACATTTAACAATATTCATCAATTAAAATATCCTCTCCACGAATGCATTGAATGACGGTAAGCTTAAAAGAGTAAATGCAATTTGAGCTAAATCTTTAAACGTGAATTTGTGGGCTGCATTTTTTAAATCTTTTTTAAACCTTCCTCCAAAAAGTGGCTCTATGATATTAACGTCTATAGATATATTTATTTGTTAATACTTAATGATGAAAGTACATTCTTATTTGTTTTAAATATTTTTATTTCTATTTGTTTTGTTTATTTTGAGTCTAAATAAGAGAGAATAAATTTTTGATTTTTTCAAAATGTTTATCAATTAATATTTGTTTTCCAGTACACACTTTTGGGTAAAAAGACAGTAAATGCTGTATATTCCTGTCTTTTTTTCACGTATATTTATTTTAGTACTATGTAAATAACAAGCCCCCTCAAGAATTTGTTTAGACCCTTCTAGAAAGCAGTGCTGGCTACGGCCCTGTATATATATATATATATATATATATATATATATATATATAATATATATATATATATTATATATATATATATATATATATATATATATATATATATATATATATATATATATATATATAATATATATATATATATATATATATATATATATATATATATATATATAATATATATATTATATATATATAATATATATATATATATAATATATATATATATATATATTATATATATATATATATATATATATATATATATATATATAATATATATATATATATATATATATATATATATAAGATATATATATATATATATATATATATATATATATATATATATATATATATATATATATATATATATATATATATACGAGGGCAATTCAGAAACTAACCTCCGATTGTCACAGTGCGGGTAGTGGGGGGAGTAAGCGCGCCATCTGTGCATTCACCACGCTCAGCAGGTCAGTCGGCATGAAGCCGTAGTCGAGTGAACATCGTACCTGCGCTAGTTTAGTTTTTGTGGCAGTTTGAATGTTGTGCTGCAATAGAAAAATCCCGCCAAATGTGAAGTGCGTGGCTGTTTATACAGGTTTTTTAACAGCCAAAGGATACTCTGCAGCAGCTATTCATCGTGAGCTTTGTGCCGTGTACGGGACCAAAAAGTTATGAGTGAAGGAGTTGTCCGTGAATGGGTACGTTTATTTAAAAGTGGACGAGAAAACGTTCATGATGAAGAGAGGAGTGGTAGACCATCCTTGGTGACTGACGAACTCGTTCAGACAGTTGATGCAAAAGTTCGTGAAAATCGACGTTTCACAATGGCGGAGTTGTCTACTGCTTTTCCACAGATTTCTAAGACTCTTTTGTACGAGATAGTGACAGCAAGATTGGGTTACCGTAAGTTCTGTGCACGATGGGTGCCCAAAATTCTTACCGACCACCACAAAACTCAAAGAATGACCTCTGCATTAGACTTTCTGTCACGTTATGAGGACGAAGGAGAACCATTGTTAAACAGAATCGTGACCGGTGACGAAACATCAAAGATGTGGGCACATTCAGATTCGCCTACCAAACCAAAAAAAGCCCGGCAAGATTTTTCTGCCAGAAAACTGATGGCAACGGTGTTTTGGGATGCCAAAGGGGTGTTGTTGGTTGAATTCATGGAACGTGGGACGACCATTAATCAAGACGTGTACTGTGAAACACTAAAAACATTACGACGGGCTATACAGAACAAACGCCGTGGTATGCTGACTTCCGGTATCGTTTTTTTGCACGATAACGCCCGTCCTCACTCTGCTCGCAGAACAACAGCCCTTCTTGAGTCCTTCAAGTGGGACGTTTTCAACCATCCACCTTACAGCCCAGATCTGGCGCCAAGCGATTATCACCTCTTCATGCATATGAAGAAATGGCTCGGGTCCCAGCGGTTTGATGACGACGAAGAGCTCAAAGATGCGGTCACAGGCTGGCTCAAGGCACAAGCGGGTGATTTTTATGCAGAAGGAATTTCAAAGCTTGTGAAGAGATACGATAAGTGCCTCAATCGTTATGGAGACTATGTCGAAAAATAGTGCAAAGATGTAGTTGTAAGATGTATATATTAAAATATTTTTACTTAACTTGGTGTATTTTTTTCAATCAACTGGAGGTTAGTTTCTGAATTGCCCTCGTATATATATACATATATATCATATGTATATATTTTATGACATGAGGAGGGAATCAGGATCCATAAATTTGTTCTACACACATTTTAAAAATAAAAAAAGAATTTTTGCAACTTAAAAATATAAATTTTTTTCTTTTCAGTGATAATTTTCAGAGGAAAAGAAGTGTCAATTAAACAAGAAAATGGTGTCATGGGACACCAGGTATGAACGAAGTTCCTTCGGATAATATAGAAGGACCACAGTTTGCGAAAACGAAACATGTGCGTGTCGGGGCGCACGACAGAAGTGATAACCTATACTAATCCAAGTTGAAATAAAATATTGAAATGTGGGGCTAAGAGCTCTTGTGAAAAAATAATTTAGCTGATTTTGCTGATTGGTTTTAATTTAAGTAGGGGAGAGTAGGGTAAAGTGGAATAGCTAACAAATAAAAATTCGTATCTCCCAGATATTTTGATTTTAGTTAAAGATAGTCATAGTATAGTATTACTAGTTCATGTGGACACATACTGAATGAATCCTAAAAAAATAAACCATTGCAATCAGAAACTATTCAGCTTATTTTGAGAATGGGGCATCATTTCAGTTTACCCCATCAAATGGGGCAAAGTGAAATCATAAACGGGGCAAAGTGATATTACTGTAACAATAAATGAAACAAAACTCCCATTGTATTAATTTTATGTTTATTCTCGACATTTAACTAATAACAAAAACTAGCATCTACTGGAATTCCATATTGTCTGGCAGCTTTGTTATGACTGATCAAGCTCGGTCTCACCGCTATCACAGCATCTTTCATGACTTCTGCTGATAGGTTTTTCGTTTATATTCGCGCATTGCCAATCTGTAACAATAAACCACATTATAGATAGGTATCTGTCTGCCAAAATAAAGGATTGGGGAAAAGTGAAATATTTCACTTTGTTGTCATTTCACTTTGCCTCAACATTCCACCCATATGAAATTACCGGCTAAATATTTTGAAACATAACCTTTCACCTATTCGCGCGCACTATTTTGTAGATATATTTTAACATCATCTATGCTCAGAATCAAAATTTCGATTACATCAAACAAACCAATGTTATACGTTACATACTTACCTCTCAATATTACAGGTGAACCACAAAAAACAACTCTTTTAAAGATAAAATTTAGCAACGACGTTTAACTTGTCATCGAACATAAACCGCAGATATAAAACATCAAATGTGTCATTCTAAGCAACTACACCAACCGGTGGAGCCACGTAATGGAATGTAATAACATAATTTCACTTTACCCCACTATTCCACTTTACCCTACTCTCCACTACATAAGTATTTAGGAAATTTAGTATTATAGAGAATAACAAATAACGTAAAATGAAAAATATTTCAAACAAAAAACAATAATAATAATTCGAACTGTTAAGTAAAATAAATATAGAAGGACCATAATTTGCGTAAACGAAACATGTGCGAGTCGGGGCGCACGACAGAATTGATAACTCATACTAATCCAAGTTGAAATAATTAATATTGATTGAGCTAAGAGCTCTTACGAGATTGTAAATGAAAAAATTTAAAAAGCCAGGAGTAGTGGGATTCGCAACCAGAAATACTGCACACCACTGTTCAGTACTTAGACCGCTCGGTCGTCAACGCAATGTAAAGAATACACGCAAGAGTGTATATAACGAGAGGATAACATATCACCACGCTATATAATTGAATATAAACCTACAAAACGTAGTCATTATTTTATGGAACAAATTTGTAAAGCTTTATCTCTTCATTATGCCATATCTGATTTCTATCGTAATCTGTTCTTTTATGCATATAACTAATACAAAATTATTTCGATGTTTCACATCTGACGTTTTCTAGTTGCTTGTACATGAATTAATGAGTACATATAATGCATTGGCGATTGACGTGGCGGAGTGGAATCAGAAAGAGAAGGGATGAGAAAACGGAGAGAAAGAATGAGAAAGAGAAAGGTATACAAAATTCACTTTTGTTAACTAAAAGCGTGACTTTCGTCGGTCTACTTCCGTCACACTTTAGTCTCGCTCTCGCATATTTTTCAGTTTGGTCCCGTAGTAAAATCCCTATCTCCTCCAAGCCAGCCGAAAGGAACTTCGTTCCAATAATATTTAAAATTCTTAACTAGTGTATACATACTCAGCTGTCTGACATATACAAAAGAGAATAATATAAGTATTCATCTAGAAATGCTAGCTTCTTAAGTCTATCATGTCACAAGATATCTAAAAAAAAGTCCAACATACCAAGGTATTAAACTATATAATCATTGACAAGACAGTTGAATGAATTTAAATAAATTTGATATTAAGTGTCGTGGTGAATTGTTATTATCTTCTAAGACTTAACAAGATATAGTGTTTATTGGAGATACACAGCCTGCCTAGAATAGTGTTGTAGTATTATTGTGTTATTGCTTGTTACTTTCTATAGTTTGTCCATATATATATATATATATATATATATATATATGTATATATATATATATACATATATATATATATATATTCTATATTATATAATATATATATATATATATATATATATATATATATATATATATAAATATATATATACATATATATATATATATATATTTATATATATATATATATATATATATATATATATGTATATATATATATATATATAATATAGTATATATATATATATATATATATATATATATATATACAGGGTGACCCAGAGCTACGTAATCGGACAATAATTTTTTTGTCATTGAAGATATCGATATGAAATTTTCAAAGCAAATATGATCTGACTAAGTCTATTTTTCAAAATTATTTTGAAGAAAATTGCACTTTCGGTTTTGCCGGAAGTGATATCAACTTTGTCATTTCAAATGGAATACCCTGTATATCTTATGATTTTTTAATTTCTCATGTAATTTATAATAAAATTGTCATATTATTCTTTTTACCTAAAATGAACAGTTTTGGAGTTATTAATTTTTTTCGTAAAATTTTGACAGTTGCGTCTTCAACAAAAATAGGCTATAACTTCCTTGTTAGTAAGTCTACTGGTATGCGGTTTGTGTTTTTGTAACCTTGAAACATTGTTTCATTTATTCCTTGTCAAATTCTCCCATATTTCTCACTAATTAGTTGATAAAATCTAGGTTGAAGTTGGCAAGTTTTAAACGTTTATAACTTTCTAATTTCTCATGGAATGCTATGTATATTTTTGCATCATTAAATTTGCTATTAAATTACCTTTTGATAGGTATAACTATTCCCTATACCTAAAGTTAATAATAACAAAGATATTTCACAATTTTGTAATAATTTATACAACACAACTGAGAAATCGACTAGCGATCTATTTTGACGTATCCATGGATACCAATTACAAAAATTGTTTGAAATTTAATTGTGTCACCTTTTCTGTTCATTGGGTTTGTAGCACCCAATGCTGATATCCGAAAAGATATTGAAAAAATAGTAATTCTAAGACGTTAATATTCAATAATTATTGTTGTTTATAAACAACATATGTTTGTAGTAGACTGATGTCAAATTGCAATGTGAAGTTTGACATTATCATTTTGGTCAAGAGGAGTATACAGATTCATAATCCAACAGTTACTCGAAATAATATTCAACATTATACAGAAAGAAATCAGTGCTTATTAATAACATAATCACAAAACGTAGTTGAATCAGAATCAAAAATATAATTTAATAATGACATCACTTGGGGCAATCTAGATTCTGGATATTTTTGATGATAAATTCTACTTGCTAGCAGAACATTTCAATCTTCTTCTCCAATACAGTAAACCATATTTATCATTATCTTGTCGTAAAATCCATTTAAACTGAACAAATACAAGAAAAGGTGACACAATTAGATTTCAAATAATTTTTCTTATTGGTATCCATGGATACATCAAAATAACTCCCTAGTCGATATTTCAGGTGTGTTGATGTATCAATTATTACAAAATTGTGAAATATCTTTGTTATTATTAATTTTAGGTATAGGTAATGGTGATACAAATCAAGAGGTAATTTAATAGCAAATTTAATAATGCAAAAATATAGATAGCATTCCATTAGAAATAAGAAAGTTACTAACGTCTAAAATTTGGCAAATTCACCCTAAATTTTATCAAGTAATTAGTTAGAAATATGGAAAATTTTGGCAAGAAATAAATGAACCAATGTTTCAGGGTTACAAAAATCCAAACCGCATACCAATAGACCTACTAACAAGGAAGTTATAGCTTTTTTTGAATACGCTACTGTCAAAATTTTACGAAAAAAATTAATAACTCGAAAACTGTTCATTTTAGGTGAAAAAATTATATGACAATTTTATTATAAATTACATAAGAAATTCGAAAATTAAAAGATATACAGGATATTTCATTTGAAATAACAAAGTTGAAATCACTTCCGGCAAAACCGGAAGTGCAATTTTCTTCAAACTAATTTTGAAAAATAGAATTAGTCAGATCATATTTGCCCTGAAAATTGCATATCGATATCTTCAATGACAAAAAAATTATGGACCGATTACGTAGCTCTGTGTCACCCTGTATATATATATATATATATATATATATATATATATATATATATATATATATATATATATATATATATATATATATATATATATATATATATATATAGGTATTGTACGTCACCAAAGTATCAATAAATATTATTATTATCATTTCTCTTAATGATAAAAAATCACAATTATTCTAGAGCAACTTCCGATAGTGCTTTATTGTAATTTCAATCTAACATTTATATTCTTTAATTATATTACGATCACCTTCTCCAATTTGCAATACCAGAAGGTGATTGATCCCGCAGTTGAAAACAATAGCCCATCATTTTTAAGTGAATTAGCAACCCTCATCACGCCCCTTCTGTCAGATACTGGCACACAATAGCTCTAAATAAAGCAAACAGGTGAGATCGCGTCATTTCCACGGGAAAGCACGAAAAAGCAATGAGCCGAATCGAACTGTTACAACCCCTTCAAATTGGCCAATTTCAGCCGCCCGCATCGAGATATGGCCTAGCGATGGCGCTTATTGTTCCGTTGAACGAGTTCGATAATGAATTAAATACTGAATTGCTAACCTTTTTCGCGCATTAGAAAAATCCAGTTAGATATGAGCCCGAAAGGACCTTTGATTCAGACTTATCCATACATTAGAAAACAAAATACAGCAAGTAGGTACATTATTTATTATGTAATAAACTGATAAAAATGGAACGTTTCTTTAACACACCATAAGGAACAAATAAGAAAGAAATCAACGACAAATAAAATGAATAATTACTAGAAAATCACACAAGCAAGGGTTTACAACTTGAACAAAAGTGTACATTAAAGAATGTGAAATTTGAAGTACATTCCTACGTAAAGGTGGTTAAAAACAATAAATATCACCATATATCAAAGCCAAAATTAAAAAAAAACTTTCAAGTCTTACTGAAAATTTAATGATAAGAGGTCTTCAACAATACTCATTTTGAGCATGGCTGCGTTCCTTGATATTGAATAAAGTTCAAAAACTTGATAAAAAAAATACCTTATTATATAATGGCCTCTTATTTCAATAATTATAAACTTTGAGTATTTGAGAGAGACGAGAGGTGTCTTGGGACTCCCGGTTGAGCTTTATTATGTAGGTATTGAATAGCAGACACACTGAAATAAACTAACAACGTTTGATACTATCCAAATAGAAAATGAAATTAAAATTTTCCATATTAGAATATATTAGTTACAAATGGAGAATATTGAAAATATTGTTTCTTTCAGGAGATTCAGAATTTAGTTCCTACGACAAAAAACATCATTCTCATTTAGGCCATATTCCATGTAATAATGAATACATGATAACGATATTAATATGAAAATATATAGGAAATTCGAACAATGAATAACTATGCTTTGGAAACTGTCGGAAACATATGTTTCATTATCTTTTGCTATGAATTTTAGTAATTATATGGATAAATTGATATATATATATATATATATATATATATATATATATATATATATATATATATATATATATATATATATATATATATATTTCAGTAGAACTTTTTTGAATATGTAACATTTCTAAAATTTCTCTGCGTTTTTGATCTTTTTCTATTTCTAAAATTTTTGTGCTATTAAAGTTGAAAGTATGATTCTCATTGTTTTCATGTTTTATTAGTGCTGTGGTTTGTGTTCTGGTATATTTGGGTGCTTTTAATCTTTCTTCTAAATTTTGAAAAGTTTGTCCTATATATGATTTACTACAATTATTACAGGGTATACTATAAACAACATGAGATTTTTGTAGAAGAGGTGTTCTACTTTTTAATTTAGAATATATTTGTTTAATTTGATTTTGTGCGGTGTGGGCTACTTTAATATCGTGTGGATTTAAAATTTGTGAAATTTTATTATTTTCTAAGGAACAACATAAATCAAAATAAAATAATTCAACAAACAACAAACTCTAACCATAACAACTCATCTTCTTAGACAAAATCTAATCATCTAGAATTTTCAATTTTTCTAAAAAGAAAGTAGAGTTTAGAACATGTGATCTCCAAAATTACAAGTAATGTCTTTTTAAAGACAACAATCAAATATTTTAAACCTATTTTGTACATGACGTGGGTGAAGGTTTCTGTGGTTCCCTTCCCATCTAATATCAACAGACTTGTCTGTTGATATTGGACTAAATAGCTCGTAATTAATAACTGAAGACGGCCACAGCCGCAATAAGAAATTTTTGAAAAAAAGATAAATAGTACCCTATTCTTTGACTCTTCAAAATCAAAATAATTTGAACCTATTTCGAACATTACGTGGGTAAAGGTTTCTGTGGTTTCCCTTTCCATCTAATAATAACAGATTTGAATGTTAATATTGGACTGAATAGCACGTAATAAATAACAAAGAACGGCCACAGCCGGAATATTTTAGTGAAACAGTAGTCTGTTTCTATTCAAATTTTTTCAAATCAATAAATGTCAAAGAAATTTCAATTTTTTCAAAAGTTTTGATAAAGCCACGAATGTCGTGGCGAAACGTCAACTTTTTAATAAAATCGAGTGTTTTAAGATTCAACAAGCCTGTTATTGCTAATTATTTTCAATAGATTAGAAATAGTTCACAGGCAACAACAATTCGAATAAATAATTATATATATATATATATATATATGTATACATATATATATATATATATATATATATATATATATATATAACATATATATATATATATATATGTATATTTATATATATATATATATATATATATATATATATATATATATATATATATATATATATATATATATACACGATACGTGTTCCGCTAACACGACGAATTCTTACTCACATTCATTTGCGATTGCGTTAAAATTCGGAGCGATTGCTACTTGCGATGTGTAAATGTTGAATCACATCGATTTGATGTGTCAACTTTACCCTAGCAGATATAGTAGCCACCTTCGGGTGTCCGGACGTACGAGTTCTCGTTGTCGAAATGTTTCGTCTATCTGAAAGATGTGGTTCAATTGTTTCCGACTGGTGGCGCTGTGTCATATTTATATGCCATTGAGTTCCTAGAAGGAAAATATAAGACCGTTTGAAATGTTGGTTTGGTTATCACTTTCGATGGATGGATGATACTGATGAGCCCCAACAAGAGCGAAACAGTCTGTCTATCAATTTCCATCGATTGTGATAAACCAATTAACATTTCTAACAAGTACCGTCTAAGGTAGATGTAGATATTTCGATGCTTTCGTGAACTCTTATAACAAGCTCCGCTAGGAGGTTTGTTTGATTAGTATCAAATGAATGTCCTAGTTTCACTTAATAACCACAATACGTGTTCCGTTAACACGACGAATTCTTACTCATATATATATATATATATATATATATATATATATATATATATATATATATATATATATATATATATATATATATATATATATATATATATATATATATATATATATATATATATTCTATATATTCAGAGCTTTAGTTCTTTCAATTATTCTGTGGTGAGTAGATCAGTAGGTCAATGTTACGATTGTATTCCATATCAGATGAAGAATGTTATAGCTTATACTTTATATTGTTTGTAAACTACCTGCAAGTACGATACACTTACTCTGCAAGTACGTGAGGCCAAGGCCGATATATTGATAAACACTGATATATAAATCAGAGGGAATCTAAGATAGGAAGTAAGTAAAGACTGAGAGATAGACTCGTCACGCTGCCCGAGCGGTCAGCGCTAAGCCTATATTCAGTAATGCTGTAAATAAAGACTAAAAGTATAGTATGAACCTGTGCATCATTTAACACCCAGGACCAGGCATTACATGGCGATCCTGCCAGTTTTCTTATTGTTGTAATTGAAGAAAGTGACAGTTAGTGAACAAATATGGGAAGAAGAAGAAATGACCATCGCCCATAAAGATGCTGGCAACTAACCAATGTGTTACCAATGGTTGCTACACGGAACAGACGAGGAAAACCCAGCAAGCCGAGTTAAGAGAATCTCCGATGTGTAAGGTAGGGTCTACCCTAATATAAATGACTGCCTATGTGTTGCGTGTGTGGAACAGTATTGCAGACGAGTTAGGGACGTATCGGCCACTATGTGTGTAGACATAGAGTGGAATTGACATTTTTGTAAATATGACGAGAAAAGAGACTTCGTTATTTTTGTTATGGAGGAAAAAGGGACATTTATTTTTTAAATATTTATTGCTTTCATGCATTTTTTCTTCATTGATTTTAAGTTATTAAGAATTATAACCTTGTATATATATATTTTTTATTATTATTATTTTTATCATGATTAATTTTATTATTATTATTTTATTATGATTTTCCCTCTTTCATGCATTATCTATATATATAATTCAAGTTCGAGTGGGGTAGTGTTTTTGCATATTGTTATTTAATTTCGTGGATTACTATTTTTATTTTTTGTGCACTATATAATGGCGATATTTTTATTTTTTGGATGTTCTTTGTTTCTATGCAATATCCGTAATTGGGGAAATTTTTTTTTTTATTGATATTTGAAAATCGATTATTGTGGATAATTATTATTATTTTTTTTTTGGAACTATTTTTGGTTAAGACAAATGGGAAATTTTTTTTAGTGTGTGATTAGATACATAATTCATTAATCGCTTCAGATAAGTTCAATGGAAAAGCGATTTTATGATATTGATATTATGACTTATATAACTTTGACCTACCTTATTATATTGACTCACTATCGAATTACTGTTGTTTATATAAATAAATAGTTGATTCATTGAATGGATTTTGAGTCTTGTCATCAAATAAGATTCTTGAAGAATTTAATGAATATGTCAAATGTTTGGACGCTAGGAAATTTTTTTTTATTATTATTATTATGAATATTTTGCTTTTATGCATTATTTTTAGTTGAATCTCATTAAGACATTGACCTAATTTGAAATTTTTTTATTTTTTTTGTTTGATTAATTAGATAATTTAAAACTTGTAATCAAGTTTTGTCTCTACAATGGAATTGCTGATATTACGCATCAAAAGTGTTATTTATAAAAGTCATAGAATTTTTTGAAGAAATTGTAAACCGTTGCTCACTTGATGATACGCAAATAAGAAAATTAACTTATTACACTCGATTAAGCTCGAATATTCGAAGTTGTCAAAGGGACAAAAATACACGAAATTTAAAACTTATAATAATTGTTCAACAATGTTTAAACTTTGAGCCCATTATCAAATATAGGTACTGCTAAGGCTGATTATAGTTTCCAAAATAGTGTGGTATAGATAATGTACAATTATTTAATGGTTAAAAGGAGAGAGCAATTTTATTAAGGAGAATGCGTATATGACGCTCAGGGGATGGATTATGCCCCTGCTAATGAATTATGTTTTCATAAATAATGAATTTTACTGTAATTACGAGATGGAATCGTTGGTAAAATGAGATGAAACATATATTTTTTTTATGCTATATATAGATAGCGACCACTTCTTAGTTAAGATGGATATGGTAATGAGGAATGAAGAAAAAGGTGGAGGAATAGTGTTGTACTAATGTTGCAACACTCTCTACAGAATCTAAATATTCGATCGGCATTTACGCGAGACGAAAAGTTGAGAATTTTAGAAGCTATCTGTAGAGAAGAATGGAATTAAAAGCTCTCAATTATTAGGAAGGCAAGGGAATATAATCAGTTTTAGGGACCTTAGTTATTATTATTGTGGATATATATAGTTATATATTGAGTTATGGTTGGTATTGTGGTTACATATAGATGGGTTATATTAATTGATAAATGGAATAAATGAAAGAGTCCACAAATTAAAGTAAAAGGTAATTTATATAGAGTACTATGGCTGAAATGAAATAATTATTAATATATCAAAAATATGGCGTATCATCACGAGAGTATAGAGACGTTAGACAGCGCGTACAGAGATTGTACGTAAAATGAATTGCTTTAAAAATTGTTATTGTAATTATAACTACTTCCAGCACACCTCCAGGAATGGATATGGTAATTAAACCATGCATAGGAAATTGAAAGAAAAATTTTAAATTATCATACATTTAAACGAGACAGAATTTTCTCGAGTAACCTCAATAAAATTCTTTCAATTAGCCCGAGAGGTGTAGTGAGTAGATCATTAGGTCAATGTTACGATTGTATTCCATATCAGATGAAGAATGTTATAGCTTATACTTTATATTGTTTGTAAACTACCTGCAAGTACGATACACTTACTCTGCAAGTACGTGAGGCCAAGGCCGATATATTGATAAACACTGATATATAAATCAGAGGGAATCTAAGATAGGAAGGAAGTAAGACTGAGAGATAGACTCGTCACGCTGCCCGAGCGGTCAGCGCTAAGCCTATATTCAGTAATGCTGTAAATAAAGACTAAAAGTATAGTATGAACCTGTGCATCATTTAACACCCAGGACCAGGCATTCCAATTCCTTCCGATTCCTTTATTTTTTAGGGGTGCGTACCCATAGGGTAAAAACGAGACCTTATTACTGAAACTTCGCAGTCTGTCCGTCAGTCTGTATGTCTCCAGGATGTATCTCAAGAACAGCGATAGCAAAACAGTGGAAATTTTCACAAATTATGTATTTCTGATGCCGCTATAACAAAAAAAGAATAAAAACAAAATAAGATAAATATTTAAGGGGGGGTCCCATACAACAAACGCGATTTGTTTGCCCTTTTTTGCTCGATATTAATAATGGCAACACGTAGGCACTTGAAATATTCAAAAAATAGTCAGTTGTATTTTCAATTCAATAATAAATAATAAAATTAAAATAAAATGAAAATTTAAGGGGGGCATAGTCAATGGTACGGAACCCTTCGTGCGCGAGTACGATTCGCACTTGGCCGGTTTATTTAAAAATTCTAATCAATTCTGCACTTCAAAATAATACGTATTCTATAAAAATGAACAAATTCTTAATTCGATATAAATTGCACAACTATATGTCTATACTTGAAAGAAAAAATACTACATAGTTTCTAAGATTTCTATACATCGTCATTTATCGGGACAACTGGACGCTTGAAAAACGTTATAAACTTTCACTTTTTCCGAGAGTTTCTCATAGAAAAAAAAATAATCTAATTATAATCAAACAATTGCTAAAGTCACACATATGTTCTTATGATCCTGTAATGGCTTTTCACAAATTATCTCCAGAGAGATATGCTAATACGATTGAAACACAAAACTAACCGATCCAATTTTTTGCATTTTCAGCAAGCTATAAATACAGAGCTTGACATTCTGAACCGGAACATCTATTATTCAGTCTCCATCGCCAGTGCTATCGTTGTTATAGTTATTTTTTGATTCTTTGTTGGGATGCCGTCTGCCATTGTACGAGTGCAACTTGGTGAAGTGTTTGTTTGTGTATGTTATTTATTCGGCCCATTCAATGGATTATTTGAAACTTGTATACAATGATATTGGTTTTCGACAAATAATGTTTCGAGTCATGTTTCATCGGTGAATTGTTGGGAAATGAATACATGTAAAAATCTCCACTTAAAATAGAGAGTACTATTACACAGTTTTCCGTATTTAGAAAGGACCCCGCACGGGAACCCATATAAAATGGTTCTCGTTGGAATTTCTTCATTTTTTTATATGTTTTTATATCCTTTGTTATCAATAAAATGTGAAGGTTTTGAACAGTTTCTATGTGTAGTTTCGGTTTTATGGATTTTTGAAATGTTGCGATTGAGCCATATGTGATATGCTTTAAAAACTTTGTTAGTGTGAAATAATTTTCGTTATTATAACTTTGGGACCAACTGTAGATATTTCAAGAATAATATATATTTTTCATTCTTTTTTTAACAATTGCAGATCAAAAATGATTCTTTTTCCTTCAGGGCGACTCTAAAATAGTTACAAATTATGTCAAAAATTAATTTATATAACAGTATTTCCTAAACTTTTATTGGTATTATATTAAACACTTTTGAGAAAATCTAAATATTAAAGACGCTACTTTATCCATCATCCACCTGAATAGAAACCATAAAATTGTATTCTGATCCGACCTACATCGGTAAGCAAAACAGATCAACATGACAGTTACAAAACTAGCGAAAATCGACTTCCTAGATTTTTCACCACATACCAGCTAAGAAAAGTATTGGTTGGCTCAGCGTTGCCAACGACAATAATAAATATGGCGATTGTTCATGAAAAAATGTCAACCAAATTGTACCTTTGTTTAGTTTTTAATTCAGCTTAAGCAATTTTTAATCATTAATTATTATTTAGTTCTACTTTTGAATTAAACAAATGCCATTTAATAATAATAATAACCGTGTCAATTGTTATGTGTGTAATGTTTTATGTGAAGTAAGATTTACAAGATTGGTAAATACTGAAATCAATGAACACAAGAGGCAAATAGCTATTTCAAGAAGAGAAAACTTAAACCACCCTGCCTTGGAGTTTAACAACAATTCTCGAGTTTGTTTGAATTGTTCAAGATCTCTTAATGAAGAAATGGAAAATTTACAACAGGATTCGGAATGTTTAAAACTGAATATTTTAAAGCAATCAGCGAATGCGTCTTGTGTAATTTGCAATGAACAAAATCATTTAGGGCGAGTTTCAACAAACTTTATTACTGACATATTTATAAAAAGCAATATTTATGTTCCGGAAATAGTGCTCACGACATTTGGACGAAAACGGCCTTTTACAGCCAGAACTATAGATACCTTCAGTACTTAGATAATTCCTCATGTTTTCTCAAAAGAGTTTGATATAATACCAATGAAACTTTTAAGAAAATATTTAATTTTTGAAAAACTCTGTGATTATTTCAGTGCCACCCTGTAGGTACTGATCTGAAATTGTTGGGAAAATGATAAAATATATATATTCTCTGGAAACTGTTCACATGATTCTTCTCAAAAATATTATAATAAATTAATTGCAAATGGAAAAATACTTTTAAACAATTATCGCAATTGGCTTAATCGCAATATTTCAAAAATTCATAAAATCGAAACTAGACATAGAAACTGTTTGAAACTTTCACATGTTGGTGATAACAAAGGATATAAAAACATATAAAAAAATTAAGAAATTCCAACGAGAACCATTTTATATGGGTTCCCGTGCGGGGTCCTTTTGGAAAATAATTTCTTTCTACCAAACTCGAATATTGAGTTACAGAAAGGAGGGGGGAACTGAAAAACATTTACGTGGATAACGTGTTTTTGTAAAATATGCACAAAAACAATTATAAAAAATTGATTGTAATGTATTATTCTAAAAATTCTCCCATTCATTCTGCAATATCGAGAATATAACTTAATATATATAAGCGACCACGCCCAGTGACAATTCTTGGGCCCCAGGGCAAATAACAGGTCCGGACCCTGTAGCCAACTATTGAATCCTACCCCTCATCAACTACTGACACTTAACTAAGATTAAGATTCCACTACAATTAAGAAATTTTACTTTTCTATATTGTTTTTCATTATCAATGGAAACTTATTTCTGTTGGATATTTTGAGGTTCTTATTCTATTAATAAAACTAGAAGCTTAAAATATACGTTTCGAAGGCTACGGCCTTCTTCCTCAGTATTCAATTGATATAAAATTATATATACAATACACTACTTCTAAAACACAGTGTTTACGTCGAGGTTTACGTCCACTGTAAATATTAAATATTGCATCTCAAATATGTCCTCCTGTAATGTCAATTGTCAATGTCATGGCAGTTTTTCGGCTTTCAGCTTTGTGTCGTTCTTCTTCTTACGTTAGCTGTCCTGTTATTAGTGAAAAGTAAACCTTACTCAACTGTCTGATGTCTTGTTTATCGTTCTCTTTGTTTTTTTTGTTCTGTCTCAGAATCGTAATAAAACTCATGATTGGTTCGCGTTTTGTGTTTGTTCAGTGCAGTTGTTGCGTTCTTGGTGTGTTTGTGTACGTTCAGTCTGTCTTTCAGTCTCTGTGATGTCTGTCCTATGTACTGTTTATCGCAGTTCTTGAATGCAATACTGTATACTACATGAGATTTTTGTTTTTTTGGAGTTGACACTTTCAATCTGCTGAATACACTTTTCACCTGGTTTTGCGGTTTGTGCACTACTTCAAAGCTATATGGTTTCACGATGTTGTTCTTTGTGCGCGAAATACATATTTGAGAATTGGTTTCTCTCTCTCTCTCTCTAGGTTTCTGATTTTCTGTATTATAGAGTTTAAATGTTCTAGGTTTCATAAGGCCATTTATTAATTCCAATGGGTAGTTACTTCTGAGGAGTTGTTTTAATTATTTTATTACTATTGGGCGAAGTTTGGGAGATGTTAGTCTAAGTGCCCGATGAATGTAACCTATTATTGTTATCTCTTTTTGGGAAATATGATGGTTAGATCCATATTCTGGTATTCTCTCCGAATTTTGGTTTTTATTGTTCCATTTTGTGAGCAATCTCTCATGGTCTATTGTGATGGTTATGACTAAAAAGGTTGTGTTGTCTTTTTGCTCTTCGATGGTAAATTTAAGCAATTTGTGGACATTGTTAAAACCATTCAGAGTATGTTCTATGTGTTCTGGTGCAGTCGTCTACGTATCTTATGAAAAACATTGTGTGATATCTTGGCGTGGCGATTTCCTAAATATTTTCTATGACTAATTGTGCAATAGTACTGTATATAGGGTTTTCCATGGCTACACCCTTGAAATGTTTGTAGTGGTTGTTTTCATATTGGAAATAACTGTTGTTAAGTATATATAATACTTTATTTATAAACTCATCTTCAGGTAGCAATGTGTGTTGTTCTAAAATTTTCCATTTTCTTTCGATGATTGTTTTGACCAGTTCTGAGGGTATATAATCACACAGGGTATATAATGACACACATAAGTTTTCTGGTATTTCCAGATTTAGACTTCTAAACGTAAAAGTAGAAGTCTTTTACTACGGCTTTATCTGTCTGTCTGTACGCATGCTTCAGCGAAAGAACAGTAAAAGATACAGCTCAGCTGTCACCAGATTCTCAACCGGGATGGTCGACATACCCTTCAAGTCGAAAACTCCGATGACCTATGACCTTTAGGTCATATATATATATATATATATTCATATATAAATATATAAATATATATATATATATATATATATATATTCATATATAAATATAATATATATATATATATATATATATATATATATATATATATATATATATATATATATATATAGGAAAGAAGATAAACATAGAGATGAAGATACGAAGATACGTTCCTAGATACTTGATTCAAAATGGAAAATTTTGAAATCTCTGATTTTCTTGTCTTTACATCACTCTAAATAATTTATCAGCTAAAAGTTAATAGAACTGGTAAAACTGAGACAAGAAGAGATTAGCATAAGTCGAGGGTAATAATGGAGCTCATTTGCATATTAGTGGTTTTCTTACGGCGCTTAATCATCTTCTCTGACAAGAACGAATCAAAATAACAATGATGCTGCATAAATTGTGAGATTATTTATCGAATGTATCCCCCTTATACATTCTATCGCGCGGATTTCCCCACTCCAACCCCAACCCATCTGGAGGTGGGGTTAGGCCGCGATGGTTCTAGTTCACCTATTTGCAATTTCAATTGCACCACATTTTGGTAAGTAATGCCCCTGTACGGCCCCGGTAGGCTTATCTTCCAACGGCTAATGTATTCCCTTGAATAACAATTATTTGAAGTCTTCCGTAATTTTCGGGAATAAGAGGACAGCAGTGGCGTAGCATGGTAATATTCTCTATATATGTTTGCTGACGATTCTTCAAAATTACCTGAAGTTTTATTTTTTCATCAATAACTACTATATTTTTTCAATTGTCGTAGCCTTTCCAAGTGTACAGAATTCGAAGTGAACATTTTCGATTCATACTCATATAGTTAAATCAATACAGTGAAAACGGTGAATCCTATCTGCCAATGGCAGATCCGCGGATTATTTTGGAGAATTTGGGTTATTTATATAATACTCAGGATGCTAAGATACTTTTCTTTGTTACCTGTAAAATAGTGTTATTTTGTGAATGTCTATAGGACATTTTCTTTTAAGTAATGATCAGAAGAACAGGTGGAATTTTTAATGATTGCTCGATCCAGAAAAGTTAAATTCATAGACATTAACAAAACAAAATTTCACCATCGCAGTAACCAAGGAATGAATTTAATATTTGACAGAGAATATGGAAATAACTGATACTTTCAAAAACAATTCATTCATTTGCAATGAATAGGTGTAATACCTACACCTTATTCGCTGAATATAAGTAAAAGTTATTTCTTTCATAGTATTCATGAGAATGAGGAATGAATACGCCTGTATCGATAATTGTTAAAAAAGGTATCCGAAATAATACCCGTATGTAAACAGCAAACTGAATAGGAATCCTCGGTAGCCCAGCGGTTAAGTTTATCGTTTGTAGGTATATCGACGTAATTTCTTAATTATGCCCATCATGTTCAGTTTTTCAATTGTTCATTTGTTGAAAAAAATTAGATTTTTGTTTGAAGTAATCAACTGTACATTTTGTGACAGATTTTCAAATTTCAAGTTTCTTTAGCTATAAACACCAAAGTTGTATATACTGTGAAAGTTGTCTATTGAAATATCATACGACTGCGGTTAGTACAACGAAAAATATGGACGAATGCATTAATCTGTAAAAATAACAATTTTCATCTACTGTCCCGCCGCTGTTACCAAATTCGGTGCCGCAAACTGCGAATGTATGTTGTAAAAAGTTATTGCCGCATTGCATGTTATACGACTGAACGTTACAAGTGTCAGTAGGTACAGCGCATATTTCACA
Source organism: Cynegetis impunctata (assembly GCA_030704885.1). Taxonomy (NCBI): domain Eukaryota; kingdom Metazoa; phylum Arthropoda; class Insecta; order Coleoptera; family Coccinellidae; genus Cynegetis; species Cynegetis impunctata. The sequence goes on along the minus strand of JARQZK010000016.1, from coordinate 71,156 downwards.
AAGGTCCCGCCTTAGGAACAGAAAACAGGCCGAGCGTGGTACGGTTGTTCTTATCGCTAAACTAGGGACCATAATACTCTTACTATCATTTGCTCCCACGTTTAGGTTAAATTCACTTAGTATCTTGAATTAAATTTCGCTACAGCCTTTGATAATTTCTGCGAAATCTACTCCTCATTTCCGGAATTTCATTATGTGAAGTATATGGAGAAGTTGTAACTAGCTCAATTTGAAAGTAGAGGACGGAGGGCAAATTGAAAGGGTTGACGTTTGATGTGTTCATTAATTATGAGAAAAACGACTTCGTGAAAAATAAGAATATAAATGGCTTTAGTTGTACAAAATACGGTAGAGCAGCGATTCTCAACCGTTGCTCTCCTAGGGGGGCACGAGCACACTAAGCACGGGAGGGCCTTTGCGAGGATATACAAAAGAAACTGTTATTTGAAGAAATTGATTAAGTGCTGGAAAGTAAAGTACACAAACATATACGGAGAAAAATACTTTTGTTTCTGGTTTAAGGTCGTGGCATATCATATCATAAATTATTATTTTAAAAAAGTTAATTAACTAAATGAAGTACACACACACGAATACAAAATACCTTTTTCTCAGATCGTAATCTAGGTTTAGAGTCAAAAACAACAAATTATGATGAAAAATTGGGTCGCGAAACCTGAAAGGTATAATTGGTGTTCCTAATAGATCGACAAGAACAATAAAAACCATTAAATAAGTACCTACACTATTACGCTATATGCAGAATCCTTGTAGAATTTTCAGAAATGCTGAATTAAAAACCTGAAAAAGTGAAGAAATTATAACCTAAAATTAAGCAATCAAATCAAATCAAAATATGCTTTATTGTCTTTAAAATTATACACTTTATTGACAAAGCGAAAAATATAGTAACTACATAATATAAAACATGAAAATAAACACACATTAATCAAAAAATATACAAACTGAACAATGTGATACCTAGAAATATAAACACATCACACCACATTTCCACACAAAATAGAATCTAGAGTGTCACATCCTCCTCAATCGAAGCTGATGCCTGTGTTATTCAATTTGGTCATATTGATCAATCATTGCTCAGAATTAATAGTAGTCCTCTATAGAGTGATATAGTAAATATGTACATTTTACCTGGAAAAAATCCGAACTTAATGAAACTTTCACAGGTTGTTTCTCAAAATTTTTGGACTTTTTCAGATTTTTTGCTCATGTCTTCTAAACTAAGCGATTTTTGACCCAAACATTTATATTCAAAGTTGTAGAGCAGTAAATTTGCTACAATTCTGTATCCATTAACTGTTTTCCTAAACCTAATAAAAACCGAGATACAGCCGATAAGAGTTGGAGAGATTTTCTCAAAATTGCAAAAATCAGCCAAAACCTTCCTTTTTGGCCCCCTAACTACCAATTACCATCACTTCTATGGTAATTATGGTAATAACTCATCAATATCGACATGCAAGAACACAGGAGGGGGGTTCAGTGCTAAATAGCTGACCCTCCCACCTGTGTTCTTACATGTCGATATTGATGAGTGATTACCATAATTACCATCGAACTGAATTTATCTTAAACAATTAAATTATCATGAACTGTATTCTATTTATATATACATATATATATATATATATATATATATATATATATATATATATATATATATATATATATATATATATAACTTGGTTCACGGAATGAACCGCGTAAAAGATTTGAAAAATCTCGACGTTTCGGCTCCTTTTGCGAAGCCATCTTCAGGAGAAGTAAAAGGGAAATAATTCAGAATCGTGGCCTCAATCTGCCTACTCCATGAATCGAATTAGGAGGAATCGGAAACAATACGATTGCGTGGTCTCAACCTGCCTACTCCACTAACCGTACTGCTTCCTGTCAACTCTGAAGTCTCAACCTGCCTACTCTTCAGAGTCAACAAGTTGACTCTGAAGAGTGATTCGGATATTCGGATGTGTTTAATCGATCTCGGCATTCCATCACCACTTCATAGCTACCCTTGAAGCTATCATTCAATTTTCACACCCCTTGACATACATACACACCCCTTAGTGTAGTTGTATGACTCTTGACATTTCTGACCGAGTGGCTCAATTCCCATATATTTTTTTTTCGTCCGGAATCTCTCTTGCTCTCTGAAAAATAATTTTTTATATGGGCGAAATTCGTCCTATTTTCAATAGTCCATTTAACCAAAATGGCACCACATCAGAAGGGTCTAAATTGCGACAGGATTGTGATGCAACATATGAGGAAACTACATGTCAAGCTTTAAGTCTCTGGGTTGTGTCCTGATGAAGCGAATTGCATTTTATAAGTATTCAAAAAAGTAGGTGGTTTTTAATCCGAGCGTCGACCAAGCGCAGCAATTTCATGATAAATTGTCATTAGTGTTTTTCCGACTCTAAAAGTAGGTTTTCAATCCGAGTCGACCAAGCGCAGCAATTCCATGATAAAGTGTCATTAGTGTTTTTTCGACACTAATGCTGTGTCTGAAGAGGACCTGGCAGAGGCGAAACCTGCGACACCATATAATTAATTTAAATATTATTCTTTTTCAGAATACGTGCTATCAATTCCTTTTTAAGTCAACGTTATTGTCAAAATTATTTCTAATATATGCACATATCCACGAATTAAATGTAATGAATTATTCTTATATATTATAGCAGATGATAGTACCTTGAAATACTACTGGTAAAAATGATGAATGATAATTGATTCAATAGTAATAAAATTGAAAAAAGTCTAAAGAGAAGCTGAGAAAATTGAATGAAACTATCAAACAAAATTTCAAAAGACTTTGCAAAATTCTCACCATGAATAAGAATACTACAATTAAATAGTACAGATTCTGATTCGAAATTGCACATTTGAGTAGTAGTTTGAAATACCACAAGGCCAAAAAGCTAGTAGTTGCTTTTTTCAAATTTTGGATTGATTGGGCCGATACTTGGTGTAAATTAATAAACATATTGAAACAATGGTTAAAAATAACAATTTACACATTTATTATAAAAAATAACGCATGACGCACGTTTCGGTGGAACTTCACCTTCTTCAGATGCTAATTGCAAAACTGTTTTGCAATTAGCATCTGAAGAAGGTGAAGTTCCACCGAAACGTGCGTCATGCGTTATTTTTTATAATAAATGTGTAAATATACTACAATTATTTGAACAGTCATGACAAAAAACCAGAACTTTAGGCCTTTTCAGAGCCGTGTACTTGCAACTATCAATTTTTCTCAGTAATGATTCTGACTATTATTACTAACTAGACACGTTCTATGCTTCTTTTAAACAATACTATTATTATTAACATTTGTAAAATTATGGTCATATTAAAGAAATACAACGAAACATGAAGAAACATGAAATTATTATTTCGTGTTGCCATCTACCGCAAGCTTCGAAAAATCAATGTACAGTAACGGTTCTCGTAACAACCAACTACTTGTAATATCGATAAAATAGTATTTTATAAGCTGGTTATGTGTAATAGGACCGATATTGTCTATTTAACTTTTCATATTCGAACTTTAAACTGGATTTACGACAGTTTTAACGTAATTTAATAAGCAATTATTGGTTGGCACTAAGTCGAAACGGCCGTTACGAGCTGATCCAGTGCCTGCATTGTTTGTTGAAACTACGCAACCCCAGCAGGGTTTAATGGCCCTAATACCATCAAAATGAAACCGCCGATTCGGCATCGAAATTGTATATAAAATCATTTGGAGGGTGGTTGTTCCGGAAAATATATCGATGGCCCAAGGAGGTGAAAGGAATTAAACAGCTGTTGATTTCTACTAATCAGCGCAAATTTAATTTAAAGGTACTTTATGTGATGAGTGGATGAAATAAATTCTGGTTGGTTGTACTCCTGAAATAGTGTTCAGTTTTATGCGGGAATGTCTTAGTGATACAAAAATTTGAAACGTAGAATAAATGGCATAAAATACTATTCAATGGTGTATTAAAGTATAATAGTCCAGTCACCGCCGTTTTCCCTATTTTGAGAATCAAGGTCGATTTTCTTGAAAATTGGGATTCAGGTTGTACTCATAACCTTCTGCCGAAGCGTGCTTTCGCCCTAGGGGTGAAAGCAACCCCTTCTAGGGGATGAAACTTTTTCAAATCAAAATAGCCTCGAAAATCGAAAAACCGACCAATTATAAGTAACTTTTGTTCATTAATGTTTTTTTCTGAAGTTGATATTTTTCGAGTTATTAACGATTGAAACTATGCATTTTTTATCGAGAAACGCATGTTTTTTAACCGATTCTTAACTTTGATTATTCATTAGATACATTATTATTTTTTCACGAATAACTTTTCAAGTAATTAGTGAAAAAATAATAATGTATCTAATGAATAATCAGAGAGATTCGTTTTTGAATGACCTCTGTAAAACCAATAATGACTGAGTTATTGATCGTTGAAGGATGGTTATTTTTCGAGAACCACGAAATTGAAAACTTTCAACACTAAATCAAATGAAAATGGTGAAATTTTTGGGGAAAATCCATAAGTCTTTTTCTGAAGTTAATGAAAAAGCCTTCAAAATGAGTCCTTATAAACTTTTTTTCATAAGAATTAACTTACTTATTACACAAATAAAGTCAATGCTGTTTTTTATTCAAAAAATTTGACAATTAATCCCTCGTCTTTACCACCCTTATTGAAATTAATGGTAACACACTTACAATTAACTCTAGTTAGGTTTCATTGATATGATCCATGTGATTTGACTAGTTTGGAACGCTTATTTCAGAAAAATATTCGATTAAATTGAAAAAATTTTTGTTATTTTGGAGAAAAAATATATTTTCCTTGAATAAACAAAAAACTATTCATGATATGGAAAAATGTTTCAGATGTTAATTTTGAAGGATTTCTTAATAAAAATTTTGATTCATTTTCAATCTTTCATAAAAATTGAAGGTGATATATTAGTTCAAATATTGTGTTCGCGTACTAATTGTTGGCCATCTAAGCACTTTGAACTCAATCCAGATCAGAAATAAGGGTTGAAAAAAGTTTTTATTGATATGACGACAGTCCTTGAAATTTTTTACTACATTTTCTTTTCATTCCGTAGCACGAAATTTGGAGGAGTAACAGTTGGCAGATTATGAAAGTATTATAACAGTCTTTTCTTATCTGTGTATATGTATATATATATATATATATATATATATATATATATATATATATATATATATATATATATATATATATATATATAAATATATATATATATATATATATATAAGGTATAGCGTATGATCAATACTCTCATATTGAAGAATTCATATAAATATATATATATATATATATATATATATATATATATATATATATATACAGGGTGATTCACGGTGGATGGCACATTAGACGTTTCTGGTGAACCATACAACGGATCACTCTGAAAATTCAATGGAGGACATATTTGGACATTCTCTACCCAAATAAAATATTTTTGGTAATGCGGTGTTGCCCCTTCTATTAGAAAGTAGTAGGAACTTTGATTTTTTAAATGGAACTACCTGTATATTATATTATTTTTAGAATTTCCAACAATTTCCCAACAACTTTTCATAATATTTCCCTATACCTATCTGTTGCCGTTTTCGAAATAAAAATTATTTTCATTTTTTTATCGTCGGAAATCAAGACCTCTAAACACTCTGATATCTTTGAGCTAACAAATACAATGATATCGAAATTTCGGTTTAAGTTTGTTGATACTTGGAAGCTTCCTACACTTCAGCCTAATCTTCGTTATTTCAATACAGGGTGGTCAAAAAATACAGTTATTTCCTTAGCTTGAAAAAGTGACTATAAGTTGGTTATTTCAAATGGAATACCCTGTATATTATTGAAAATTCGGAAAGCTGCTAGAATTTCCATTTTATCTATGTATATCGTACCTATACCTAACTAGTCAAGTTTCAGACTTATGAGGACTTATTGGTGAAAATGTTCGAACATGGTATCCCCTTGGTATTTGCTAAGCATTTCATGATTACTATTTGACAGTAACGTTGTGATCATCTTCCTACTAATAATATCAACACTTTCATCACTTCAGAAGTTGGAAATACCTTCAGAAACTATGAAAAAAATTTATTCAAATGAAGTTCTTATGAATTTGTTTATTATTTTTGGACAGTGTGATAAAATTATCAGCAGGACATGTAGAAAGTTCAATGAAATGTATCCGAATCTACCGCCAATGAACCTCAAGAAATTTATACTTTTACATTAGATTTTTATTTTTGGAGAATGTTTAAAGAAGAAGTTCGATTCGAACATATTTTGAAATATTCCACATAATTGTTTTCCTTTTTTTTTAACCAATTGTATCAATATTTCCACTATCAAGTTAGTTGATCCAAACGTATTGAAATTGTTTTGAATTCGTATAAATTTCTTGAGGTTCATTGGCAGTTGATTCGGATACATTTCATTGAACTTTCTATGTCCTGCTGATAATTTTATCACACTGTCCAAAAATAATAAACAAATTCATAACAACTTCATTCAAATAAATTTTTTCCATTGTTTCTGAAAGGTATTTCCAACTTCTGAAGTAATGAAAGTGTTGATATTATTAGTAGATGGTCACAACGTTACTGTTAAATAGTAATCATGACATGCTTAGCTAATACCAAGGGGAAACCATATTCAAGGAACATTTTCACAAATAAGTGCTCATAAGTCCGAAACTTGACTAGTTAGGTATAGGTATGATATACATAGATAAAACGGAAATTCCAGCAGCTTTCCGAATTTTCAATAATATACAGCGTATTCTATTTGCAATAAACAACTTACAGTCACTTTTTCAAGCTAACAAAATAACTGTATTTTTTGACCACCCTGTATTGAAATAACGGAGATTAGGCTGAAGTGTAGGAAGCCCCCGAGTATCAGCAAACTTAAACCGAAATTTCGATATCGTTGTATTTATTAGCTCAAAGATATCAGAGTTTTTAGAGGTCTCGATTTCCGACGAAAAAAAAAGAAAATAATTTTTATTTCGAAAACGATAACAGATAGGTATAGGAAAATATTATGAAAAGTTGTTTGGAAATTGTTGGAGATTCTAAAGATAATATAATATACAGGTAGTTCCATTCGAAAAAGCAAAGTTGCTACTACTTTCTAATAGAAGTGGCAACACCGCATTACCGAAAATATTTTAGTTCGGTAGAGAATGTTCGACTATGCCCTCCATTGAATTTTCGAAGTGATCCGTTGTATGGTTCACCAGAAACGTCTAATGTGCCATCCACCGTGAATTACCCTGTATATATATATATATATATATATATATATATATATATATATATATATATATATATATATATATATATATAAATTCTTCAATATGAGAGTAATGATCATATGCTATGACTTTATAGGATAATTATCATTTTCACACATGATTACTGTGAAAAAAATGAAACCGCAGTTTTTATATTTTTGGCGGTAAGCAGTGGCTTTTAAAAGAAGTGAAGTGTTTAAAAAACATGAATTTTATGTCACTGATGAAATATTTTTATTAGAACAATATAAATACACTTTTGAAAAATTTCTGATTGCAAAAAATAGAGAGATGATTCATAATTTCAATTAAATAAAGTATAATTTAAATATAATATGACGCAATTTTCAATCATCTCAAGTTATAATGAGTATCTTTAAAATTTGTTTTGAAAATTACTACCCTCAGGAGTTGATGAAATCAATAAACTTGAAACAAGGTCTACAAATAAATTATTCAAACATCATTTGAACCAAGTACATGCAAAAATATATGATTTTTTAGTTTTTTGCAATAGGGGGTTGTTTGCACCCCTGAAAAAAAAGCACAGTTCATCACAAGGTAGATTCTGAAGAAGAGGGTAAGTAGAGCTTCAATCCAAATTTTCATGAAAATCGTTCTTGATTCTCAAAATTTCACAGTTTTACAGTATCTTTACCGCTGGTAACTGGACTATAAGTGGATATTAATGTCTTCAAATTTTCCTTTTCCTGATATAGAGCAAGTATTTCAAAAATCATATACATTGTTTTTCATAAAAATAATAGAACTTTTATTTTCATAACTTAAAAATACGTATCAATAATTATAGTTTTGTAAGTACAACTGTATTCATATATTTTTCTCATTTAATTTCTCTCAAACGTTGTTTATATATTTTATGCTTTTTCGGAAGTTTTGAAAGAAACTTCATCGCAACAGGGTATCCCACGATACCTCTCGTCTTTTCATTGGAAGATATTTGGAAGATTTGAATTATGCAAAGAGAAAAGTAATAAAATTTCATTTAAAATATTCAGTAAAAAGAAATGTTATTTTTAAAATATATAACAAACTTCCAAACAACATTCGGACTAGTAATTGCTTCTGGGTAAATAAATAATGTTTACATTAACGCATTAATTGTGGTAGAGCTAGTTGAAGATTTATCGCATTGTTGGGAACGTTTAGTTGTTATATATGGTATGATTATCACGTTTATCTGATTCGAATGGTGGACACGTTCAACTATCAAGTCACGTCCATTGTGAACCAGATATAATTACTCGAAGATAATCACCTCTTCTGCGCAAAACGTCGTAAGGAGTGTTTTACGAGGGTTGAAATCGTGGATCTATTCTTTTTATAGACCTCAGTTTTTCGACCGTTCACGAGAAAAAGTTGTAGCAGTTAGGCACGGTCCTGTTGCTTTGATCCAGAAATAATTATTGAAAGCCAAAACTCATGAAGTTAAGCTCGGGTTATGAGACCATAAAGATGTCAGTCAGTTGAGCGCACCGCGATGAGACAAACCTTACGCGCGCAGCCATGCATTCAGCCCGCAGTTCATGCAGGGACGTATTCGAATTTTTCTTGTCACAATACAGAAGTGGGATTTGAACCATGAAATTTTTTGGATGAAGTTCCTCATCACACGTTAAACTCCAGACATTTGCCTAATGACTGCTATGCCGGGCATTGTAACAAGTATCCAAGATTATTCAGTATAGTGTGTATTTAGAAAACGGTAGGTATGACTTACATCATGACAGTCATTCACGTATTTCTGTATAATAAAATGATAGATATTGAAGAATATCTTCATAGAGCGCTGTAAGAGTTTTCTCGAGATGCAAAAAAATTTAAATATATATATATATATATATATATATATATATATATATATATATATATATATATATATATATATATATATATATATATATATATATATATATATATATATATATATATATATATATATCATTTTTCCGGTACAGATTGGTATCTTCAGCTGTGCTCATCAAAATAAATGAGCTAAAATTTGTTATCTTGATGCAGAACAAAATTTCAAAATTTGCAGTTAAAATTTTGGCATCTTCAAACTTTCGGCAGGGAGCGGTGGGAAGACACAAAATCGAAAATTGGTAGTTGAAGTTGTGGATATTAATTATCTGCAACATATCCGAAATTCATCCTACTACTGTTTATATAAAGTGGATGGAGCTGTTCAAACCAGTTCAAGTGTTGTTTCACCCACTAAATCCCTTCACAAAATTTAGTTATAGGGTTTCTTGAGTTGATGCTAAGGAAGCGCCTATAAGCGGTATTAGCTTGTTTTTTCAATTTCTGTGATTTTTATGTAGAAATTCTTGTTTTTTCATGCTGCTTGAGGTACCAAGCATTGAGTTAATGTTTAGGAACTGCAGTATTGGGAAAACATAATAAGCGATACGCTCCCTACCGGTGTCGAATATTACTAGAGCATGGGCGATAGATTGCTTTGTTTACATCTATATCAACTAATGATGTGCAATTTTCAGCTAACCGAAAAAGTAGAGTTTTTGAAGTCCAATGCTATTCCAACGAAAAATTTTCCACTTTTATCGGAATCTGAACCTGCGGCATCATCCAGAGATTCTAGATTATTGTATTTTTTTTTATGTTACAACCAGAGATACTATCAAAATAATAATAACAAATGATGTTTTTTTTGCACAACCACAATAACAGTTTATCATAACATCAAGAATTTGAAATAATTCTTGAGTCTATAGCTAGGTAAAAACTAAAATATTCAATTATATAATCAGAAAAACAGAGATTCTATCAAAAAAACCAACCTCTCAGAAGTCCACCGTACTTTTAGGATAGCTGTTATACGTCAGGAAAATTCAAAAAATATAATAACTCATTACGTTCAAACCATTCAAGCAGAGTATTCATATTAATTCTTCTTTTATTTCATGTTGCTTCTTTCAGTTTTGCTGGTAAGTACTTAGTTTTGTCCATTATACTCAAAAATTCCTCAGTTCGTAATGAAAGTAGACATGTCAGAGATGTTTTCTTGATACTTTTGAAAGTTTTTTTATTTTGTAAATAAATAGGTGTTCTATCATACAGCCTTTTCATGAGGTATACATAGCTCCTTCAACCTATTAATTTATTCGTCCTCTACTTTATTGTATTATCGATTTTCATGTTCAATGATAAAAACTCAGTGTAAATTTCAACTTGATGTAGGTAGGTTATCTACTGTTGAACAGAGATAAAATTGTCCTCAATCGAAACACAATGAACCACTAGAAAATACGAAGTCCAAAAAAACACAAATTACGAAGGTAAACGTTCGAAAACTCTAAATGAAATGAGCGTAAATACCATTACCAATCAATGTAAACAATCAGCTAATCGCCCATGCTCTAGTACCGATATTAGCCGTTCCGGCGCTACGATCTTAATTTCGGACGCCAATAGTAGTTTCAACTATTTTGCCTAACCGCCACGATTTTTACGATGATATTTCTTGTTTCTTCCTTATTGTTGAAGATTTGCATATCTCCACAGCTTCTGCTCATTCAGTTAGATATTAAAGGTTTTGAACGTTAATTATTAACAAGCATCGAAGCAGTTTTTATTTCTAAATTTCAAGTGTTTCTGAAGAAATCGCTCATTTTTACGTTTAGTAGGCTGAAAGTGTGTAAAGTCGGTTGATTCTAGAAAGTTTCTATTAGTAAATTTCAATTTTATTTTCTCCGCTGGAATTTTCATTTGAAACTTCATGCGTCTTTGCAGATATACAAGCTTTGACTATCTCGTAAGCCTCTCCAAATTGACTTAGGGCTTTAGGAGGAATTTATATTTGAAAAAGAACACAACAAAAGTAACTATTTTCTCAAGAACTATTCTCATTGGAGTGAAAGTATAGAAACGCGTGTGAATATCAAATATTTGAAAACTAATTCCATTTGTCATAGAATGAAAATTTTAACAGCTCGGGGCCTTGAACCGATAGCAATTCTGTTTTTATTTCGGCCGACCTCATGGCTTTCTCTAATACAAGGTTAAAAAGTAGTGGAGATAACGCATCACCCTGTTTAAGTCCACTGTTGATTTCAAAGCTGCCAGACAGTTTATTATTCACACGTACTTTTGATATTCCACCTTCCATAAAGACTTTGGTCATCCGAATGAGTTTCTTTGGTATTGAGAACTCCGCCATGGCATTCCATACTTGGCTTCTTTCTACGCTATCATACGCCTGTCGAAAGTCTATGAAAAGATTGTGTATGGGTCTGTTATACTCCCATCCCTTTTCTAGAAGTTGTCTCAACGTGAATAATTGATCTATTGTTGATCTGTTTGCCCTAAACCCGGCTTGGTATTCGCCTAGGACATTTTCAGCATAAGGGATTAGTCTACCAAGAATGATGTTTGAGAGGGTTTTATATGCCGTATTTAGGAGTGAGATTCTTCTATAATTCGCGCATCTTGTTTTGTCCCCTTTTTTGTGGATGGGCACTATTATGTTTTCCTTCCATCGTGCTGGTATCCTTTCTTCTAACCATATGTGCGTTATTAGCTGGTGGATTTGGCGATGTAGTGCGTCTCCCCCATATTTCAGAAGTTCTGCTGGTATCTCGTCCGTGCCCGGCGCTTTGTGATTTTTCACCACGAAATGCAACCCTTAAAAGGATCTTGAGTCAACATAAACTACAATGTACAACAAAACAAGAAATATTCACGTAAAAATGGCGGTGGTTGAAAAAATTCGACCAAATGTTGATACTTTAGTTCTGCAATGAAAACAATACCTACCTAGGATTTCACCTCATTTGACTAGATGGGAGCCGCTGGAGAAGCCAATATGTAATTGGAAATATATATATCCATATATATATATATATATATATATATATATATATATATATATATATATATATATATATATATATATCTGACATGGAAAATTTTTCGAAAATCGTGGTCTAGGAGTTCTAAAACGGATAAAAAAAACTACTCCCGCACCTAACTGCTTTCCTTCGATACAATGCAATAGTATATATTTAATGGGAAAATACATCTAAAAAATGATAAGTCTAGTCAAATGGAGGATTCCAAAGATGCTGATGGCCTCGAGATTGACGCGTGTCATACTAATTCTTGTCAGGCGCGAATCCAGAGGGGGGGAACTGGGGGAACGTTCCCCCCCCAAATGGCCTGGACCCCACCTAATTGTTTTGATTAGGAGCTACTCGATTAATCATGGCCCAAAATACCAGTACCTTTTCGCTCTTGAATATATAAAAGTTCCCCCCCCCCCAAAAGTCGGGACTGGATCCGCGCCTGATTCTTGTTCTGGTATTGATGCTCCCGAAATAAGCTTCAATTATCTTGTGAGCCACCTATATTAAAACAAGAATTGGTATGATACTCGTCGATCACATGGTCAGCATTGTTTACTTTGTTGAAATCGCCAATATGATTAGAGCATAGGTTGACCTTTGTCGAACATTGCCACGATCTTACCAGTCAAAGTGCTTCAACAAATACCTAAATCTCATTAAATTGGAGAACTTTAAGACATGACTTTGTTGTTCCTGCCATAAATTATTAAAATAAGAAATATTAATTATTTTCGAGTTTTCTGAGAACAGTTAGAGGCTGCTACCAACTTATGATGGCCGCTTAATCCTTCATAAGAATTTCTGAAAACTATTTTGATTATTCCTTATGCAAGTTGAGTATTCAAAAAAAGTATGTCATTCCACTCCTGTCTTTTTCTAGCTGTTATCTAGTCAATTCTTGCACGCTTACCGAGTTTCTCCGCCATCATACCTCTTCTATCATAAACCCGCACACTCTCTAACTCTGCAGTTAACATTTTGATAATTAGACCTCTGTAGTAATTACCCACCTTCAACTCATGCATGGGATCATATTTCAACAAACTGTCAACGCAATGTGGCGAGCCAGTTACCACTTCGGCTAACAAATTATGACTACTTGATACTCCAGGATTGTTATTTGACCTGGATAAGGATTAAATAGTTAAATGAAAATGATATCATAAAGTTTGGTAGATGGTCACCACATGACGGTTAATTCTTCCAAAATGTCAGTAGAGTGAACAGTTCCTCAGAGATAATAAATGAAATAATAATTAACCAATTTTGTGTTACTTTAATGACGAAAATCAATAAAACAGAATCTAGAGAATGCCAGATATTGCATTTTAACTCAGATAACCCATTAAATACCTCTCTTGAGTAAATTGAAATTCGAAAAGCAGTTCAATTCAATTCAGACTTTATTCTGAACAATATTATAGATTTATTATAGCCTCCTATCGTATTTTCATTGTACTGACCTTGATAAAGTTTTTCGAAGTTCATAATATTTTGATCAGAACGTACTCCTATCTCTTCTGAGTATGCCCTCATGTTTTTTTGAATTTATCTGAATGAACATGCAGCTTATGTACTTTTAATGACATCCTGTAACATATGGTATTGAAATTATTGAAATATATTTTCAACTAGTCGTTGGTAGTTTTCAGCTTTGTTGTTTCCTAAAAATTAAGAAACTACTGCTCTAGAACTGTTTCAACTTGCTCAATTAAGCAAGTTTGGAAAGTTTTCATCAGGAAAAATCTGTCTAATTTGCTGACTAACAAAAACTCCATCTTAAACCTATATATAACCAGTGGCGCCGACTCCATGAGGCCTGAGGAGGCCCGAGCCCTTTCCAAAATTCAGTTGGGAGCGGAGCCCCCCAATAATTTAAGAAAATTTTTAGTTATATCATGCTTTGTAAAATTCCAAAGTTATGTTGGCTTTTACTAATTCTGAGCAATATTAAAAACGTTCATGAAATAGAGAATTAAATACATACAGAATGTTAAATATTTGTACTAGTTTAGTTCTGTATTGATATATTACTATAATACTGTATTATTTATTCTCAAATACTTACATATTTTTTAAATCATATTTTATAATACTTTAATATTCGGAAATTTGAAATATTGTTTTTATTTAATGAACCCTAAGCCTCATTCAAAGTAAGCTTAAATTAGATATTTCACTTATTAATCAAAGTGCTAATACTGTGCGACAGCAATATTTTATGTTTTATTCTTTTAATGATAGGATTTATTGATATATAATTTCAGTATTTTCAGAGCTATGTATTCAATGCTCTGTAATAGTCTAAAAGCATAATTGATACTGTGAATTAAATCAGCTTTTTACGAAAATACAGTGTGTGTTCATGTGTTGTTTCGTTCTTCAAAGCCAAAAAATTGGTCAGGCTTGTCGAGTTTTCGGGGTTCATCAAATGTTGATCATATGATTTCAAAATGCTTGAAAAAACTTTAAAACTGCCTATTTTTCATCTCAAATTTAGGAAATTTTTCCCGGTATGGGCCCCCCAATATTTTTTATAAGTCGGCGCCTCTGTATATAACTATCACAAAAGCAAACTTCATATGTGAAATTTCCATGTGTTTGATTCCACTAAAATTGCTATATTTACTTGCTTCGGTACCAATAATTTTCCGAAACATATATGTCGAGTGAATATAGCAATTTTAGTGGAATCAAGCCTAGTGTTTTACATTATACCTAGTTGATATATAATATTATTCTTTACCAAAACAACGATGAGATCATCATGTATCAAATCATGAAAAACATACTTGTTGACCATGGTCAATTTCATACATTACATAAAGTGAACAAGGAAAATTGTTTAATAATTTAAAAAAATATCAAACAACTTTCCAAGGGAGCTGGTTATACATACGTATTTCGCAACGCAAAATATGCAATCACAATTGAACGGTGAGTTATAGAAATTGTCAAGTCACCCCGACTCAAAATCTGCATACAGCTGTTTCGACCTTATCAGTACAGCTTATTTAACTCGGAGTGAATTAATAAATTTCTAATAGTTCCCCAATACAAATCGTTGTCAGTAACACTGTCTGGATAACAACCCTGAGCGCCCTCCCACCAGAGATATTGGGAACCAACAATTCACCGCTTAGACTGAAAATGCAGAAATCCGTTGCGCAAACACTTATCTCCTGACATGAAGATATCTACTCTACAACAGTGGTGTATATGATTCCAAGGAACACTAACATAGTGATTTAAAACCTCACGAGAGCGCGGTCCGAAGATCCTAGCAGCGTAATACGCAAAATACAACAATCAAATCATGAAAAACATACTTCTTGACCATGGTCAATTTCATACATTATATAAAGTGAACAAGGAAAATTGTTCAATAATTTAAAAAATTATTAAACAACTTTCCAAGGGAGCTGATTATACGTATTCCGCAACGCAAAATATGCGTCGCGGAATCAGTGCAGCTTATTTGACTGAATATATATTTTTTGTATTGCGGAACAATTAGAAATTTGTTAATTCACTCCTAGTCAAGTAAGCTTCACTGAAGATATGTTATAAGATCGAAACAGCTGTATGCATATTTTGAGTCGGAGTGACTTGACAATTTCTATAATTCACCGTTAGATTGTGAATGCAGATTTTGCGTTGCGGAATATGTATAACCAGCTCCTTTGGAAAGTTGTTTGATAATTTTTTAAATTATCAAAGAATTTTCCTTGTTCACTTTATGTAAAATATAATTCTTTATCAATACAACGATGAAGTACCATAGATGAAATCATCATGTCCCTGAATTCCTCCATTGAGTCACGACATTGGGGCGAACGATAAAACAAATAAACAGCGATAGATTCGATTGGCGCTGTGGGCATTAATCATGAAAAAAT
>JARQZK010000016.1:35000-50000 GCA_030704885.1 Cynegetis impunctata | reverse complement strand
AGGCCCACATCCATTACCGAAACGAAAAATGAAATTTTATCTCTAAAAAATAATAAATCGCCGGGTATAGATGGAATTAGGAATGAGACGGTCAAATTGTTGGCAGAATATATATCTGCACCTTTGTATCACATTTTCAACTTATGCATTTCGACCGGAATGGTGCCGAAGCCTTTCAAAACAGCAGTCATAATACCAGTATTTAAAGGTGGAGTCAAATCAAATGTGACAAATTACCGACCGATTTCACTCATCAGTCATCAGTTTTTTCAAAATTATTTGAGAAAATAATCAAAAAGCGGCCTTGGGGTACACCACAGGAAACCGATCTAGATGCACTTATTTTATCATTAACTTTGACCATTTGTTCACGGTTATTCAGGAAGTTTTGGAAGAGTTTTAATGGAATTCCTCTTATACCCAGGTGTTCTAGCTTCTCCAATAAAATTTCATGGCTGACTGTGTCAAACGCCTTTGCTAAATCAATGAAAACCCCCAGGCATGGCTGTTTATTATCCACAGCCGCGTATATCTGTGAGGTGAGGTATGCTATGGCATCCTGAGTACTTCTATTTTCCCTGAATCCGTATTGTCTGCTTGAAATTATATTATGGAGGTTAAGGTATTCCATAAGCCGCTTTTTGATTATTTTCTCAAATAATTTTGAAAAAACTGATGACTGATGAGTGAAATCGGTCGGTAATTTGTCACATTTGATTTGACTCCACCTTTAAATACTGGTATTATGACTGCTGTTTTGAAAGCCTTCGGCACCATTCCGGTCGAAATGCATAAGTTGAAAATGTGATACAAAGGTGCAGATATATATTCTGCCAACAATTTGACCGTCTCATTCCTAATTCCATCTATACCCGGCGATTTATTATTTTTTAGGGATAAAATTTCATTTTTCGTTTCGGTAATGGATGTGGGCCTAAGATATATGGAGTTCAGTGACACTGCACGTTGCTCTTTCAGATCTATTCTCTTAATTTTTGATGCCAGTTTCGGGCCTATTTCAGAGAAATAATTATTCATTTCATGTGCTATATCATCTGCCTCAGTCATTTTCATGCCATTCTCTAGGATTAGATTTTGGACCGTGTTAGTTTTTTCTTTATAGTTGTTGGTGAACATGTTTACAACTTTCCACATATTTTTTTGCCGATCCTGCGTCTTTTTCGATCTCAGCTTTAAAGTAGTTGCTCTTAGCTTTTTTTGATCAATTTATTCAGTTTGTTTCAATAATTGATGTAATATTTTCTAACTGTATGATTGAATGTTTGGGAGTGATGGACCGGTAATTTTTAGAGGGAGAGATGGACCACTAACTCAATGTAGAATATCATTAAATTTTAATAATATAAATTATAAAACAGCTGTTAAAAGAAAGTCAGCGACTGTCTCTAAGATTCTGAATTCTATTGAAAACCTGAAAGGATTGAAAAAAAAGGAAATGTGATCTACAAATCAGAGAAAAATAAGGAAAAACGAACAGAAATGTTACAGCAAAAGAAAAAGAAGAAAAAATGTATCTAAAGAAAAAAAGAAGATCTTGTAAAATGTCCTATGAATCATCTAACTCAGAAAGCTACGACTCTGAAGAAATTGTTCAAGATGAAGAGATGACATTAGAAGATATCTGCGATGAAAATAAATGTGTTGGCTGTGGAAAGAGTTACAATGAAGCAAACAAAAACGAGGATTAGATCAAGTGTATAAAATGTAGTCGTTGGTCTGATGAAGGTTGCTCTAGGTATGAGGATAAATTCGATTATGGCGCTAAAAGAGAAATCATGTCACAAAAAACAGACAATATTAAGGTGATAAGTTAAGCTTGTAAAAGGTAAAAAGAACTAAGATATTGTTGAATTTTAAAATGTTACATTAAAATTTCCAATCATTCTGAACACTTAAAAAATAAACAATTCATAACATCTTAACTTTTTTTTTGGATAATAAATATTATGTTCATTTCATTAATATGTTTATCATGTGTATTCTTTGTCCATCTCTCCTGGCACACCGGTCTGTCTCACCTGGACACATACAGGTGAGATGGGCCAGATAAACTCAAAAAAACGGATATAACAATTTTGTTTGACATTTTTCCTCAAAAACTTAATATTCTATTTGAAGCTAACAGAATTGTTTACTAACAACACTTGTACAATTTTCTGCAAGTGCGAAAGTTAATAAATTATGAGCTTCAGAAAAAATGTGGTTCAACTCTCCCGGAATTACCTGAGGTTAAATTACATTAAATCAGTTTTTTTACTCTTAGTGATTTTTGTACTGTTACATATAATAATAAATGTAAATTGATACTGAAGAATGAGGAGACCTCCGAAACGTTTATAAGAAATTTTTAAAGAAACGAAATTCTATTTCACGACGCATTCTTATTGATATTTACATTCATTATAATCATTCTGCAAACTGGGTTTTGAATTTTATTTTAACTGTATAAATTGATGTTTTATAATGATATTGGGTATTGTATTTCATTTACACTGAAATTTTTGTTTGGATTATTTTAAGTTTTCAGAAATAATCTTCCATCGTAAAGTTACAATAACTACATATACAAGCGAATATCTTCCTGTGACGTCTGTGTTTTCTGGATCGTTTCCCCCAAGTTTCAAATCCGGAGAAAAGGCTATTTCTTCTATTATTTATTTTGTCCGATAGTATATATCACATACACAAAATAACGTTTTTATCATATCAGACAGCAGTGGTCGACACATGTCGAAAGATAGCTCTTTTATATCTTTGGAATTGAATGTTCTGGAATCATCATTAATTCATATCTTCCTATATCGATTTCAAGAAGGAAAATAGCTAATACACACTGACTTGCATTTTGTATAAGTTTGTTGAAATTCCACACATTCAAAAACATTATACAAAAATTTTAAATCTTATTGTTGTGACTTTACCACATCCACTTATTATCTGCGTTAGATAAAAGATATAAATCGAAACCAATGAAATTTTCTTCTACCTTGATTTATTTTTGAAACCGAACCACTCCTTGAAACTTCAAAGTATAAAAGAATAATGTTTTCATCTTGGCTAAATTACGAGGTTCGGAAAATCAGGTCATAAGCTAATTTGCATGTCGGTCGCGATGTCTGCTAGTAAAAGTTGTGGAAGAGTTAAATTGAAGTAGTATTTTTCTCGCATATCTCAGCCAGCCATTCTTCATTGGTCTCCTGACAGTCTGCCAGCCATCATTACGTGACAGATTACCAATCACTTCGATTTCAAATCGAATTCCACTTTGCATTAAGTACACAAGCTCTCTTTCGAAAGCTGGTGTGAATACATTGCCAAGTAGAATATTTCCATTGAAGGTTTTTGGAAATGATACATTCTTAAACTGTTTGTTGTTACAACCTCACTTGTCATTTTGTCTAATATTAATGAAAAGTTTTCTGTTTGCACTGTTGCAATATTCGAGATTTGAAAAATTTAAAAATATGCTTACTTAAGTTTAACAGCTAAAACAATATATCCACATATATTCATACTTTCGAGCCATAAACCTTAAATATTCATATTGGAGGCTAAAACCATTAGCAGCCAGATACACTAAGTTGCCAAATAACTAGAACATAGTCCATAACCTTAAAAAGTCGATTAATCTAACATCATATTTGGTAGAGATCCAAATAACTGAGTATAATAAGATATTAGCTGAAGAAAAACCATTTGATAGAAAAATTATAAAAAATTTTATTAGTTGGATGGACATTCATTCCTCACCTCAAATCATTGCACTTGATCTACATATTCGTTAAATATCGAAAGCATGAAGCTTTAAAATATATAATAGTAATAATAAAAAATTATAATATATATTCATCATGAATTACATTACGTTAATGTATAGGACACGTCAAAAATCTAAACATAGATTTAACTTCTGTAGAAAAAAAATTCTTCCAGGGTATAAAAACATTTAAGCAACAATATTCTGGTAAGTATTCCTTCTTATATTTTGATCGACTTAAGGACTTGATTATATATATATATATATATATATATATATATATATATATATATATATATATATATATATATATATATATATATATATATATATATATATATATATATAGTCATTTTCATTATATTCTTGAACCATTTTTATTTATATTTAAAAGAAAAGTTAGTAGGATTTTTGGTTCAGTTAAAACAATCTTACGATTATATATATTTCTATTTTCATTAACGTTTCGGTCTGTTACTATTGACCTTTAACAAAAATGATTGCATTCAATATATGTTACCATCACTAAAATAAAAAGACTCATAATAACTTATCGTAAATATCAAAACAGGCTTAACTCACCAGAATTAAAAAATTTTCACATAAATCACATAAATACATTAACAATTTATAAATATTACGTAAAAAAAAACTTGACAATGATCCACAGTAACAAATTTTCAAAAATTTTCGTCTACATAGACACGTCAGCCTTCGCTTTTAGTTAGAAAGTGAAACACCTGTTTTAATTTCAGTTGATCCTCCCTGTTTATCATTTGCTCAAGATGTTGTTATATATTTTGCTAAGGCTCTTGATATCTGTTTTGTCATTAATGGCATCCGGGGTATTTATAAATTGTTAATGTATTTATGTGATTTATGTGAAAAGTTTTTAATTCTGGTGAGTTAAGCCTGTTTTGATATTTACGATAAGTTATTATGAGTCTTTTTATTTTAGTGATGGTAACATATTGATGCAATCATTTTGATAAAGGTCAAAGTAACAGACCGAAACGTTAATGAAAATAGAAATATATATAATCGTAAGATTGTTTAACTGAACCAAAATTCCTACTAACTTTGTTCTTTAAATATATATATATATATACATATATATATATATATATATATATATATATATATATATATATATATATATATATATATATATATATATATATATATATATATGTATTTATATTATATATATATATATAATATATATATATATATATATATATATATATATATATATATATATATATATATATAATATATATATATATATATATATATATAGTCTCTAGATATATATATATATATATATATATATATATATATATATATATATATATATATATCTATATATATTTAAACAGGGTTATTCACATTATTCGACACGGAGAGTTATGGCTAAAGTGTTTGATTTTATTAAAGTTTTTTCTTTAGAATGGATAGGAACCTATTAGAACTACATTTTAAAAATATTTTCATGTTGTACAGGGTGTGCGAAAAACATGAAAAGTATCAAAGTTGGTATTTTTTAAATGGAATACCCTGTATATTATTTCATTTTTGGATTTTACAGAGAAAACAAATGCCAGATTTATCAAGGTTTAATTCACCTAAACCTTATGATTTTCGAAATATCTCGTATTTTGTGAAAATGTAGTATCAGTTATAACGCTTAAACTCTCAACTGGTGTTTTCTTGTTTTTAACCAAATTAATGATAAGGCCTACTAACTGGATCAAACTGCATGTTGCACTTGTGAAATATTGAATTACTTAGACTTAGTGATTGAAAATAAAGGTAAAATAATTGCAATCTTTAAACGGCACTAACTTGTTTAACTTAAATGGGACACCCCGTATTTTATGTCACCAGCAGATGTAAAACTTAATTGTCTACCGAATACCTCATTACATTCCAATCGATATCTCTTTAAGTTTTCAAATAAAAGGAACATTTTCATTTTGCAAACTGATTTTCAGAAATTTATCATTTATCAAGTCGCCTATGGCGATTTGAGAAATCACAATTGATTGAAATAAACATCAAGATCATAATATATGCGTTTATTTTTTAATATCTTAAATGTTATGTACTAGTTCAAATTATGAAGCAAAAAAAATTATGAATATGAAAAAAGCAACATTTTATATCAAGTGTTCAAAATGGCGACCATCAGACTCTATTTATTATTAATTAACGTATGGTGATCTACTAATTCGCTCTTAAATACAGGTAAAGTATCAGACTCTAAAAACAACACTATCCTTTTTATAGAATATTTAATAGCAACATTTGAGAACATACGCTGGCTTACATTTAGAAAAGCTTCTCTGAAACGCTGTTTCATATTGTCTGGTGTTGTTGGAGGTGTGTAAAGTGTGTATTATACCGCACGTGGGAAATATTGACTTACTTATACTTGGTGTGGAAAAATAGAGGTAAAATTATTGCAATTTTTGAACGTCACTTACTTGTTTAACTTAAATGGATCGCCCCGTATTTTATGTCACCAACAAATGTGAAATTTAATTGTCTATCGATTACCTGAATACATTTCTATCGATAACTCTTCGCGTTTTTACATAAAATGAGCATTTTCATTTTGCAAACTAATTTCAAAAAAATTTTTATTCACCAAGTCGCCCATGAAAACAGCGTATCAGAGAAGCTTTTCCAAATGTTATACCGCGTACATACGTGGATTATTAGATGTTGCTGAAGGTTTTATAAAAATGATACTGTCTGGTGGTCTCCATTTTGAACGCTTGATATAAACTATTGCTTGTTTCATATCCATAATTTTTTTTCCTTCATAATTTGAAGTAGTACATAACATTTAAGATATTGAAAGATAAACGCATATATTATTATGACTGAAATGTTTATTTCAATCGATTCTGATTTCTCAAAACGCTATAGGCGACTTGATGAATGATAAATTTCTTAAAATCAGTTTGCAAGATGAAAATGTTCATTTCATTTGAAAACGTAGAGAGATATCGATTGGAATCTATCTAGGCATTCGATAGACAATTAAATTATACATCTGTTGGTGACATAAAATACGGGGTGTCCCATTTAAGTTAAACAAGTTAGTACTGTTTGAAGATTGCAATTATTTTACCTTAATTTTTACACACTAAGTCTAAGTTAGCTAATATTTCACAAGTGCGACATAAAGTTTGATCCAGTTAGTAGGCCTTATCATTAATTTGGTTAAAAACAAGAAAACACCAGTTGAGAGTCTAAGCGTTAAAACTGATACTACATTTTCTCAAAATACGAGATATTTCGAAAACCATAAGGTTAAGGTGCATTAAACCTTAATGAAACTGGCATTTGTTTTTACTGTAAAATCAAAAAATGAAATTATATACAGGGTATTCCATTTAAA
The DNA here is from genome assembly GCA_030704885.1 of Cynegetis impunctata. Taxonomy (NCBI): domain Eukaryota; kingdom Metazoa; phylum Arthropoda; class Insecta; order Coleoptera; family Coccinellidae; genus Cynegetis; species Cynegetis impunctata. The sequence goes on along the minus strand of JARQZK010000016.1, from coordinate 42,813 downwards.
AAATACAAACTTTGATACTTTTCGTGTTTTTGGCACACCCTGTACAACATGAAAATATTTTTTAAATGTAGTTCTAATAGGTCCTTATCCATCCTAAAGAAAAAACTTTTATAAAATCAAATACTTTAGCCATAACTCTCCGTGTCGAATAACGTGAATATCCCTGTATATAATATATATATATATATATATATATATATATATATATATATATATATATATATATATATATATATATATATATATATATAACAGTTTCTTCAAGTACTCATAACTTTCTCCATACTTTTGAAAGATTGAAATAATTTGGCATATAAAAATTGTAGAAAAACTTGAAAGTTCTTAAAAAATAAAAAAGCAAGACTACCTATGTTTCATTAAACTTTTTACTACTGTGGCCGTCTCTAGTTTCTAATAACGTGATATTAAGTCCAATATCAGCAGACAGGTCTTCTAATAGTGAGGTAAACAACAAAAATTCTTACTCACGTTAATGTATAAAGAAGGTTCTCAAGATATTGCGTACAATTTGTAATTGACTCCTAGAGCATGGCGTGGATAGTTGAGTCTATGAAATAATTGAGAACCTATTTTGTACATAATGTGGGTGAGGGTTTCTGTGGTTTTGTTTTCCATTTAATATAAGCAGATCTGACTGCTGATGTTCGACATCATAACACATAGTTAGTACGACTGCCACATCCACAGAAGATTAATGAAACATAGTCGACTGTTCTCAGGACCTTTCAATTCGTTTATATATATATATATATATATATATATATATATATATATATATATATATATATATATATATATATATATATATATATATATATATATATATATATATATATATATATATATATATATATATATATATATATATATATATATATATATATATATATATATATATATATATATATATATATATATAAAATTGAAGACTAATATCTTTACAGTTGAGAAAGTGTAGATATATCAATCAATATTATAGATTAGAAAACGAAATATCAACAAAAGTTCTGACTATGTATTAAACTAGTCAAGCTGAATACCTGGAAATCCCTAAATCCCATCATATACGAAGAATTTCACACAATAAAGCATATAGTATTATGCTCCAAAACTATATAACTTATTACGTAGGGAAATTATTCAATTGACTTCTCAGAAATTATTTGAAATGATATTTTGTTGGAGTTTTTCGTGATGAACTTGTGTACTAGTGAAGCGTTGTGTGGTTCATTGGTATCGAATCCCTTCTACATGGGCATTCTGTTTCAACTGAATGGTGATAATTATTGTATTATAGTTTTCAGTTAGTGCTTAGGCCTTATTACATGATTTATTTGAATTTGAGAATTTTGCCCACACACAAACTTCTAGTTTAGGTGAAAAACTGTTTATCAATATATATTTGCAAAACTGTGGAAATATAGAATGTATTTAAAAATTAACACTCATAACAGATGTACATTGAACGTATGTAAACAGTAAATAGTTATATCAAGTTATACAATTCTACTAACTTACTTTTCGCTGTTTGTTTTCCACATACTTTACATTTCTCGAATCCTCATTGTTTAATTTCAGTAATTAGACAATATATCTCAAGTACGATTTAAAACAAATGAAAACATATGAACTCTTTCTATCAATGAATTGAACTTCTTTAGATATTCTCGCAAAACTCCATATTAACAAAAATCTCAAAATCGTATTATTTAGAAAGCCGGGAAAGAGTATGACAAGTTTTGTGAGTATTCATAATTTATCAGTCGTCACATAACAAAGTCAACTAGCAAACTATAATAGCAAGCTGCGTAAATGAACTTCGTTTTGAAAATCTAATAGTCTAAGGTCTGGAGATTCGGCAGAACATCTACGAATATTTTTCGTACGATCCATTGATTTGAAAAATTCAAGGTATTAGTCAAATGAGAATCTTTATTTACAAATCCCATGCCCAACACCCTCAATAGTTTATTGTAGACTTAAGAGTTTTTCTTTGGGGTTACCTAAAAGCACATGTTCACGTTGGATGATCAACTTCCTTGTAGAAGTTGAGACTAAGAATAGACGATGAATGTGAACTAATCTGTAGCGAAGTATGGAAAAAAAACTCAGACTTTGACAATATCGTCAGGTAGTGAATGTTTTAAATTAAAAAAAAAATTACGGTATGATCCATTTAAATGCTAGATGCTTTATGCGATAATGCATTCACCTGCTAAATTTCTTTCGTATTATGGATATACACCTGGTTCCATACTTAATGCCAATCCTGTATTATGAAATTTTCAGTATTAACATCATGAAAACATAATAGACTGTTTTCCTTATCGGAAGATATTTGAAACGATTGAAAAAAACACACAATATGCATAGGCTAAGAAAATAAAAACACGTGCACAATCACCGAGTGACTGCTTTTGAATTATGAATTAAGATTCATTTTTCAGTATTCATCAAACAGGTGTCCTCATAGTGCAAGTATTTAGAATGGTAAGTACCAGATTAACGTGATTAGCTAAATTATAATAGATATTATATAATTATATCTCCATGCTAGGCTCACAATTGACTAATTTCATTATTTGAGTATCATGAATAAGAGAATCAGAATAACGGTTCGGTAATAATATCGAAAATTTTTATTAATAACGTTCAATCACACATTATTTATTATATATATATATATATATATATATATACATATATATATATATATATATATATATATATATATATATACACATATATTCACATATAGTACCTAATTGTTGACATTTTGTACCTTCATCGCGAACATTTTCCGAAATTTGTTATTAACTTTCGACCATGTCCAACATTGATAACAGATAACGATTTTCAATTCAAACATCAAACTGTTGAAGAACCCATATGTAGAATGCTCAGAGCCTTCAAAATGTCTGTAATTAATTTGAATTGATTAAGATATACTGAGGAGATACATGAGATAATATAACTCTAATGATTAGCAGAAATTATATAAATATATATATATATATATATATATATATATATATATATATATATATATATATATATATATATATATATTTATCATATATTTTTGTGTAAATTTTTTTCATACAAATTTTTTTTAAATGCAGCCTCTTATATAGCACTTGTAGCCATACGATAATGATAATATTTAAAATTTTTTGTCTCTGTTGTATTGTCAATGCCTTGTCTTGTTACCCCGAGGAGAGGCTAAAGGGGTTATAGTCTCCGCCAAAAAGAAGTTTGGATCTGGTCTGATTTTAAAAATTCCAACGGATATCAATAAAACACATATGATTTCATAAGGGAATTTTTTTCCTATTTTTCCCCACAAATAATAAAAAAATATAGCGTTTTTCAGATAGGCATTACGACATGCACATGCGCCGAGGGGTGTTATCATTTCTAGTTCTAGGCAGTAGGATGTCTGGATTTTTATTTAATATATATATATATATATATATATATATATATATATATATATATATATATATATATATATATATATATATATATATATATATATATATAATATATATATATATGTACATTATATATATATATAGTATATATATATATATATATATCTATATATATATATATATATATATATATATATATATAATCTCTTGATAATTATTAGCAATAACAGGCTTGTTGAATCTTAAAAAACTCGATTTTATTGAAAAGTTGACGTTTCGCCACGACATTCGTGGCTTTATCAAAACTTTTGAGAAAAAATTGAAATTTCTTTGACATTTATTGATTTGAAAAATTTCGATAGAAACAGATTACTGTTTCACTAAAATTTTTTTCGGCTGTAGCCGTTCTTTGTTATTTATTACGTTCTATTCAGTCCAATATTAACATTCAAATTTGTTATTATTAGATGGTAAGGGAAACCACAGAAACCTTTACCCACGTAATGTTCGAAATAGGTCCAAATTATTTTGATTTTGAAGAGTCAAAGAATAATAATAATAGTGTACTATTTATCTTTTTTTCAAAAATTTCTCATTGCGGCTGTGGCCGTCTTCAGTTATTAATTACGTGCTATTCAGTCCAATATCAACAGACAGGTCCGTTGATATTAGATGGGAAGGGAACCACAGAAACCTACACCCACGTAATGTACAAAATAGGTTTAAAATATTTGATTGTTGTCTTTAAAAAGACATTACTTGTGATTTTGGAGATCACATGTTCTAAACTATATTTTCTTTCCAGAAAAATTGAATATGCTAGATGTTCAGATTTTGTCTAAGAAGATGAGTTGTTGTGGTTAGAATTTGTTTGTTGAATTAAATCTGCGTATATTGAACTTAAATGTTTGATATCTGTTCTATCATTTACGACTTCATTTAAATTTTTTTGAATATGTAACATTTCTAAAATTTCTCTGCGTTTTTGATCTTTTTCTATTTCTAAAATTTTTGTGCTATTAAAGTTGAAAGTATGATTCTCATTGTTTTTATGTTTTATTAGTGCTGTGGTTTGTGTTCTGGTATATTTGTGTGCTTTTAATCTTTCTTCTAAATTTTGAAAAGTTTGTCCTATATATGATTTATTACAATTATTACAGGGTATACTATAAACAACATGAGATTTTTGCAGAAGAGGTGTTTTACTTATTAATTTAGAATATATTTGTTTAATTTGATTTTGTGCGTGTGATTTAATATCGTGTGGATTTAAAATTTGTGAAATTTTATTACTTAAATGAGGAATATATGGAAGAGGAATATATTTTTTGTTTATATTTTCTTTTTTTGATGTTTCTAATGTGTTGTACAGTTTATGAATTCTATTTTTAGTGATTTTCTGTATAAGTTTTATTGGGTAATCGTTTTTTATGAGTAATTTATGGACATCTTGTAATGTTTCATGTCTGTGTGTAGGTGAAGTAAGTTTAAGTGCTTTGTCTATATATCCGATTATTAAACTCTTTTTTTGTGACAAAAGATGTGTACTGTTGTAGTTCAATGTTCTTTGTGAAAAAATTTCTTTCCTATGCCATTTTGTGATAATTTCATTGTTTTTGTGCATGAGAGTAATATCAAGAAAATTTAATGTATTGTTCGTTTCTTTTTCTAGAGTAAATTGTAATTTTCTATTAAAGTCGTTGAATTTTTTGAGAATATCATCAATAAAATCTTCTGATGTTATTATAAGGCAATCATCAACATACCTTTTGAAAGTTATAATTTGTTTATATAAGATTCAACAAGCCTGTTATTGCTAATAATTATCAAGAGATTAGAAATAGTTCACAGGCAACAACAATTCGAATAAATAATTATATATATATATATATATGTATATATATATGTATATATAGATATATATATATATATATATATATATATATATATATATATATATATATATATATATTATATATATATATATATATTATATATATAAATATATATATATATATATATATATATATATATATACTATATATATATATATATACTATATATATATATATATATATATATATATATTATATATATATATATATATATAGTTATATACTCGTATGTCATGCGTCATCCCATTATGTTGGAATCTGCTAGTTGATTCGAGAAAGTATGAACCCCGCAGAATATACAAAAGCATTTGGAATATAAATACAATATTTGAAATGAAGTATACGATTTCAGATATTCAAGAGCTTCATTGATATAGGAAAGTTTTTAGTCTCTCAATATCTAGATAATGTTGAAAAATGTTCAAAGCAGCTGTAAAATATTATTATATACAAGAAATTATTTTGAAAATTTTTTATGAGTATATATATATTTATATATATATATATATATATATATATATATATATATATATATATATATATATATATAAATATTCGTCGAATCATTCACTTATCTAACCACTTCGTTATCCAACAGATTATTCAAATACAAATTTAGTTTTTTCATAACCATATACCAAATCACATACACAACATAATTTTCTCTAGAATGGGTGTAATATTTAACATATGTTAGTTAATATTATATATATATATATATATATATATATATATATATATATATATATATATAAATGCAGCATAATTCATAATGATTAATACTGATTACGCATCAATGTAAGATCTTATTATAATGTCATTACTAATGCAGGAAATCAACAAATTATTATTAAATGTGAGGTTTGTTGCAATGTTTTCTCTAGGCTGATATTATATCTCTTCACATTGGCCAAGCAGGAGTTCAAATAGGAAACGCATGTTGGGAACTCTACTGTCTGGAACACAATATTGGAAAGGATGGTTACAGAACCGAAAATGTTAGTAGCGAGGGAGACAGGTGCTCTACATTCTTCAATGAGACAAATTCCGGCAAATTTGCACCAAAAGCTATTTTCATTGATCTTGAGCCCAGTGTCATAGGTATGTAAAAATATGTAGAAAAATATATAGATATTCTTCTCCTTAAAATATGAAATAGTTGTTGAAGCACCCACGTTTGATTACCTAAAATAATATACTTCGTCTAAATTCCATGAAATATAGGAATTTGTCGTAATAACAAGCATATTATCGATGAAAATTTTGAAATAGGTAAGAATAATCGATTTCAATTTTCAAATTTTTTACGTTCATTGAATATATTATGAATAAGTCTTATATTTTCATGAATTAGTTGGATAACTGCAATAAAGATCATGAAAATAAAATTCAGATACATGAGTATGATTGTGACCATAAGGTCATTTCTATTTGAAACAAAATGCAGTCGGTCTTCAAGTTGGACCCGCATACTGAAGAAGCCAGTGTTCTCCATGAGTTGCTCTTGTCACCGAAGTTTTTTTAGCATTGCTGACGTCAGTTACCTAATATTCAGAATTTTGGATCAGAAAATTTGGTTGCCTTTAATGCCACCAGAACACAGACAACCGGATTCTCAAGAAAACTTCCATCGATTCTCAATAATTATTTTAATTAATCCCACCTGTTTTCTACCTTTGACCTTCAATATATTCGAGGACAAAATCGACAATTTTTGGAATTAAGGTGAAATTTCTGGTAATGCATATATTAAAGTGTTTTTTTTTTACATATAAGTGAATTATTCGATTATAAGAAAGAACACAATGAATCATATTTTAATATTTTAACTGAATGTGACTGAAAAGAGAATTAATCAAAACCAATATTTGTACATGAAAAAAATATAATACCTGTGATAGCTAAAATATCACTCACAAAAACCAGATCTGCTTTCCCAGTAGCACAGGTTTCCCTTCGAAATATTTTGCTTTTAACTGCGTGAGACATCCTGAGTGGCAACCACAGCTCCGGTTTAGTGGTAGATTCTCTGAAGCTATCGTCGTCAACCTGGAATAAGTTTTGATATCAGCCATGAGAGCCTTGTATAATTTAATTGCATATACCCTAAGAAAACTGCTACTAACTCACAGAGGACCCAAACCTACTAAAATATTTTTGTTTCTTTCACATTTATTTCAAGAAAGACGAGGATTCAACACCCACGGTTGATGTCGACACGTAGATAGGTGTTGTTATTTCAAAAGGATTTTAAAAATTTCGGTTGAAAACGTGGTAAATGTTATTGAGAGAACTATTGCTTTAAATCGTATACACCTATTCCCCGATTTACTCTGAAGATTCCAGACAAATCTGTGTAAAATTAAATCTTTGTTTTACCTATATAAAACCGTGTAAAACGAAAAAAACTGCGCAATAAAGTCATTTATTCAAATGAAACAAGATTAAAACATATCCAGAATG
>JARQZK010000016.1:0-30000 GCA_030704885.1 Cynegetis impunctata | reverse complement strand
TGGCTTTGTCATTAGTTTTTTTAAAGGTAATACCCTGTATATTATTTCACTTTACAATTCTACGATAAATTCTTATCACTTTTTGTGAACATACCATATGCCTCAACTTGATGGATTCCCAGATTATAACGGAGATAGTGGAGCACCTGGAGATTTAAAATGTGGATGAAAAGTACAAAAAAAAATTTAGGTAAACATTGTCATTAAATCTGAAGAATGAAATTTCACATGTACCATCTGAATTCATTCACTGGTGCTGTATAGTCCGCAGTTTTCACGTTTTTAACGCTCCAGGCACTACACTACTTTCATTGTTTTAAGAAAATGCAATTACTTGAGAGAGAACGTATTGAAGTACTTATGATGATTGGTTTTGGAGATAGGGTGCGTTCACAGAAGAAGTCTGCAATCTATTCAATGAAAATCATCCTGATCGTCCGCCAATTACTAGATCGACAGTCAGCAAAATTGAATCAAAATTCAGGAGATACGGCCACGTTAGGGATTTTACCTAAAGGAAGACCACCGAGAGTATCTGAAGAAACAGTGCTGAACGTTCTACTAGAAACCCAAGATAACCCTCATACATCCATTACTACAATTTCCAATAATTTCAATGTCAGTAGGGTCCGTGCATAAAATACTTAAGGTAAATAAGTATCATCCCTATAAAATTAAGCTGGTACATGAATTATTAGAAGACGATTTTGACCGCAGAGTACAGTTTTGTGAGCAGATTCTTGAAATTCATAATCAACATCTAAATTTCATTACAAACATAATTTTTTTCTGATGAAGCCACCTTTACTTTAAATGGCCACGTCAACAGACAAAACTGGAGGTACTGGGCGACCGAGAATCCTCATTGAACGCAAGAATGCCACACACAGCGGTCTCAAAAATTTAATACATGGGCAGCGATTGTTCGAAATCGTATAGTTGGTCCTATTTTTTTGAAGGAACACTAAACGGAGAGGACTACTTGAACTTTCTCCAGTTCGAACTCATTCCGGCTTTAGCTGTTTTGTTTCCTAACCCACAAGATCCTGACATACCTAATAACGAGATATGGTTTCAACAAGATGGGGCACCTCCTCACTATTCAATCGCTGTTCGACAATTTCTTGATGCAACTTTTCCCAACAGATGGATAGGACGGAGAGGTCCGATTGAGTGGCCGCCAAGATCACCGGACATAACCCCATTGGATTTTTTCTTATGGGGTTATTTGAAGTCTAAAGTTTATTTGAATAGACCAAATAATATTGATGATCTAAAAGAGAGAATCAGGCAGGAAATAAGACTTATCAGTCCAGAAGTAATTGAAAATGTGCAACGGGAAACATTGAATCGACTTCAAAAATGTCTCGAAGTAAACGGACAACAGATTGAACATATGTAAAAATTAAATTAGTAATTACGTTTGTGTGTTTTCATATCGTACCTCTCATTACCCACTATCTCCGTTTCTGGCAATCCATCGAGTTGAGGCATATGGTATGTTCACAAAAAGTGATAAGAATTTATCGTAGAATTGTAAAGTGAAATAATATACAGGGTATTACCTTTAAAAAAACTAATGACAAAGCCATAGCTCTTGAATGAGACACCCTGTATACAAAATTTTTATTGCGAAAAATGCCCAAATAAAAATACTAATCGACCTGTCCGAGGATTTTAACATGAAATAGAAACCTAATTTTTTAATGAATTTGTTCCTTTCATCATGAAAGCACTGTATAATGGATATAAAAGCCACTCCCGAAATTTGCTATCGGCTTTCGATAAATTGCAACAGTCTATTATATTTAGTAATAATACTACTGATAATACCTCATGAACACGTCAATATTTTCAATTTCCTCATTATTTTCTAGATTTGGAGGTTCCCTAAACGTCGATCTGAATGAATTTGAGACGAACTTAATTCCATTCCCTAGAATTCATTTTCCCCTTGTTTCATATGCTCCCATTTTACCGGCAGATAAGCCACATCACACCAGCAATGGCATTGCAGAAATCACTCAAGCTTGTTTTTCTGGTGAAAACCAAATGGTGATGTGTGATGTTAAAAGAGGAAAATATATGGCGTGCTGTTTGTTGTACAGAGGTGATGTGATACCCTCTGAAGTAAATAAAGCTCTTGGAGTTATAAAAGGCAACAGTGCTATAGAATTTGTGGATTGGTGTCCTACTGGCTTCAAAGTTGGAATAAATAGAGAACCACCTACGGTCATACCGAATGGTGATACCAGCAAGGTAAACTGTTAATTGCTGTATTATAATGGAGTTGTCTGGGAAAAATCACACAGAAATATCAATCAAATCGAATTTTTCCGTACTTTAGATGTCTTATCATGAAGACTTATTGAGCATTTGTAGTTTCATATAAATAAGCATTTTCATAAAGAAACAGTATTTCTAACATTTTTCACAAATTTTTGATCAAAAAAGAACTCTGCTTTGGTTACTCTACGGCTATTAGTAAAGATTAAGAGTATTTCTACTATCCAATTTTTATAATGATTATGATGCTCATCTAGAATCTGAAGATTCGCGAAACCACAAGTCCATTTTTGGTCTTTGCAGTTCTATTATCTTTAAAAATACTACATAGTAGGTTGATAATATTTATTATATGATTTATTGATCGATATTGATGAACTATTTATCTTATGGAAACTCATTTCAAATAAACAGAAATAAAAATACTTTTCGTCAATTTCCACATAATATATTTAAAATAAAGTTAAAATTAAAAACAGGTTTCAACTATCACATCATTGTCAAGTAAATGTAGACATATCAAGTAAAACTATTTATATCTGACCCTTAAGGATCTAGGAGTGAAGAGGAGTTGAGGTCTAATTGGAATTCTGGGTTTTTCCTAAGCTCATTAAACTCGAAACTTTCCAACAGATTCCTTGCGGTTCCTTTATTGCAAATATGTGGAATTTTAAGATATTCTTTTGTAATTTTATGCCTTTTAGTTTTAATATGTTCAAATATCGCAGATTTACTATCGGAAGAAATATGTTCTCTAAAATGAGTTTCAAATTTTCGCCCGGTTTGTCCAACGGCGCCGGCGTACGTTGGACAAACCGGGCATTCACCACATTGAATTCTATACACCCCAGATTTTTTATATTTGTCTGTTTTTTGTTTGGCATTAAAGAATAGTTTGCTCAAGTTCAACCCACTTGAAAAAGATGTTGATATATTAAACTTTGAAAAGTAGGACAATATAACTTATACTAGCATATTTTCTTTCCCGTTTTTCCATTATGGAGTGTAGTAACCGAGAAGTTTCTACTCTTTATTATTGATAATTCAGTTGAAAAAATATATAGGAATAATGTTATTTGAAGCTATTTGTTATATTGTACTAATTTCTATATTGAAATGCTTATCTGATAGAGGGATGGAAAGCTCGGTGAATCATTGAATTATAGGCCGCTAATTTGTAATTTACATGGTTGAAAGATTCCATTGGAATAATTGATTCTGTAAATGTGTCTTTTCTAAAGATATTATATAAAAGTTTATTATATTCCTTTGATATTGTCAAATCTAAAAAATTTATGTGTTATTATTTTCTAATTCTGCAGTTAATTTTATGTTGGTATAAAAATTATTTAATAAATAAAAAAATTGGTCTATTTGAACCTTGAAAGCCTACTAAAATATCGTCAACACAACGGTACCAGAAGAGAATATGTTTTTGAGTTGATTTATTTTTCATAGTTGATTTTTCTAAATTATTGATGAATATATCTGCCAATAGAGGGCTAAGTGGTGAACCTATTGGGAGGCCTGAGTTTCGTTTAAAAAATGATGAATCATATCGAAAATAATTTTGGGATAAGCAGGTTTGTAAAAGATCGCAAAATTCTGTTACTATAATTGGTAAGGTATTATATTCAGTAAGAATTTCTCCAATTAAAGGAAGACACTCCTCTGTTGGAATATTTGGAAACATGTTACTTACATCAAAATAAACTAGCTCGAAATTATTATTGTCAAATGCTCGTCCAGACAATTTGTTAATTAAAAACAGTGTGTTTGGGCTGAAATTTGGTTATTTCTTGAAACTTACGATTAAACAATTTTGCAAATTTATGTGTTGGTATGTTTAAATAGAATACTACTAATCTAGCGGATATGTCTTCTATGTGTAGTTTGATCAACCCATATATTTTTGGTGGTTTCACTTTCATGGGGATGAGTTTTTTCCTTTCCCATTGAGTATTTATCAGGTAATTCGTAAGGTCCACTTACTGTTTCATTTCTTTCATAAAAGAAGTTGTAGGGTTTCTCCCCATCACCACTATGTCCAGTTTTTTAAAATATCCTTCATTTATTAATGATAATCTTCTTTGCTGAGGCAGACTATACTGTTTTCCTCATCTGCTTTTGTCAATATCAAATCTTCAGTGTTTATTTTGATTGATATGGTTTTTTATTGTTTTCAAGTCCTGGAGTTTGTTATATTTGATATCTGATTTGTCCATTATTTCGGCAATTTTTGTATTTGTGTAGTATGGGATTTTTAATTATATCTTCATGTATTTGGATATTTCTCCCCGCTTGGACCCCGATCAGTTCTTTATTTGCTGTCCTTTCATTATATATGGTATGAATTTGGGACCTTCATTCAATAAATTTGTTTGTTTTTCATTAAATTTACTTGTTGAAAAATTGACAAATCTCGGATGGAATTCACTACTAGTTGTAAAATTTTCATTTTTTTAATTGGCTTTTGTTTATTTTCTTAAGTGGAGAGCTTCTTACATAAATTCTTATATTTTTTATCTGACTGTCTACTAACTTGCATTTTTATCTTATATTCCAAACAATCCATATTATGTAGGATATTGAATAATTCATCCTGATCATATTTTAATTTTATATTATATTTATTTTAAAGTTTCATGTTATCCCGTACCTTATATAGACTTTTTATTTCTTCCTTGAGCCATAGAAGTTCCATTTTCGGCTCGATTTTTGTTGTTGTTTGATTTGAAAGACTGCACTTAATTTGGATGTAATTGGGTATCACTTTACGTTTCACACAATCTTTTCAAAGAACATTTTTCTTCCGAAAATAAATCTGCGATATTTGAACATATTAAAACTACAAAGCATAAAATCACAATAGAAAATCTTAAAATTCTATATATTTGCAATAAAGGAACCTCAATGAATCTGTTGGAAAGTTTGGAAATTAAAGAGCTTAGGAAAAACCCAGAATTCCAAACTGTAAATAACCAATTAGACCTCAACTCCTCTCCACTTATAAACCTTTAAGGGTTAGATATAAATAGTTTTACCTGATATGAGTGTTATGTCTACATTTACTTGACAATGATGTGATAGTCGAAACATGTACCTACTTATAGTTTAAATACATTATGTAGAAATTGACGAAAAGTATTTTTATTTCTGTTTATTTTACATGATTTATAATGCAGTAAGTACAGGAAACATTGTCAATGTACCCACAGATATTAGATACATGTCTAGTTATTTTAGAATAAAAATATTATTTCATAAAATTTACCCGAAAAATCAATTTACATATATTTATCCAAAAATATTTAAAAACAAAAACAAAACAATATTTTTTTAGTCTACAGAGATTACAATCGTGGAATTTTTGTAAATAAGCTCACTTTACTTCATATATTTTGTTAAATACATAATATGCTCACTGAAATTTTTTCAAACAGAATCAAATTAGACAAATCAAAAATTCCACAAACAACAGCAAATAGGAAAAATTATCATTCTGCTACATTATAAGTAAATGAATAATTTCAAAATGAGAATATTTCTACTTGATAACTAAAAATAAATAAAGTCTTGGTTTTGAAAATTCCTAAAAAGAACTATTCTTTGGGTTACTCCCAGGTTAGATGTCAAGATTAAGAATCTTGCTATGAGTATTTCTACCATATTATAACAATGGTTTATAAATAATATCTACTATTTCTACCATCTTATTTTTATTTTGATTTCATGGTGATGCTCAAATATTTTATGAAAATATGATTCCTCTAGTTATATTCCACCCTCATGTATACAACGATTTAATTTTTTAGGTCCAGAGAGCAGTGGCAGCATTGTCGAATACTACAGCTATCGCTGAAGCGTGGTCGAAAATCAATTATAAGTTTGACCTTATGTACAAGAAGAGGGCATTCGTTCATTGGTAAGTAAATATAATTAGGAGACACCTACTCTATAATTGAGAAAGAGTGCATTTTATGTGAATTTTGGAGTAATAACTTAAAAATTTAGATAATGACTATATACCCACTATCTACTAGCTATCAAAGAACAAAATTTATATTAGGGGAAGGTCGGGTAAGTTGACGATGTTAACAGAAAAAATTAATTTCTGCTCGACATTGAATTCTTTTTTCAAATTGTTTATTTTTATCAATAATCAACATCTAACACACATGAAAACATTAAATAGTATTGGAAAAACTGTAGTGTTTTGTTTATAAAAATAAAAAATTAAGTACTAGAGAAATTCGTCATCTTACCCAAAGGTAGGCTAAGATGACAAACATATGCGGGTAAGTTGAAGAATATTAGCATAAGTCGCGTATAAATGCTTGTATACCAGAATAATCGGTACAAGATTCATGCCACCATTTCAAGCATTACAAGCACTGAATCCAGTCGTCTGTAGGTGTTTCTTCGAAACGCTAATCGCAAGCTGGACAGTATATAATGTCTTCGTTATTTCTCTTGGTTTCGCATGCTTTTTTTTCGTTTTTGTCTTCTTTCTGATTTTGAACATGGTTTTGTTTTTTAGTCGTCTTGCATCTTTCTTCTGCCTTTCATTTTCTAACTTTTCCTCCAACTTTCTTTTCATTGGTGTGCTAGTGATGATGCTGACAGTCATTTTTCTACTTTTTTGTTTTCTGGTTTTGGAAAAGGCAAGATTCACCACCTATACTGCCTCCAACGCAACAATCAAATTCACTTCGCTCCAGGAAAACCTTTCGGACCTCCAGGTATATTTTTGTGGCATTCTGTAAAATGAAATTAATTTACTATGTCGAAACTTTGTGCGCGAGTAAGATGACAAAGTTCGTCATCTTACCCGCACCATCTTACCCGTTGAGGTTATGTTTATAGCCGGAGAGCATATTTCCACGACAAACAAGATATCGATAATAATTGTAGTAACAAGCTATGAAATACATTCATTACTAGTAAATAAGCACAATCAAATATCAACATACCTCTAACAATTGGTCAAGAAGCTTATCTAACATGATGGTAATGTTAGAACAGATATGCGTGATACACTCATTTGCACTGTATCCGCGAAAGGTTCCACAGCGTTGCAGGATTGCGTTCTTAACTTAACTCCCCTACAGTTGCCAAGATGGCAGCACCATACATAAAGAACTATTAATGCATTTGAGATTAAGGCCAGGATACTTCTCTTTGAGTTTATGACAAATTCAGAAGCATTGGTGAAACGGTTTGGTTGAAGTGACTTCGTTTATTGAGTACATTAAAACAATGGTTAATAACAACCATTTACACTTTTATATTACACACTAAACTTGGTAGTTCCATCATTTTGAAAAGATTAAGAAGGCGGCTGGTAGTAAGATCCATTTGGCTATTCAGTAGTAGTCCTGAATGTTTATAATCATCATTTTGAAACGATTCTATGTAGATTTCAGACTCAAAATTGAATATGTGATTTTCATGAATTAATTTTTTTCTAAGTGAAATGCATAATATGAATCCAACTTTCGATTAACAAATCTGCGTTTGCATTCTGAAATTCTAGTCTGAAAGCTACTGAAAGTTCTAACAATGTGAACTTATCACAATCACAATAATTCATTTTATATAGGTACTCGTGATTTTTTTTGTTTCTTTATTTCCCTGCTTCGACCACAGAGGGTCATTAGCAGATAACACAAAGCACTTTACATTTTGTTGTACAATTGAATGGATTTTAAGTAGTTTATTGTATGTTCGGTGTTGTGGCCTAAAATTTTTTCTAGAGTATGTTCCAGTTTATTGTCCTCTCGTTGTTTTCGATATTTCGGGCACTCTTTCAGGATGTGTTTCATAGTTAGCCGGGTTTGACAAGTATCGCATTGTGGTGGTTCTTCATTCTTGAACAGGTAGTCATGGGTTAAACTAGTATGTCCGGTTCTTAGTCTGTTTATTCTGATTTGATCTTTCCTGCAGTGTAATGGAGGGAATGTTTTGTAGGATATGGGTTGAATTTCTTTCAATTGAGTTCTCCGGTTTGTCCACTCATTATTCCAGGCATGTTTTATTTTGATGTTTATTTGAGATATGCGATCATCTATCAATGTTATTGGTATTTCTTTGGCGAATCGGGTGGCTCTTTTAGCGGCTATGTCGGCTTGTTCATTTCCTTCAATCCCAACGTGCGAAGGTGTGAAGTAGAAGATGACTTCAATGTTATTGGTTCGGATGTTATATCTTGCTTGGTGTATTGCAGATTCAAGAGGATTTTTGTTGTTGTTCTGCCTTATATTATGTAGTGCACTAAGGGAATCTGTGCATACATGATATGATGGTTTAGGATTAGTGCTGTGTTTGTCAAGAATATATTTCAATGCTTCATTTATGGCAGATAACTCTCCTGTGTATACACTTGCAGATTTGATGTAAAATTTCTCAATCACTTCGGGGGCAACGTAAGCTAAGCCTACCACTTCCCCATCTTGTTTCAATGACGCACCAGTGTAAAGAAATGTGGACATGGGATGTTGATTTTTATATTGGAGAAATTGATTCTGTATGAGTTTTGGTGGTGTAGTTATTTTATCATTATGATTCATTGTTTTTGTGAACTTTTGATTTATTATTTCATATGATTTCAAAATTTTTTTCAAAATTATTATTTACTGCAATTTGTTTAGTTATATTTTTCTCGATGTTAAAATTTATATTTCAGAGCGGAATATACTAAACAATAAACTGTACTTTTGAAAGCTACCATTTCGTGTTGGAATGGATGTAGAGAAGTAGGTATCTACTATGTATGACATTATCAGTATGAGATGGTTTGTGAAACATTGAAAAGCTGTATTTGTTATCCAATTTCATTATTTTCAAATTCAAATAGTTAACTGAGCTATGTTTTTTTTCATCTACGAAGAGAATTTTATATGAGGGTGTCAATTATTGATTGTCTGATACTGTAACAATCGACCGCATATCAGGGGCGTTTGAAACATTGATGGGGGCAGTTCCAACACTCAAGAAAAAAAGCAATTGAAGCATTTAAATCAGTTTCAATAGTAAAAAGGACACTAAAAAGGATCTTTGCATAATAACACAAGAATTTGAATAATCTTCATATAATTTTCCAGAGCTAAAGCGAAGTAAATACACAAAATTAATTTTACAGGTTATATTTCCCCTAGATATTGAATGATTTTCGCTAAACTAGAATAAATAATCTATAAATATAATTAAATAAACTCAATCTAGGAAGCAATAGAGATACATTGTTAATACCGCATTTTTCCGCAACTCGCCGTAAAAAAGACATTCGAAGTTTTTCTTATTAATATTCTAGGTATATGCAAAGCAGAAATATTATGAAACTATTGTTGCAACTGTCCCCATGAAAATCGTTAAAAGAGTATCAACTCTCCACTTTAACAATAAAACGGTCACAGATACGAGTTATTGTCACATATACGTATGCAGCCTTTCGAATAGAATAATTTTATTGATAATTAAGCTATAGCGTGAAGAAATTCATCGAAAATATAGTTGCTCATTCTGTCTATGTGAATAACTTGTTTTATTCCATTTTGATTGAATTATGTAAATTGTGTCTTTATAATTCCTGGAAAAACAAATAATGATTCACTAGCTATATATATATATATATATATATATATATATATATATATATATATATATATATATATATATATATATATATATATATATATATATATATATATATATATATATATATATATATATATATATATATATATATATATATATATATATATATATATATATATATATATATATATATATATATATATATATATATATATATATATATATATATATATATATATATATATATATATATATATATATAAATATTAACCCAGTTATTACCAAAATAGGTTTTTATTTAAATCTTGCTTTTTGTATTCATATTCTTCTTCATTTTGTGAATCAGAACACTTGTCATATAAATTTTATTCCATTATTGCTGTTTTTTTCAATAATTAATGTCCTTTCAAAAGGACAGTGGCAATTTGGGTTACTAACTAAAAATTGGGAATTAAAAACAGTATAGTACAAAAACACTCTATTGCATATATAATATAAAGGAAGGTAACATAATTATCAGTTTGTTTGATAAATAATAAAACAATTTTTTGGATGAAGAGCAACTAAACAATTTTAGTACAAAAAGTTACAATTTTTATAACGGCATCGTGGTTCGTTCTCTTGGTCAGCAATCAAATGGCCGATTCCATCCAGACTTGAGTGCACATGTAAGTTTCTAGCTAGCCTGTTAGGTCCTCTCTTTGCAGTTTTCTTATAAGTAATTTCTAAGATCCTTAGGGTAATAGCTCTTCTAAATCCTAAATGATCCATTAGTCTACCGTTGTGTCTATATAGAGTGTCTGCTCTGTCCACTCTCCACATATTTTCATTATATTTTTTATTATATGTGGTTGGGGTACATAGACATCATTTTTCTCTCTTTGAAACAATCTTCTCACCTGTACCGTAGGGAATATTTGAGTTTCTGCAAGTAACTCATGAAGTTTTAAAGGCCGTTTCAGTTCATATCGTTCTATAAAAAAAATTTAAAAAAGCAGTTTAAGATATGTTTGATGGTATTTCATTATACCACTGTCCTTTTAAAAGGACAGTCACATATAGACCATGTTATCATAATATCAATATATAAATGTAACCTAACTTTATGTTGTACAAACAAAATAAGGTTATTTCTTCGTGAATATGAATAACAATCAATACTTATTGCAGAAAATGAAAAGTTTTCTTACCAAGTTCTCATGATGGATCACTTTCAAAATTCACAAATTTATTAAAAATTATCTCAATTCACAACAACTGTGTGCAGTAGAATTGTATGTTTTCCACAAAGAGGTAGTTTTCAAAATATAAATATATACATATACACATATATATCTATTCTTTGCCTATGCAGAAAAATTGCTTCTTGAGTTTAGTAACAAATATTGTGAATTTTTCATTACATTTCAGAGATATCATAATTCGAAAATTTTTGTACCTGTAATCTATGTATGCTTATAGTTTAAAAAAATGTTTTCACGTTTTTATTTATAAATATGAACCGTTTTTCAAGGTATGTCGGAGAAGGAATGGAAGAAGGTGAATTTGTGGAAGCCAGAGAAGATTTGGCAGTATTAGAAAGAGACTACGAAGAGATAAGCCGAAATTTTGATGATACTGATAATGAAGCACAATCATCTGTATGTTGATATTTTAAATAGCTCTTAAATTTCGTGTTTGTATTAGTGTTTTATGCTGATATTTTTTTCAGTGTGTTATTCAGCATATATTTATTGAACTATATTTTGATGTTATATCAGTAACTTTTAGATGTGTTACCTGCAGCTTACTACGAATATTATTAACTATTTATATTAAAAAAAAATTTAAAAATAAAAATCAATTTCGAAATAAAATTTCGTTTCGAATATTCACTCATGAAGAATTATATGGAAAAATTTATGGACTTATGAACAAAAATATAGTAGCAAGAGAAATAGTTCATGATGTATGTTCCACTGAATATTTACCTCAATTTTTGGAACGAAATTCCTCGATCATCACGTAACGATTGAGAAATTATGTGCAGCTTACTCGGAATACAACAACAGGTTGTCGGGATGCTGTGAAGGAAATAGTATATTGTATAATTAGTGGGAAAAGCATAATATTCCCAAACGACTGTGATAATTACCAGACGAGGAGCGTAGCGACGAGTCTGGTAACACAGGAGTTTGGGAATATGCTTTTCCCACGAATTATACATACTATTTTTTTTCCGATCGTTGATTTACATTTGAAAAATTAATTAATTAAAAAATATTTCATCCAAGATGTAATCAAGTAAGTTTAAATAGGTTTCTCTATGTTCATATTGAAATATAGAAGTAGTAACCATGGAAATAACTCTGTTATGACAAAAGTAAAATAATTTTAAAGCTGGTTTTGTTTGATTCGTTGTATTTTTAAGGAATTAAAAAAGAATTAGTAAACATGATCACTGATAGTGATTATTTGTTGACTTGCACGACTCCTGAACTAGTAGAAGCCGCGAACGGGGCTTCAATTAATTTACTTCCGGCGAAATCCAGAGAGAAGTATGAACTTGCGTACCAACGCTTCATGAATTTTTGTAGAAAAAACAACAGTGTATCTATCCTTTTCTGAGAATGTACTGATGGCGTATGTTGCTGAATTGGCTAAAACAATTAAATCTTCGACGTTGTGGGCACATTATTCCATGCTTCAATCAACTTTGTCTGTTAAAAATAATATTAATATTGCCCAGTACCAAAAACTGAGAGCAGTTTTAAAACGTCAAGCTACAGGATACGAAAAATGTAAATATTAACAACAATTATAAAAATTAAAACCATACTTTGTTTCATTTTAATGTAATAATCCATTTGTTACATTATCGCACGCTACAGCAGTGCGGTATAGTATATTGTACAACGAGCATGGAATGACATGCATTTCCTACGAGTATGACGTTTGCAGCACGAGCCGCAGGTGAGTGCAGCAAATCATACGAGTAGGAAATGGTCATTCCATGCGAGTTTTACACTATACTTTTTCTACGAATGTTACTGTTACATAAAATGGGATAAGTAATATTTTTGCTTTCAAGATTTCAAAAAATGTCAATCTGACGTTCCACAAAAAACACGCGGCGCCGGTTAACGCCACCTTTGTAAAAATACCCGTGCACAATGTGAACTTTGTAGTTCACTCACCATGGTGATAGAAGCACAATGAAAATGGGTATAAAACAATGCACTATGTTCCGCAATTACTTTTGATGGTATGATGGTTTTTATTGACATTCGTAGAAAAAGAATATTACCGCACTGTTATTTTCTAATTGCTTAGCAACTGACCACTATTCTGGAATGTTGAGCTTTTCGCATAGAAAACAGGTCAAAATACTTTCGGACTTTACACAAATCTTGTCATTCTCTTTCCCTGCTCTACAAACAATACGAACATGAGAATACTTTAAATCGGGTTTTGAATATAGTGATTTTTATGAAAATTTGCGAGCACAACTATAAAAGTTTAACATAATAGCAATATACATGATTGTGTTTTTTCTAAATTATACGAGTTATATTATCTCACTATTGCAAATTTGCAAGAAGAGGTATTCGAGTAACGGAAACTGCATCAAGTGTGTGCATCGCAATCTCAGGAAAGCAAATTAATAAAATTTTATAACTTGTATAAACTGTTTATATAAGTTTAATAAACATGTGACTCGAGTATTTACTACTTACTATTTATATACCGCATGGAGAGACAATAGTGAAATGATATGCTCAGAATCGCTCAGAATCAAAAAAAGTATTGGAAGACAAAAAATGGAAAACAACAAACTGCGAGAAAAATATGAAAGGAACTTCGTTCCTGACAGGAGTCCCAAAACGCATCCTTTTTTTTTGAGTATACAAAATAAGTGAGTATCACCTACAAAATATAAATCTTTTCCAACGAATTCGAAAATTTTCAGTTGGATTTGTTTAATATATTTTGTTAGCATTATTTTTATAAGTTTGTCGAAAAATTATGATCGTAAGTTAATAATCGAGAGACGACAGTTTTTATCTTCCTATTCGTGGGTAGTTTTTAGTAGTATATTTCCCGAAATTATATAAAATACATATATAAATATATATATATATATATATATATATATATATATATATATAAATATATATATATATATATAAATATATATATATATATATATATATATATATATATATATATATATATATATATATATATATATATATATATATATATATATATATATGTATGTATATATATATATATATATATATATATATATATATATATATATATATATATATATATATAAAATATATATATATATAATATATATATATATATATATATATATATATATATATATATATATATATATATATATATATATAATTTATATATATATATATATAAATATTATATATATATATATATATATATATATATATATATAAATATATAATATATATATATATATATATATATATATATATATATATATATATATATATATATATATATATATATATATATATATATATATATATATATATATATATATATATATATATATATATATATATATATAATATATATATATATATATATATATATAATATATATATATATATATATATATATATATATATATATATATATATATAATATATATGCTGTTCTAGGGAATAAAAAGAGTTCCGGTGTAGATTTGTTGTCTTCTAAGATGTTAAAAGCTGCTAAAGCCCATATTGCTGTTCATTTAGCGCATATTATTAATGTATCCATATCATCTGGTAGATTTCCCTCATCCTTGAAATCTTCCATTGTAATTCCCGTATTCAAAAAAAAAAACGATATTCATGATATATGTAACTATCGACCTATTTCTATTTTAAGCGTGTTATCTAAGGTCATAGAAAAAATTGTTATGGGTCGAATGGTTGACTATTTGAATAAATTTAAGCTTCTAACCTATTCCCAACATGGCTTCAGATCCGGTCACTCAACGGAAACAGCGGCCATCTCGTTTGTAGATTATGTGTATAGCAACCTAGATATAGGACATTCTGTAGCTGGTCTGTTCTTCGACCTGTCGATAGCATTCGACGTTCTGGCCTTCGATTTTATGATAAGCAAATATTATAATCTCGGATTCAGAGGCGTGTTTCTTGGTTGGCTCCATAGCTTTATCTCAGGTAGGACTATGATTGCTAAGGTCCATGATGCATTATCTGGAGCATTTAATATAAGTTCAGGTGTACCCCAGGGTTCGGTCCTTGGTCCCCTGCTATTTATTCTGTTTGTAAATGATCTTCCAGATCACTTTCATGGAAGTAGAGTGACGCTATTTGCAGATGATACTTCATTGGCTGTCTCCGCTGAGAGTCCGGAGAACTCTCTATTGTGTGATAGTTTGGTGCAGTCCATTACAGATTGGTGTCGTAAAAATGCTTTGATTGCAAATATTGAGAAAACCGACTCGAGACCCGATATTTTTTAGCATTAAAAACTTGAGTCGGACATTGACTGTTCAGTTTGGTAGCTCATCAATCACCTCTAAGGATCACGTTAAATTCCTGGGGGTACACATTGATCGAAACCTGAGATGGTGTCATCATATTGATGCTCTATGCAAAAAATTAAGTAAAGCTTACTACGCTATAAATCAAATAAAGAACTCTCTTCCCTTGACATCGGTTTTAAATGTTTACTATGCCTTATGTTACAGCCACATATCTTACAATATACTGCTCTGGGGCCTCTCCACTGATGTAAGTCGGATATTTGGGGCGCAAAAACGTATTATGCGTATGATGTTTGGTTTTGACCCTCGTTCCTCCTGTAGGCCGTTGTTCGCGTCATATGGGATACTGACTGTTCCTTGTATATATATATTGAAGAGTTTATTGTATGTAAAGGAAAACCATAGCAACCTTGTGAAATTGTCCAGTTTTCATGGATACAACACAAGAAATCCCGAGATGCTGCTACTTCCTACTCACAGAACTTCCAAATATGAATCTTTACCAACATACAAAGGTATTAAACTCTTGAATCATTTGCCTGATGCCATAAAATGCTTAACGAATATTAAATTTAGAAATGTAGTTAAGTTGAAGTTGATCAAGATATGTTACTACACTGTAGATGAATATTTCAATGATTGTGATTTCTGATTACCTTGTAAGTTGACGTGTCCTATACATTTTATTTTATATGTCTCAAAGGATTAATAAAGATTATTATATATATATATATATATATATATATATATATATAAATATACATATATATATATATATAGATATATATATATATATATATATATATATATATATATATATATATATATATATATATATATATATATATATATTTTTATATATTTTGTATCTCCAAAAACTCCGGAGGAGAGTGGCGGTAAGGAGCATAGGAGAAAATTTTTTGAACCGGGGCATAAGGTGTGGATATTAATTATGAACAATATATTCAAAATTTATCTCTATTTCTTTTCAAAATGTTGTATGGGGATAATAAAAAGATTTTGTTTTTCACTTGTATATTATTTGTTGATTTTATCTTAGATACGGTTGCTATAAATACACTCATTATGTCCTTCGGCGTTATGAGCGAGCATTATGGATCATAACGCCTGCTCATTGTACGAGGACAACTGATGCAACTTCGATTGATTGAATACTTCATAATCCTTGTCGTATACGACTCTGGATTTCTCCGGCAATGAATTATTCGCAGCTTTAGCTGCATTTTCTATGATATTCTTGAGTAAATTTTTAAGTAGGGAGAAGCTTTTACCTTGGACCGTATTTTTTCGACACATATTTTTTATATTTTCATATTGAAGAAATAATTCTAAGCTTAACATTTAATTTATATGTGATATAATAGTATATTACAGTGTAAACTAAATAAAACAATAAAGAAGAAAATTTTTGAAAATTTTATTTTTAATTGTCTTTTGGCCCAAGGATTGTTCCTTGTCGGGATTCTTCCCGTCCTGTACCTTGAACAGCGTACTCTTGTTCCTTGGACCACCTACAAAAATATAAAATAAATTCAAAAAATATTGTTATTATACTTTATTGTACTTCTCGAAGTCTACATCGAATACATATATGCCTTTTTGTCTTTCCGAAAGTCCAGCCTGACATGGCGATGCATGTTTGAGTACATCTTCGATATCAATGTCAAAGTGTGGACCATTTAGTGGTGAGAATTCACTTCAAGTATTGAACCTTTTAAGAAGGATTTAGGGCAGTTTTTTCAGCAACATAGAAAGATACCATTTTCTTCCCCATTATTCATTTATAGAAACAAAAATCTCTTACTGCTAAATCGACAATTTTTACTTCTGTGCATTTATCTTGGCAATCTGCTTCTGTAACCTTTTCAAAATAATCTTCAGCATCAAGTCGAAATCATCATCATAGACAATGTGTTCGTCATCTGTTCAACAGCTAAACAGACATAACTGAAATACAATGTTGGTATTGGTGGTGAGCATATGAACTAAGAGCCAAGATCTGACAAAAATTTCATACAATTTATACTGGTGGACCAAGGTACAAGGTGCGTCAAGGTACAAGGTGCCTCAAGGTACAAGCCTCTTCCTATAATTTATTTTTTTTGTTTTGCATCTCGATGCGATGCTCGCAAAAAATACGACATTAGTGACGGAGCTCTGATGGTCACGCTTTTTTTATATTTTTGAATATATTAATAACAGAGTTACTTCAAATTATTTCACACATCCTATCATTTTCCTTCTTTCTCGTGAATCGTAGTAGGTATGTAGCGTGTTCATGATTTTTTGTGTTTTTATTCACCTTCTTCAACAATTGATTAAATTTTAGTAGCTCCCTGAAAAGTTTTCCGTATGAGAAAACTATGAATTCGTTAATTTTCTAAATGTTTATCGAAATTATACTAAAATAAGTTCCAATGCGTTCCCTGAAATTTTAATTTTACTATCTCATTAACTACTTCTTCAACTTGATAGTGCAAATTTCTGCACGTGTAGCATCTTAGTTTTATTAAAAATTATGGTGTATTACTCGATATAAATGTTTCGGGCTACTATCCCATTATAAGGAATTTTGTAACTGATTTGAAAATGCAATAATCTATTCAAATTACTGCTTTAATGAGTATTTATATCCTAAGGTCTATTTGGTCGTTAGTGATGGGCAAGTTCCTTTAGCTGGTCGACATCATCTCTAAAGCTTTTTTAAAGTCCTTCCTCTTTATATTTCTCAATAATTGCAATATCTTTGAATTATAATGTCTATGAAATGACTATTATTTATGTAATGTTCAGAAATTCAAGTGATGTGTTTAATTTGATTGATTGATTTTTTATGTTCATTCAATCTGGCCAATTTGGTATTGAAGTTTTTAGCAGTTTGACGAATATGAAATACATACAATCAATACATTTCAATTCATATACACCAGATTTTTCAGACTACGTATTTATCTGTCCTTATTTTTGACCAATGTGGAACCCAAATTTCTTTTATTCGTACTTATAGTTTTTAATGACAGAGATTCAATTCTTGAACATCACTTGGTGAAACATCATAAAGAATAACAACGTTTACAAGGGGTAATTTACTATTATGGGCGGCACTTATATTTCGAGAATTTCGAGAAGGTCAAGGAGCTTTCCTTTGTCACCTGAATTGGGTTCTGTTAAAATCCAGGAAATGATTAAATTTTATACAACGTTCGGAGAAGCCAGTGGTATTTTTATTTAGTAAAATTGACTTTTTATGTTCTTCAAATCCTTCCTATTTGTCCAATACAGATAGCAGGACATTCGTCGCAAAATATTTTTTAAACACCATTGTTTTCTCCGATTTTAGATTTTTCCTTATTATTGACCAAGCATGACTTCAAGTTTCTTCTATTTATACAAATTGTGTCAAAGTTATTTTTCGAAACTCTGTTACAAAATTTACCACTCAAAATCAACACATAATTTATTGGGAAATATTTTAGTTCTTCATTAATAGTTTGCGTGTCTATTGGGAAAAAACGAATGAAAAATCTGCTGTAGGTATTCAATATAACCCTCGCAAACTATGAAGAAGAACGAAAATACTTCCCAATAAATTATGTGCCGAATTTGAGAACCACAATTTGTAACAGACTATCGAAAAATAACGTTAAAATAATTTGTACAAATAAAAGAAACTTGAAGTCATTCTTGGTCAACAATAAAGAAGAATCTAACATCGCCGAAAACAGTGGTATTTACAAAATATTTTGCGACGAATGTCCTGCTTTCTATATTGGACAAATAGAAAGGAATATAAACATTCCTGTTGAAAAACGTAAAAAGTCAATTTTACAAAATAAAAATACAACTGGCTTCTCCGATCATTGTATAAAATTTAATCGCTTTCTGGATTTCAACAAAACCCAACTGTTGCATTCAGGTAACAAAGGAAAGCGCCTTAACCTTGAAATTCTCGAAATAAGTTCCGCCCATAAAAGTAAATTACCCCTTGTAAACGAACAAATTGATATACAGGTAGGACCTTTGCTTTTGTCTGTTTTATAAAATAAGATGTAATACTCCTGTAGTCAGTCTTGATAATAAGTTCATAACTCGAAACATGACGACTATCCTTTACTGCGAGATATTGTAGGTATCTAAATATTTTTATATAGTGAAACTTAAGCAAAGTGTGTTTTATTTTAAAGTTTATACTTCATTCTTATAGTTTATATATTATATTTATTCATACTATTCAAAATCTTGTGAATTAATTTGGGGTCAAAATTATTGATCATCTTCATTATTAATGACTTAGAAGCAAGTATATATATGTCTATATACCTATGTATATTATATATATATATATATATATATATATATATACAGGGTGAGTCAAGCTGAACGCCTCGGACTCTCGTGGCCAAATGGTATTTTTTTTCGGTAAACGGTCTATGGAAGTATATGCACGTCGATCTGAACTACAATTTAAAAATATTGACTTTCATACAGGGTGTTTCAGAAGAGCGTGACATATCAAAGTTATATTTTTTTTAATGGAACACCCTGTATTTTCTTGCATTTTTGAATTACTTGAGAAAAAATAAGCTAACTTTGCTAAAGTTTCCCTATCCCTAGCTCTCTCTATTTATGAGATATTCAACTTTTTCTCAAAATGTAAGGCGGTCGAAAAAATTCAATATCATTTGAATTAGCCAAAGCAGGTGTACGAAATTTAGAAAACCCACTCAAATCAATTTCAGCTACTTACTGTAGCATGAGTGAAGAACCAATAGTATACAGTGTGTTTCATACTATCAGGAACACTTACCGTATATTTGAACGTCAATAACTTTGTTATTTCAAATGGAACACCCTATATTTTTCCACTTGACATGATGCACCTTTTTATTTTCTATTGAACCATATAATACATCCCTATACCTAAATGTGATGTTTCAGAAATTATCGAAGCCTTTTCGAAATCCTATGAATTTTTTGAATTAACATTATTTCATCTAGTAGTCTGATGTCATATACTTGAGTAATACATTAAACCCTGTTGAGTTGTTGTTCTAAGTAGGCTCCTGTCAAATAGCAATATTCTGTCATAAGTTTGTGCTGAATTCGTCCTGCTGAGAAGTAAAATGAAAAGTTTCACACTTGAAGAAAGAATTAACATGATTTTAACCATTGGAGAGTGTTATGAAAATTGCTTATTAGCGTCGAGGGTTTATGCACAGAAGTACCCAGATAAAGAGCATCCTGACAAAAATGTATTTCAGAGATTATTAGACAGATTTCGAAGAACAGGTAGTATCGATAACACTGTTCGAGAGATATCGAAACCAGTTACTGGTAATGAGGAACAAAATTTCGAAGTTTTGCAATCTGTGATTGAAGATCCCAATACTAGTACTAGAGCCATTGCCAATGCAACAGGTATAACTCAATCGAGTGTAAGCAGAATTATTAGAAAACATAAATATCATCCATATCACATTCAGCTGCATCAACAGCTGTATGGAAGGGACTTTGAACGTAGGCTAGATTTCTGTTTATGGTATCTTGAACGAGTTGGCGAAGAGATGAACTTTTTTGAACATATTTTATTCACAGATGAATCAACCTTTCATAACAATGGTCTGATTAATCGACATAACTTTCATTATTATGACACCGAAAACAAACATTTATTTCGAACCGTCGATCGCCAGAATGAGTGTTAACTCATTCGGTGGATTCATAGGAGACACCATAATTGGTCCTTATTTCTTTGACGGGCATCTGAATGGAAGGAAATTTTTAAGATTCATGAAAACAGAATTTTGGAATCTTCTGGAAAATATTCCTTTGAATGTGAGACAAATGATGTGGCTACAATTAGATGGTGCTCCGGCACATTTCAATCGTGTTGTTAGGAATTATCTGGACAGAAAATTTACAGATAAATGGATTGGGACAGGTGGTCCTTATAACTGGCCAGCGAGATCGCCCGATCTCACACCCTTGGATTTTTTTTATGGGGATATATAAAGGATATTGTATACAGTACACCACCCACTACTCCTGATGATATGAAAGAAAGAATTAGAAATGCCTTCCAAACCGTAACTCCAAATATGTTAAAAAATATCAGAAACTCATTCGAAAAAAGAATTAGATGCTGCATTGAAGTAGATGGTGGTCATGTCGAACATTTAGTATATTTTTTTAAATTTAACCTTAAACTTTAATCTTCAAGTAATGTTTCATTTTCAATAAAAACCCAGTTAACCTAAAAAATAGTAGATAAAGTTGGATATTGATACAACAATGCTGCAAAGAAAAACAACAGTTAAGAGTGTTCAAATTCAATTTACTAATAATATTGAAGATTTATTCTTCAGTATTCGACATCTGTCGGTTGATGAAGGTTAGTTGAAAACCTCATCGTAAAGGCTTTGTTTACTCCAGAAGCTCAAACTTTTAATGTATTACTCAAGTATATGACATCAGACTACTAGATGAAATAATGTTAATTCAAAAAATTCATAGGATTTCGAAAAGGCTTCGATTATTTCTGAAACATCACATTTAGGTATAGGGATGTATTATATGGTTCAAAAGGAAATAAAAAGGTGCATAATGTCAAGTGGAAAAATTTAGGGTGTTCCATTTGAAATAACAAAGTTATTGACGTTCAAATATACGGTAAGTGTTCCTGATAGTATGAAACACACTGTATACTATTGGTTCTTCACTCATGCTACAGTAAGTAGCTGAAATTGATTTGAGTGGGTTTTCTAAATTTCGTACACCTGCTTTGGCTAATTCAAATGATATTGAATTTTTTCGACCGCCTTACATTTTGAGAAAAAGTTGAATATCTCATAAATAGAGAGAGCTAGGGATAGGGACAATTTAGCAAAGTTAGCTTATTTTTTCTCAAGTAATTCAAAAATGCAAGAAAATACAGGGTGTTCCATTAAAAAATATATAACTTTGATATGTCACGCTCTTTTGAAACACCCTTCATGAAAGTCAATATTTTTAAATTGTAGTTCAGATCGACGTGCATATACTTCCATAGACCGTTTACCGAAAAAAAATACCATTTGGCCACGAGAGTCCGAGGCGTTCAGCTTGACTCACCCTGTATATATATATATATATATAAATATTTTTTTTTCGAGACTAATTGGCATCTCCATGGAATCTCATAGAACCAAATGAGCTGAAATTTGGTTTCTGTTGTTTTTCCCGAGGCTGAACAAATCTTTCGGATTTTTCGTGCTTTGAAAATGTTCT
Source organism: Cynegetis impunctata (assembly GCA_030704885.1). Lineage (NCBI taxonomy): Eukaryota > Metazoa > Arthropoda > Insecta > Coleoptera > Coccinellidae > Cynegetis > Cynegetis impunctata. Next base: position 7,298 of record JARQZK010000016.1, on the reverse strand, counting down.
CCACTCCATATCATCTGCAGATTGAGCTAGAGGGTTGAAATTTGGTAAATTGATTGAGTTCATATTGAAATACGATACCTCTTAGGTTTTAACTCTTTTTCTTAATAAAATTAATTATTTTCTAATTTTAATTACGATTCGCCATTAAAGCGTGTTTCTTCAGTACGCGATGCACTTCGTTAATATTCTTTTCAATTAAATAAAATGTTGTTTAATTTTAATTTCGGTTTGTTATTAAAACGTTGTTCTTCAAACTATAATTTATTCCGTTCGAATCGCATCTCGACTCCTCGCGAAAAATACGACGTTTGACAAGGAGCCCTACTGCCCATATATTTTATATTTTTTCGAATATGATTATAGTTATCTTAATATTATTACAAAATTTCTCAAAAAGAGTAACATTTTTTTCTGTGCTAAAATAAATTATCGATCTCATGGAGTCATCAAATCTATCTTATTTTGGAAACTTCCAGCCCATCAAATTGTTCGAAAATGAACGATAATCACTAATGCAGATATTCTCATAGCAACAAGCAATTCATTAGGGAGCATCTCTTGAGGGATAAGAAATCGAACATGGTTCTCCATTTAATTCGGGACGTTTTGCAGGTTCGGATTACAACTCTTTTAAGCCCCGACAAGGCGAAACACGACACCGACTTAAGTGCTCCCCATTCAGCTTGGAGAAATAGAGATGTTTGTCAACTTGGGGCATTAGGTTTATTTGAGATGGGAAGGAGGTAAATGTAGTGTTTTCAAATAATGTTTGCATCTCACGTGCCAAATTTATACACCAACGTGATTCCCCAATTCCGTGGATGTTTAGGATGTAGATCTTCCTAGGGAATTGAAATAATAGACGCTTTATCGTTGGAATATTTAGGATTTCAAATAAACGAAGATTGACTTGAGTTTTACAAATAGGTGAAACGACCTTGTAGTAAATACATGTAATTTATCTATTTATTTTAAATATTATGTTTTCGTGAGGTAAATGATGAGTGAAAAAGCAATCATGAAAAAATATGAACCACTCCCACAACTCAAGATTTCTGAGAAAAAAAGGCTGATAAATTATTTGCTTTTTCACTCATCATTCACCTCACGAAAACATAATATTTAAAATAAAGAGATATATTATATATCGTCGTTCTAAGATGCAAATTATCCAAGTCCATTTTTGATGAAAACAAAGGTATTAGTGCCTTCTAGTGACAAACGCACAAACCAATGATCTGACAGCGGCCCTAATTTAAAGTTTACGCGCCATAATTCCATAGAAAGAATTTTGCCGAAGTCCGCAGTATCTAAAAATAAATACGCATTTTGCACAAGTCCCACATTTGTAATGAAACTATAACCGTTGCATGTGAGCGAAACGTGGTGCCATTGTTAGTTCTTTTTTAAATTAAATAGGTAAGTGAAACTCATTATAGAAATAGTGAAATAAGTATATTCTCAATGCTTTAATAGTTATAGTATATAATTGGCTCAAAGTTTTGATGATAATCTCAAAACCAAGGAGGGCTATTGGTACATTTGGCACGAAGGACAACATTTTCACATCAATATTGTATAGCTTCGTCAGAAACCATGTAATACACGAAAATGAAGTTGTAAGCAAGATTATTTTTTTATAGTGATGGTTGTACCTGTCAGAACAGGAATGCGTTGCTCTCAAGTGCCCTTTTAAATTTATCCCAGGAAAGTAAAATAACAATTGAGCAGAAGTACCTTGAAAAGGGGCACACGCAGATGAAATGCGATTCCATGCATTCAAGTATTGAGAGGAAACTCAAAAAAAAAAATTATCAATGTCCCAGCTGATTACGTAGAAGTATGCCAATCAACTCGCCTCAACCCAAGACCATATATTGTCAAGTACCTGGACTATAAATTTTTTTAAAATTTTGAGAAAATTCAAGCTCTTAATTCCATAAGACCTGGAAGGACAATAGGGGATGCAGTTGTCACTGATATCAGAGGCCTGAGATATAGCCCAGATAGATCCATCATGTTTAAAATTCGCCACTGAGAAGAATGGAAATCTTTACCCTGTCGCATGAATAAAAATAAAACTGTTTCATCATATGATGCCCTACCCCAACTTTACGATGTACCTATACCAATTCAAAAAGAGAAATTCCAATATTTAATGGATTTAAAGATGTCTTTGAATGGAAACTACCATGCGTTCTACGATAGGTTGTCTTATAAAATGTAAATATTAATATTATCGTTGAAGTTATAGAAGTATTGAATAAAGTTTTCCTTTTCAGAAACCTGAGTATTGGTTTTTATCAATAAAATAGATGATAGTGCGAATTAATGGTTTAAAAAGTGTTTTATTGGTTTTCTGAAAATTGAAAATGGCCCAAGTCCTAAATTAGTCAAAATATATATAATGCAAATTGCCTATATCCATTTAATAGTGGTAAAAAATGAAAAGTTCAATAAAGTTACATAAATAATGTAAGTAATAAGTTCATATGAAAGACAAGAAATGTTGAAAAATATTTAAATTTTGTTTGCTTCTAATTAAAATTCAAATTTACAACGTTTTTTAGCTCTCCTGCAAAACTGTCATTTTGTGAGTTAGGCAATTTGCATCTTAGAACGACGATATATATATATATATATATATATATATATATATATATATATATATATATATATATATATATATATATATACAGTGTGTCCACTATAAGCACTTACCACCCCTGTGAAATCGTTATTATTTGATTGATTTTGAAAAACTTTTTTTTGTTAGATAGGTATTAGAAATGTCCATCTAAAAAAGGAATAACTATATTTTTAGGCTGTTATCGTGGCCAACTGCGACCAATCCTATTGACCCATATTTCAAGAAGTACTATTAGGGATTTTTTTTTCAAAAAAATAATGATGGATTCTGAATCAGGATCATTGAAAACATACCTATACTGATTTTTATCATAATAAAATACAGGATGTTCGAGAAAATTGATTATTATATTTTTTTCAATATGTCATCAAAAATGTACTATTATGGTATTTTTGGAAAAAACTAGAGAAAAAATATTATTCAGAATTGCTTTAAACATATCTGTATCAATTTTTATCATTAAAATATGCAATGTGTTTGACATAAAAAATAATAGAAGGATATGTGTTATTCTCAGTCAAAACTTACAACTCCATATAAGAGTATAAACCTAAATTATATTCAGTCCAAACACAAAAGTTTGAGTAAAATTGCACTGGGTGTAGTTGATACTTAGAACCTATAACATATTTTCTGTTGTACATTATTGGATCTCCTATATCGGCCTTGTGATTTTATGTTATAACGATTTTGTCTTGAAAAGAACAAATTGATAACTCTCCAAAAATCGTCTAGAAATTAGAATTATTCATGTTAAATAATTGACCAGTAATTTAGGTTCTCACAGTAACAGCATCATAAATGGGTACTCAATAATGCTGCGAAAAATATTATGGTATTTATTAACTGTCAATTAATGATAGTTTAGTAGTTTATACTGTTTCAAAGGCGTGGAAAACACTAAAAATATCATATTTTCTACAGGAATTCGTAAAGCTGCTAATGAATTCAACAGATGTGATCCAGAACGTAATATTAACCATGTAACAGTTGCAAAAATTAACAGATTTTTTGATCAACATGGAACAGTCGAAAGACTTCCAAACCAGCGTCGTAATAGAAACGAGGACAAATCATTATTTCAATCATAATTCACATTCAAGCCTCAGAGATGCAAGTAGGAATTTGAATATTTCTAAAAGTCATATTTGGAAATATTTGAAAAAAAGCGGTAAGATACCTTTCAAGCCGAAATTTCTTTTAACACTTGAATGGAGATAGTACATCAAGAATGGAATTCTGTTTATGGCTGCAAGGTATGTACTACTAGGTACTTAGTGAGTTTTTGAAACCAATTATGTACCTAGATGAAGCTACATTTACAACAAATGGTGTTGTATCGTCAGAAAATACTAGAGTTTGGAGCGGAGAAAATCCACATTGGGTAATAGAATGTAAGGGCAAAACTCCTCAAAGGTGAATGTTTTATGTGGCATATTGAATGAAAAGATTATTGGTCTATACTTTTTATGAGAATTCTGCAAAATGAGTTCAGCGATGTACTTGATGAGCTCTCTCTTGATTATCGCCAAAATATACACTTACAACTTGATGGAGCACCTATCCATAATGCCGTTGCTGTGAGAAACTGGTAGAATGAGAATTTCCCGAATCGCTGGATAGGAAGAAATAGTCCTCTTATTCGTAAGCCGCTGAGATCCCCAGATATTACGCCTCTTGATTTCTTTCTTTGGGGTACGACACAAAATAAGGTTTATGTTACAAGGCTTCAGTCCCGATATGAGCTTTGTGACCGGATCAGAGCAGCTTGTCAGAATATCACTAAACAGCAGTTAAGAAAAGTACTGAACAATAATCGTCGACGCATTGAAAAGTGTATTAGAGAATTCGTAGGATTGATATAAATAACTACTATTTAATTTTTTTACAAAATAGCCTGCACCCTGGGTAATGATGTATTTAGATATTCATAAAGATATGAAAATTCATTCAGAATTAATAGTTGAAAATAAAATACATTTACATCAAACATATAATACGGGTAGGTACGTCAACTATGAAAGATGACAAGAAGAATCATTAAAGAATCTCATTACTTTAGATAATTGAAAGAAGGCCAAATATAATAACTAGTTATAAAATCCAATTGATCGAGCCTGTCGAGCTTAATGCTGCATTCATGCAAAAAATAAGAAAAAACCATGTCTTAGTGACCAAGCATTCTGACTTATTAATGGAAGCACAACATAAACTTCACATTAGTATAATCATGATAACTGGATTTTCACAAATCCAAATAATAAATATAATGAAAATAGCATATATTGAAGTTTGAAGACGTTTTAATTCACAGATTAAGATGTATATAAATAAAAAAAAAAATATATATATATATATATATATATATATATATATATATATATATATATATATATATATATATATATATATATATATATAATATATATATATATAGATATAATATATATATATATATATATATATATAGATATATAAATATAATACTATATATATTATATATATATATATACATACATATATATATTATATATATATATATATATATATATATATACATATACATACTACATATATATATATATATATATATATATATATATATATATATATATATATATATATATATATATATATATATATATATATATATGTATATATGATGAACTTACACAAGGCACGCAAGAAACTCTTTATATTATCCTTAGATCTCCTGGCAAAGAAAATCACAGGCGCAACAAAGGATTCAAGAAAAATGACACCATCAATAAATTGTTATATAGTTACCTGTGATGCAGCCAAACGCTAAATGAATACAAAAAAGCCTTTCTTGATTTTTGTATGAAATGATTTTCGCCTCGATATTAACTAACAATAACTTGTTGACATAGATAATTACAAATTGGTTTATCATCATTTTTATGTTATTTCTTTTCGGGCTCCCTGTTCAGAAATAAGCTATCTTCAAAATCATGGATTTCGGTGCAGATATGTATGAAGTAATCTTTAATAAGAAACAATAATTGCTTTTTCTCAAAAATACCACAATAGTAATTTTTTTGAAGAAATTTTAATAAAATTATAATTCCATTTTCGAATAAACCCTGTACTCTATGATGACAAAAATTGGTACAGGTATGTTTTAAGTGATCCTGATCTATAATCCATCATTATTTTTCGTGAAAAACAATCCCTAATAGTACTTTTTGAAATATGGGTCAATAAAATTGATCGCAGTTGGCCACGATAACAGCCTCAAAATATAATTACTCCTTTGTTAGATGGACATTTCATATACCTTCACAAAAAAAATCGATCAATTAATAACCATTTCAAAGGGGTGGTAAGTTCTTATAGTGGACACACTGTATATATTTATATATATATATATATATATATATATATATATAAATATATATATATATATATATATATATGTATGTATATATATATATATATATATATATATATATATATATATATATATTTATTTATTTATTTGAATTGTTGTTGCCTGTGAACTATTTTTAACTTTTTGATAATTATTAGCAATAACAGGCTTGGTGAATCTCAAAAAACCCCATTTTATTAAAAAGTTGACGTTTCGCCACGACATTCGTGGCTTTTTCAAAACTTTTGAAAAATTGAAATTTCTTCGACATTTATTGATTTGAAAAAATTTGAATAGTTAAAAGAGACTACTATGTTTCATCAAAATTTTTCGGCTGTGGCCGTTCTCTGTTATTTATTACGTGCGAATCAGTCCAAAATTAACATTCAAATCTGTTATTATTAGATGGTAAGATAAACCACAGAAACCTTTACCCACGTAATGATCGAAATAGGTTCAAATTATTTTGATTTTGAAAAGTCAAAAAATAGGGTGTTATTTATCTTATTTTTTTTTCAAAAACTTTTTATTACAGCTGTGGCATTCTTCAGTTATTAATTACGTGCTATTTAGTCTAATATCGACAGACAGGTCTGTTGATATTAGATGGGAAGGGAACCACAGAAACCTTCACCCACGTAATGTACAAAATAGGTTTAAAATATTTGATTGTTGTCTTTAAAAAGACATGTAATTTTGGAGATCACATGCTCTTAACTATACTTTCTTTTTAGAAAAATTGAAAATTCTAGATGTTTAGATTTTATCTAAGAAAATGAGTTGTTATGGTTAGAGTTTCTTTGTTGAATTATTTTGTTTTGAGTTATGTTATTTCTTAGAAAAATAAAAGAATTGAATCTGCGTATATTGAACTTAAATGTTTTATATCTTCTTGGATAAAATCCAATCATCTAGAATTTTCAATTTGTTTAAAAGGAAATTATAATTTAGAACATGTTATCTCAAAAATTACAAGTAATGTCTTTTTAAAGACAACAATCAAATATTTTAAACCTATTTTCTCCATTACGTGGGTAAAGGTTTTTGTAGTTCCCTTCCCATCTAATATCAACAGACCTGTTTGTTGATATTGGACTAAATAGCACGTAATCAATAACATTACGTGAATGAAACATAGTTGTCTTTTTTATCTATTCAAATTTTTTCAAATCAATAAATGTCAAAGAAATTTAAATTTTTTAAAAGTTTTTGAAAAAGCCACGAAATGTCGTGACGAAACGTTCACTTTTCGATAAA
>JARQZK010000015.1:1047500-1072234 GCA_030704885.1 Cynegetis impunctata | reverse complement strand
AAAAAAATGTTGAAAATGCACAGATTAAATTTGAAAAAAAAATTCTAACTTGCCTAATAGAACTACAAGCGTTACTTAAAACCAAATTCGGGTTATGTGCATAACAATGTGTAAAAAATAGCTTGAGGAGCAACAGATTTAATTTTTGTTTGTAGACCCGTTTAAATGGCCAGCCATAACCGCTGCGCCGTCATAGGTTTTGTGCTATAGAGTTTTAGATTGAAAATTAAACTTCGAAATTTCTCATTTTAAAAAATCGAATAAATCGTTGGCAGACCTTCCAGAACTAACATCATGAAAACCTAAAAATCTCTCAAATAATGTTCATAATTTTACGAACCTGCATATTATAGACAACTGCGATTTACAGCTAATGTCAGTTGTCTCATCTACTTGCCAGGAATAAAAATTAACATTTTTAAGTTCATTTTCGATAAAAGTTTCCAAAACATAGGAAGCAGAGTTTATAATTTCGTTTTGAGTGTTTTTTGAGGTTCCGGAGAAAAACTGTAGCCGTTGTTAATGAAATTATACAGCTTTTCGTCATATTTGCAAAATAGATCAAGAAGTTCCTTAAAATTTCCCTTATTGCTAGATTCGTCTGTTTCATCTTGTCCCCTAATAGCTATATCTTGGCGACATAAAAATAATATAATGTCGACCAGTTTTCTCCAATATTTTCCTTCTGTTTTCCTTAACTTTTTCGTTGTATTTTTTCTAACTCTTGAACACGTGCTGTATCAATAACATTAATAATGTTTTTTTTTCCAAACATTTTAAATTTGATCCGCGACACGACATGTTCCTGGGATTTTTCGTGCCTTTCCAAAGAAACGTGATAAATTTTTTTAAATCGTCAAATCCTAAGCGGCCCCAAACAGAGACATTTCACTAGTAAAAAGTAAACACTGCCAACAAAATAATTTATTTTTTACCTGTGATCCGGTGAGGCATGGATGCCGCTCGTAATTCTTTGTATTGAAACCGCGGTTTTGTTTTTTGTTATACTGCACCAAATTCTTCAATTCAGGGGTAGGTCTCACTGTTTTTATCAAAACCTTATCCTCATAACTTAGAGCACTAAAGTTATGGGATAACAAATATTCCACTAAGTCACCATTGAAATTTTTGAAATTAATTTCAGTAAAGAAACTCATTTTTACACAATACGCGAACTCTTTCTGGCGGGCTGGCGGGATGGCGGCCATTATAGCGCGAATTACGACACATTACGATTTCCAACGAAATTGACTCGACGTCATGTGAAATTCTATAGTGTGATTGGTCGATATTGTATGAGTCTGGGTTCCTTCCGTGTTGCCATTTACATGTGTTTTGATTTACTATTGCAATAACGTATTCTGTTTTTGAGTGGTGTGAGTTTGCTTTTATGTGGCAGGCATAATGCACGTTGAGAATATACCTTTCTAAGCATTCCGCAGCGTTGCCACAAATCTTGAAATGAATGAAATGCAGTAAATGTAAATACCTTCTATCTTAATTAATAAATTATATTATATAATGTAGGTTGAAAGGAAGGTAGGTGCATAAAATAATATGATTTTGATTAATATGAATATGCTGAATGCTGACTATTCAATATAATATATATATTAGTGATACACGGAATATTTTTGGGGAGGCTTAGCCTCCTTAGCCTCCTTTGACTAGCCGGATATCGGAAGAATCACAAATCAATAAATGCTCCCGTCACATCAATTTGGGTTTCAACCAAAAAAAAAATACTGATGCTATGTTTTCTATGCTGAGCAATATCTATTCATCCCTCAATAAAATTTTATTACGGAAACTGGAGTTTTATGGTATCCGAGGTATTCGGACACCATAATACTGGTTCGAGTGTCTTATCTTGGAAGTAGAAAACAATTGTAAAGACGAATAATTCTAATTCTACTTTTATCTATCACGAGCGGCGTTCCCCAAGATTCTGTTTTAGGCCCCGTCCTCTTCTTATTACTCATAAATGATAGTACTTATCTGAGGATCACTGGGGGAATTACTCTTTTCTTGGAGCCATCCTGATTCTACGACGCTGCACTCTGAAATGACAATTGATCTTGGCTTGATCAAATCCTGGTCTGATGAAATTTTACTTTAGTTCAATGTGAATAAAACCGTCGCCTTATTTTATAAAAATAACTCCCAGGAACTATTCCTGCAAAACCATGACATAAAAATAGTCGATTCTGTCGGCTCTTTAGGCTTCATTTTCACAGCATGTGCATGTCTTAGCTAAAAAATTATCATCGGCCTGTTTCGCCATTAAATCCATCTCAATTGAATTATATATGGCATCTACAATAATTGCCTATTTTGCATTGTTCGAATCTCATCTTCGTCATGGTCTTCCCTTCTGAGGTTCATGTAATTCTTTACAACTTGACACCATTCTCAAATTGCAGAAGAGATCAATTCGTTACATGTATGTTCTGAAAAATAGGGCTTATTGCAAATCTTATTTCAAGAAAAATTTTAACGCTTCATGCTTTATATTTACTTGAATTTGTGTGCTTGATTCATAAATATTCTCGTGCTATACCCTTGGTGCTAAAGCACGGGTATTGCACTAAATCTTCAGGACATCATGTTCACCTCCCTATTCCTTCCTCCGAATTAACAAAAAAGTCTATCATATCTGTCATAACAAATCTGTTGTGCTGCCTATCGGATTGGACGGATATGCTGGATGCGGAAAAGGCGGTTGACGTCGTGTATTTGGACTTTAAAAGTGCGTTCGATAAAGTGGTTAAACATCGCTTAATAAAGAAGTTGAATCATGTCGGTATCCGTGGTCAATTGTTGGACTGGATCTTTTCCTTCCTGACTGATCGTGCTTTCACAGTTAAAAGTGGTGATGTTTATAGCGGTATGAACCCAGTATTAAGCGGTGTGTCACAGGGATCGGTCCTTGGTCCCCTCCTGTTTGTTATTTTTTATATCGGACCTTCCTCTCATGGTAAACTCGGTTTGCTCACTCTACGCGGATGATTCCAAAATTTACAATGATCCAAACGAAAATTATGTGGTGTTGCAGGAGGATTTAGACAGGATATTTCAGTGGGCGGAGGACTGGTTACTACCTTTGAACCTTCTAAAGTGTGTAGTTCTTCATCTTGGGAAAAACAACCCCCGTCATACATATTATATAAACAATGTTGCCTTGTCACATACGGACAGATATAATGACCTTGGTGTGATACATACTTCGGATTTATCATGGAGTGAACATTTGACTACTCAAGTGAAAAAAGCCAACTCAAGAATTTATCTTCTCTCTCGTACTTTTACTAACCCAGATCCTGATACGGTGGCCAAACTATATAAGTCTTATGTACGCCCAATATTGGAGTTTGGAAATAATGTATGGCATCCTATACTACTGCGAGACCAACATATGTTGGAGAATACCCAGAGACGAGCCACTAGAATTCCATATGGGCGAGCAAGACCAACGTATGAAGAACGACTACAAACAATGAAGCTTCCTACTCTCTTGCATCGGCATGAGAGAGGTGACCTTATTACAACTTTCACGGCACTACACGATAATAACTCTCCTATTAGACACCTATTTCACCTTAGTGAGGATCGTCGTCTACGCGGACACCCGTATAAGTTGATGCGGGGAACTTTTAGGGGCTCGTCGAAGATGTTCTTCCTTCCTAACCGAGTATTTCATCGATGGAACTCGTTACCAGCTGACGTTGTTACGGCGCCTACTTTGAATACTTTCAAAGCTCGGTTAGATGCATATTTTGCTGCACGTGTGCACTAATGTTATATTGTATCTATTTTTTTCTTTTTAGAGTTTTATGGGGTTTTGTTACCCTCTACTCTTAACCTTTGTAATAATAATAATAATTTACAATGCTGAAAAAATTCACAATCACCTTCCAGATGAACTAAAATTTATAACTTCCTTGGCCAATTTTCGGAAACGAGCAAAATCTTATTTTCTTTATAGACCTTAGAGGACTGCTATTTTGAGCATTGATTGATCGATATGACCAAACTGAATAGCACAGGCACTAGATTCGATTTTTAATAAATTAAAAATGATTTCGGTTCTATTGTTAGGAATATATATTTTGCATGGAAATGTGGTTTGATGTGTTTCTTTTTCTATGTTTTACATTGTTTAGTACTTATATTTACGGCTTGAAGTGTTTTTATGTCTATGTTTTTACATTGTTTAGTTCCTACATATTCGCTTTATCAATAAAGTGTATAATTTTGAGACGATAATAGTTATTTGTATACCTAGGCCGCGAAATACCTTTTTAGCGTACCGAAAGAGAAATTATCGCCGAGGCCGCTTGCGGCCGAGGCAGGATAATCTTGAGGTAGCTAAAAAGTTTCGCGGCCATGGTATACACACTATTTTTCGTGCAATCGACAAAATTATTAAACTAGACAATTGCAAATAAAAATATTAGTGCTTTAAAATCAACAGTAATTAATAAGTCACAGCGTTGCTATGGAAATTACTATGTTCGAATATATAAAAAAAAATTTGACAGTTCTTGACTGAACGCAAAATCCATAGAGATACAGGATGTCTCTTTTGAAATATTATAGTTGTTGTTACTTTTTGGTACAAGTGACGTTTGGTTTGGCGGCCGTTGCTACGGGTAACGGCCGCGAAATTAAATTTCGCGGACTGTGGTGCGTACGCGAAATACTCGCTTCGCGTGCGATTGCACGAAAAGCATATTTTCATGTGATATGATTTGGTAAAAAAAATTGTGCTTTTCAGAACTATGCGGTTTATATATACAGGGTCTTAATCTTCGAAGTGAATTTACTACCTTTTACGGACATGAATTGAAGGACCGTTTTGAAAATTTTGAATATATTCGTTCTTGATAAGCTTTTGTAAAATGTCCCAAAACTAATGAAAATATCGTTATGAATTGTTAGTAATAATTGTTCATATAATTGTCTAATTGCGATATGTTTGATTAGTTATATTATATTTGTATCGAAGATGAAACAAAGATATATATATATATATATATATATATATATATATATATATATATATATATATAATTATTTATTCGAATTGTTGTTGCCTGTGAACTATTTCAAAAAAATTTCATTTCTCCACAAACATCAAAAGAATTAATTCGACACAACAGCCTTTCACCTAAATTTTATGGTCTTCCTGAAATACATAAAGAAAACATTCCATTAAGACCTATTGTCTCTTATATTCAATCACCTCTATATAATCTTTCTAAATTTCTTTCTTCAATATTAAAAAATATAGTAAATCAAAATCCTTATTATATCAAAAATTCTCTCGATCTATTAGACCATCTTAAAACTTTGAAAATACCTAACAATTACAAAATTTTTTCATTAGATGTTATTTTTCTTTATACCAATATTCCAAATTCTTTGGTTCCAATAATAATTAATGACAAATGGAATATTATCAAAAATTATACAAATATTCCTAAAACCGATTTTATAGAAGCAATTCAATTTGCTCTTGGTACAATTTATTTTCAATATGAAAATAACTTCTACCAACAAATTGATGGTGTAGCAATGGGAAGTCCTATTTCCAGTGTTATAGCTCAATTAGTTTTAGAATATTTAGAAGAAAATGTATGAAATAATTCGAATGAACGAATTATAACTTTCAAAAGGTATGTTGATGATTGCCTTATAATAACATCAGAAGATTTTATTGATGATATTCTCAAAAAATTCAACGACTTTAATAGAAAATTACAATTTACTCTAGAAAAAGAAACGAACAAGACATTAAATTTTCTTGATATTACTCTCATACACAAAAACAATGAAATGATCACAAAATGGCATAGAAAAGAAATTTTTTCACAAAGAACAATGAACTACAACAGTACACATCATTTGTCACAAAAAAAGAGTTTAATAATCGGATATATAGACAAAGCATTTAAACTTACTTCACCTACACACAGACATGAAACATTACAAGATGTCCATAAATTACTCATAAAAAACGATTACCCAATAAAACTTATACAGAAAATCACTAAAAATAGAATTCATAAACTATACAACACATTAGAAACATCAAAAAAAGAAAATATTAACAAAAAATATATTCCTCGTCCATATATTCCTCGTTTAAGTAATAAAATTTCACATATTTTAAATCCACACGATATTAAAGCAGCCCACACCGCACAAAATCAAATTAAACAAATATATTATAAATTAAAAAGTAAAACACCTCTTCTGCAAAATCTCATGTTGTTTATAGTATACCCTGTAATAATTGTAATAAATCATATATAGGACAAACTTTTCAAAATTTAGAAGAAAGATTAAAAGCACACAAATATACCAGAACACAAACCACAGCACTAATAAAACATAAAAACAATGAGAATCATACTTTCAACTTTAATAGCACAAAAATTTTAGAAATAGAAAAAGATCAAAAACGCAGAGAAATTTTAGAAATGTTACATATTCAAAAAAATTTAAATAAAGTCGTAAATGATACAACAGATATCAAACATTTGAGTTCAATATACGCAGATTTAATTCTTTAATTTTTCTAAGAAACAACATGAATCAAAACAAAATAATTCAACAAACAACAAACTCTAACCATAACAACTCATCTTCTTAGACAATATCTAAACATCTAGAATTTTCAATTTTTCTAAAAAGAAAGTATAGTTTAGATTAGAACATGTGATCTCCAAAATTACAAGTAATGTCTTTAAAGACAACAATCAAATATTTTAAACCTATTTTGTACATTACGTGGGTGAAGGTTTCTGTGGTTCCCTTCCCATCTAATATAAACAGACCTGTCTGTTGATATTGGACTAAATAGCACGTAATTAATAACTGAAGACGGCCACAGCCGCAATGAGAAATTTTTGAAAAAAAGATAAATAGTACCCTATTCTTTGACTCTTCAAAATCAAAATAATTTGAACCTATTTCGAACATTACGTGGGTAAAGGTTTCTGTGGTTTCCCTTACCATCTAATAATAACAGATTTGAATGTTAATATTGGACTGAATAGCACGTAATAAATAACAAAGAACGGCCACAGCCGAAAAATTTTAGTGAAACATAGTAGTCTTTTTCTATTCAAATTTTTTCAAATCAATAAATGTCAAAGAAATTTCAATTTTTTCAAAAGTTTTGATAAAGCCACGAATGTCGTGGCGAAACGTCAACTTTTTAATAAAATCGAGTTTTTTAAGATTCAACAAGCCTGTTATTGCTAATAATTATCAAGAGATTATATATATATATATATATATATATATATATATATATATATATATATATATATATATATATATATATATATATATATATATATATATATATATATATATATATATATATATATATATATATTTATATATATATATATATATATATATATATATATATATATATATATATATATATATAGATAGAAATTTCCCTGAATTTGTTACTGTACAATTCTTTATCTGCAGTATATTGTTCAAGAACATAAAGCTACTATTCCACCGGAGGAACATTTTGTTGCTGAATGTTTCTCCTTGTTGCCAAGGGTACAAACTTATGGCAACATACGTAAATTTCTTGTTTGCACTGAAGCAACTAAAATTATCCATAGTTGCATATTATTAAGTAGAAACAATCAACATTTGTTGCCGAAAGATAAAGAAATTTTAAGTAACATTTTGGAACATTTACGGAAACACGCAACAGCAACAAAAATGTTCCTCCGGTGGAACCGTCGCTATATATTTATTCATTTTCGTACTTCTCTGTACACTGAAAATCTGCGACACGAATGTTTACTAGTTGCGTTCTCGATGCGTTTCCACTGTAACACAGATTTTTTACAAATGTTTCTTATTTTCTCTTGAAGTTTACCGTACAAAATAGAAACCGGCGACAAGTAGGAACATTCAATATTTGTTCCTCCGGTGGAATCGTAGTTTGAAGGGTGACAAGTAGAAACAGTCAACATTTGTTGCCGAAACATAATAGTTATTTATGTACCAACTGCGTAATATAGATCCTGGGCGTTAGGATCTACTAACGCACGTGGTGCTTACAAGATTTTACTTTTCACGAAATAAGGTAAACGCACCAGTTGTCGACACTGTACCTGTAGTCGACACCCATTGTAATTATTGGAAAAAATAACGTAACCATAGCAAACATCGGCTTTCCGAAATAACCAATGATAGCTCCGACTTTTTAGTGCACATTGCCATAGTTATGCCATGGAAACTCACTAACATACAAGAAAACAATTGAAGTTTTTCCAGCAACCTCGACTTTTCCCACCAATAACCAGTGTTTGTTAAGGTGTAGGTTAAGAAAAGCTAATTTTGTTGTGGTGTTGTTTAGTGGTATTTTTTGACTAAAAATGTTTTTATTGTGTTCTATTAACTAAGAAACCTTCGAAGCTGCAGCCCAGGTAAGTATATTGTGGTTTTTTAAGTCTTTGACATATTTTTCGGCATGTGTCGAGTACTGGTACACAAAAAGTGCTATGTTCCTATAGTAGACAGGGGTGTTGAGAAAAGGAACATTTTTATAAGCTAATAACTCAGTGTGGTTTGAACGTTCAGTTCATTTGATACAGATATGTATACGTAACTTTACTGTACGATAACTATATCCAATATTCGTCACCCCATGTCGACTATTGGAACGGAGTGTGATCTTTGGTGTGGATCACACTCCGTTCCAATAGTCGACATGGGGTGACGAATATTGGATCTAGTTATCGTACAGGTGTGGTAATCTCCTATAGTCGACACGTCGAGGAAAAGAAAATATTTATGTGTAAAGAGCCCAATGTAACTGAAATGAAAGTTTTTGTTACATTTGTGTTCTTAAAATCTTTCTATTTCATTTTACCTATAAGATATTTAATTCACAAATGTGTTGAATATTATATTATTGTTTTCTGCTTTCACAGCATACATTTTTCTTGTTATGTAATTTCCCATGATCAACACTGATGTTATTTACATGTGTCGACTACTGGAGCATTTACAGTGTCAAGAATTGGAACATCCTTAATTTAGCGTGTCGAGCTTAGGGACATTTGCAGATATTTATTTTCTTATTTGGTTTAAAATCATATCAATTTCTGATTCGACGTGAAGCCTAAACTATGAACATCCGGTAGGCATGGTAGTTTTGATATGAACTCCAATTACCTGGAATCTGTGCCAGAATAACTAATTTTTTTTTCTTAACGTGTCGACAACTGGTGCTCTTACCTTATTTTATTATAATAAAAAATCGATTTTAAAATCGGTTCATTGCTCCTATACTTTCCATTTTCCTTCTCATAGTAGGCATGTAATTTGTTGATATTTTGACGTTTGTGAATATTTTTGTCATCATATTTAGTGAATGTCATTGCTGCTTTCTTTGTGTAGTCTTATAGAAATAATGGCAATGAAAATGAATTTACCCAAGGATATCATAGAAAATGCAGCCAAATCTGCGAATAATTCATATCCGGAGAAATCCACAGTCGTATACGACAAGGATTATGAAGTATTTAATCAATGAAAGTTGGCGTTATGATCCATTATGCCCGCTCATAACGCCCTAGGGCATAATGAGTGTATTTATCTCTCTCTCTCTCTCTCTCTCTCTCCATGGCTTTACAGTCCTACTGGACCCAGGCCTCCCCTATCTATCTTCCTCCTCCAATCGTCTCTGCTCGTGGCTACTCTCTCCCAGTTTCTCACTCGTAGGAGTTCGGCTGCATCTTTCGCGACGTTCTCTGCCCAACGACGCCGAGGTCTTCCCCTGGCCCTCGTTCCTTCGAAATTTGCCTTGTATATCCTTTTTGGCGTCCTTTCATTTGGCATTCTAATCATGTGTCCAGCCCACTTCAGTCTTAATAATTTGATGAATGTTACCACGTCTGGGGATTTATAAAGTTCTCTCAGTTCGTGGTTGTATCTTATTCTCCAACCTTCTTCTTCTTGTATTGGACCGAAGATTTTTCAGAGTATCGTTCTCT
This sequence comes from Cynegetis impunctata, assembly GCA_030704885.1. NCBI lineage: Eukaryota > Metazoa > Arthropoda > Insecta > Coleoptera > Coccinellidae > Cynegetis > Cynegetis impunctata. The sequence goes on along the minus strand of JARQZK010000015.1, from coordinate 1,062,191 downwards.
CAAATCTTAGGAGCCTTTTTTCGTTTCTCATTGTCAGTGTCCAAGTTTGGCTTCCATATATCACCACTGGTCTAATCATTGTTTGGTAGATCTTTATCTTTGTGTTACGATTAATTATAGTTGACTTAAACGTATTTTGGAGTGATAGTATGCTCTGTTTCCGGCCATTATTCGTCGTTGTACTTCTTGTGTTATATCGTTGTTCTCATTTATTTGGGATCCCAGGTAATTAAAATGCTGTACTACTTCAAAGTTTCAATGGTTAGGTTTTGCCCTATTCTTCTGGTTGGTTTTATGGCTGAGCATTTTGTTTTTTCTTCGTTTACTTCTAAGCCAATTTCTTGTGCCTTGGTCTCCAGTTTGTTGTACGCGTGTATTTATAGCAACCGTAAAATCAACAAATAATATTTGGGAATATTTGGGAACATTTTCGGATACACGCAACAGCAACAAAAATGTTCCACAAAAAAAAAATTCATTGTTCCTCCGGTGGAACTGTAGCTTTAGAATGAAATCGAACGCTCTCGTTGGCTACAAAGTGAGTATTCAGAGCACATTCCGTATCTATAGTCGGATAAACTTAATAGGGTCAGCACGCTTATTTCGGGAATATTCGCCAGGCAGCCATAAACATTTTATTATTCGGGCGTACAAAACTCTACCGAAAGTTTTTATGTTTGTTTGAAGTTGGAGATATGAAATATTCGAAACGTGTCTGTGTACACCAGAATGTATTCGCAATGTTACGTGAGCCAGGAATTACTATAATAAGAAATATTTATCGTGCTTATTTTGACGCGTTCATTTATTTACGCTAACATATTACTTGTTTGTTAATGATACTAATAAAGAACTAAACATGGGCTGTATCAAATCAAATCAAATATGATTTATTGTCTTAAAATTATACATTTCATTGACAAAGCGAAAAATATAGGTAATAAACAATGTAAAACATGAAAATAAACACACATCAATGAAAAATATACAAACTAAACAATGTAATACCTAAAAAAAAATCACACCACATTTCCATAAAAAATATATACAAACTTCACAATAGAACCGATAGTATCAAATCCTCCTCAATTGAAGCTGATGAATGCTCAGAATAGTAGTCCTCTAGACCTAGAGTATTAAGGTCTAACAAGAAAATAAGATTCAGTTCGTTTCCGAAAATTGTTCAAGGAAGTTAGAGATTTAATTCCTCAATATTGTAATAGGCCAAGCTACAGAGATTTGTAGGGAGCATTTTGTGTAAAAACTTGTTGGAAGAAAACCAGCTGCGCCATTGTTTGTAAAATAGTTTCACATGATATAGTGATATGTTTTGTTATTAACAATTTAATGAAAAATTTGCTTATAAAAATGAAACTATCAAAGTAATCGTGATGGTGTCAATAGACTAATTGTAGAAAATGAAAAGACGGAGAAAATGAGGAGTAGGACGACTCGATCAGACCCTTAGTTTAAGAGAAAATCGGAAAAAACCGGCCAAAATGCAGTTTTTTCAAAAATTTTTAACTCGGTTCTTTTCTGGGTTGTACAGTAGATCCTCCGGCCAGTATTAGTTATTGATATAAACTTCATTTGTGCGAAGATCAGGAACTGTCCTATGCATAATTTTTGATCTGTGGCCATTTGATTATGTTACTATGCAATTTTCCAGCAGACCTGAATGCCACAGGTATGGTCCGATTTCAATTTACTAAAAAGATTTTGAAAGTAGAATTCTCATAGTTCAAAACGTTCATCTTGGTTTTTCACAAAAACGCTGAGAAATATGTTAAAAATAAAGCTGAACATGACGAAAAACGGCCGAGCGCGCGAGAGTAGTTGAAGAGTGGGGGTAGAGCAGCAGGCAAGGAGAAGTATGACATTCGAAAGCGTCGGCATTTTGAACGTGACAGTAATTTCTAAACGTTGTCAGATAATAATTGTAAACCCCCACTCTTCAACTACTCTCACGCGCTCGGCCGTTTTTCGTCATGTTCAGCTTTATTTTTAACATATTTCTCAGCGTTTTTATGAAAAATCAAGATGAACGTTCTGAACTATGAGAATTCTACTTTCAAAATCTTTTTATTAAATTGAAATCGCACCATACCTGTCGCATCCAGGTCTGCTGGAAAATTGCATAGTAACATAATCAAATGGCCACAGATCAAAAACTATGCATCGGACAGTTTCTGATCTTCGCACAAATGAAGTTTATATCAATAGCTAATACTGGCCGGAGGATCTACGCTACAACTCAAAAAATAGGCGAGTTAAGAATTTTTGAAAAAACTGCATTTTGGCCGGTTTTTCCGATTTCCTCTCAATCTAAGGGTCTGATCGAGTCGTCCTACTTCTCATTTTCTACAATTAGTCTATTAAGACTATCACGTTTTCTTTGATAGTTTAATTTTTATAAGCAAAAAACTAAAAAAAATGAATTTTTTGCATAAAATTGTTAATAACAAAGTTATAAATGATAAAGTCGAGTGAAAAACATATCACTATATCATATGGAACTATTTTACAAACAATGGCGCAGCTGGTTTTCTTCTAATACTTTTTACATGAAAAAATCTCTGTAGCTTGGCCTAGAAGGTGATTGTAAATTTTCTAAGCATTGTAAATGATGGACTTTTTTGTTAATTCAGAGGAAGGTACTGAAGAAACGTAGCGTGTGCAGCAGTGCTCCGTCACTAAGGTCGAGTTTCCCCCTAATTTTAGTCCTTTTCAACACGCTTTTTTAGCTTGGTATGTATGTATGTAAAGGAATCTTTGAACGTGATTTTCACACCCTTCAAAACGTCGGATTGATTTGAAACTTTGCAGACTTATCAAGGAGCGATGATAATGCAATAATTTGAATAGTTTGTCCTGTTGTCCTGATCAGGACCTTCAATGTAAGCGATTTTCTAAGTCCGGTACCTGGTAGTGTGTTTGTGCCAAGTACGCGATTTAAAACGTTTCGAAACTATGAAAGAAAAGATAATTAATAGTTGAAAAAATATGTAAAAAACGCTTTTGTAGTTAGCAAAACTATAGAATAGAAAATAAATAATAGTTTGTAACGACTAAAAAACACGCTTTTGTAGATAATCGAACTAAACCGTAAAAAATAAATAATAGTTTAAAAAAACTAGAAAAGCCATCTAAAAAGTTGAAAATAATTATCAATAAATTCAAATTGAGAATAGTGTAACTATCAAAAGAGCTCTTTAATTGTAGAAGAGCATGAGGAGATTAAGATATTTCTATTATGACTCTACCGTTACCAATATCTGTCATTAAAATATTATAATAATTGACTTCAAGCCCCCCACGTTTTTCTGCAATGAAAGAAATATTTTGATTAATAGCACTAATCTTAATTTAAATTCATTGAAACTTATTTTCTACGTTTTAGTTTGCTCTTTTATCGAAGCGTGTTTTTTAGTTTTTTCAAACTTTTCGCTATGCGAAGTGCAGCGCGGTTGATGAAATTGATTGAAACCTACAAAGCATCGTATTTCAACATGAACTTAATTCACATACCAAATTTCAAGCAAATTTTCAAGAACCTCAAAAAAACCAGAAATATCTACGTAAAAATGACGGCGGTTCGAAAAATATACCCCTAATTGATAGTGTCGTTTTGCTTCGAAAACAACCCCAGCCCAGATACCAAATTTGAGCTCCTTTGGTTTGATGGGAGCTGCTGGAAACGCCAATACGTATCAGGCAACATATATATATATATATATATATATATATATATATATATATCTATATATATATATATATATATATATATATATATATATATATATATATATATATATATATATATATATATATGAGGTGTTCCTCAGGGGAGTGACCTTGGACCGCTTTTGTTCTTGATTTACATTAACGATTTGCCGGAAGTGGTTGGTGATCTGGCTTGTAGGTTCTCTTTGTATGCGGACAATACTAATATCATAGTTTCCGACAATGATTTGGCTACTGTTATTAATAGGGCTGAAGATGCTTTCGAGTCTATAACTTCCTATTGTGGTGTTTAAAGTTAAACAACACGTCGTTCATTTCCATTGTCAGTAAGTAAGGATTCTTGATAATGATATCACAACTAGTGAGTCTATTAAGTTTTTGGGTGCCCATGCTGATGTTACCTTGAAGTGGCGTCAACATAATGATTACTTGAATGTGAGAATGCTGTCTGTCTTGTATTCGATTAACGTTTTGAAGCATCAAGTTAGCTTAAATGTATTAAAAACAATTCACTCTGCAAATTCTCAATCGTTGTTGTCATATGGAATAATATTCTGGGGCAACAGCCCACATATTAATTCTCTATTTATTACTCAAAAAATGACGTTGAGGTCGATGTTAAGACTACCTTTTCGGGAATCGTGTAGAGGTTTATTGAAAAAGCATAATATTTTGAATGTACCTGGCTTGTTTGTTTTTAGATCTTTGCTATTCATTTATAAACATAAAGAACTGTTTTCTGGCTTCAAGAATCTGAATAACACAAGACAAATGATTCCTTATCAACTGCCAAAACTATCACTCACACTCACTCAAAAAAGCACAATGTACAGTTGCATGAAATTATATAATGCTCTCCCAAAACATTTCTGGGCTATTGATGGTGTGAGTCTCTATGTAACAAGAGTTCGTTAGTTCATCCTGGATGCAGAGCCTTATCATCTAAATCATTGATTCCCAAAGTGGTCCAGGTGGACCCCCAGGGGTCCACGGGAGACTCAACGGGGGTCTACGTTGGCGTGACAAAAATATGGGGGTTCACAATTCATAAGCGGGGGTCCGCGAAAATTTAAATGGTGGCTTGACTTCACCAATGTAGGCAGATAATCTTTTAAGTAGTTCAGCAACTGTTACTTGTAAAATCTTGCATATCCCATATTCAGTACATCGTGTCGACATTTGCAAAGCATCGCTCTCCGTCGTCCAAAACTCTTGTTCAGGCTTGCAAAGAGACGAAATACGACTTGTGGTGTGTGCGCTTGCAATCTTGCATGAACTTGTTTGATTCTTCACCAATATACCTTGGCATACGATTGCCAAGGATAAACGTTACCCATTTGTTTCCTGAATTTAGAAAAGAAAAGAAAAGCGAATCGATGATCGTTTGCCAGTGTCGAAAAATGTGAGTACTTTGTCACAGGTAGAATGCCTTGATGAGAATATTCAGACATACGTTCAACATTTAATTGCCCTGCATGATGACTTCAAAATCAGTTTTGAAGATATTCTGACGATGCAAATACCACCACGGATCATGAATGCATTTGATGAAACGGAAGTGGAAAATGTTATATTACAAGAGAAGCTACTTGAGCTTAGCACTAATAGCGCTGAAGGTGAAATTTAAAAAATGGTATCAAACATTCTGCTTGCAGGCAGAAATACCCAAAAAATTTCTAAATTTGTATGGTTTCTTGTACTTTGAGTAGATGTCCAAAAAATGTGAAGTTGGATGGAATCACTTTTTTGATTGGCCAACTTTGCTTTTTTGACATCCGCTCACAGCACAATCAATTAACTAATCAACCAATAAATTCCCAACTTTCTCACGAAAACTGTTAATTCGTGGTTGGAACTCAGCCCCAACGCAAATTTCCATAGTTAGATCTAATCTCCACATTTTTGTCGAGTTTTGGGAATATGGTAGAAATGTAGCTGCAGGGGGTCCACCGGAACCAGCAAAATTTTCAAGGTGGTCTATGAGAAAAAAAAGTTTGGGAACCTCTGATCTAAATGAATATTATAATTATTGTTCCATCCAGCATTAAACTGTGGTTTCGTCTGACATGTTTCAATTATCATTTGTACCTGATCTATCTGTGATAATCTTTGAAATAAATGTTATCATTATTATTATTATTATTATATATATATATATATATATATATATATTATATATATATATATATATATATATATATATATATATATATATATATATATATATATATATATATATATATATATATATGTTATATCTTATATCAGAAAAATTTCAAAAATCGTGGTCCAAGAGGTCCATTTCCGCACCTTACTGTTAGCTTTTGATACTCTGCAATATATTCTATTATATAGGTATAAAATCCACTCCGGCATTTCACTGTTGACTTTTCATACAGAGCAATAGTCTATAATTTTCAGGGAAACGACTGAAAAAATCCTGAGCAGCATTGCTGAGACCGTAGTTTCTCCTCATTTTTGTTCTGTTTCACATAAAATTTTCCACCCCCTAAGTCAATTAGGAGGGGCTATGGAGGTGACAAAAACCTAGAAAATAACCAAAAAACATGAAATATTCACTGTAGAGTGGCGGCTTGAGAATCAGGAAATGTCTACATACAAATTGCGGCGGTGGGTGAAAAATCATCATGCCTTTGTTCAGAAAATTATCAGAATATTAAAGTTTTCCGGGTTCGTCTGTTTGAACCCGATAACAATTAATATCTTGTTATTAAATGAAATTGTTTATTAAAAAATATGCTATCTTATGTTTTGTTTTTGAGATCATGGGTTACGTCACTTCAAGGATGAGACGTCTATCCTGAAAAATCCCTATCTGAGATTGGTGTTTTTTTCTGGACATCAATAGGAAACAAAACAAAAATTTGGAATACGCGATAACATACAATGTATTCGATAGTGTAAACAGCAATATTTCTTCATTTTCTTCTCACAACTGCACTCGAAATGAAAATATCCGCCCGATTTATTTATTAGCGATGATCCTATCTTTGCAACAACGGTTGTGAAAGATCAATTTTTCGACTTTGTTTCGCAATCATTGAGACTGATAACGTTCCTCATCTAATTGATTAAACGAAGTTAAATTAGGTTCAAATGGTTGTTTTGTTATTTGCCTACCTACTTAAAATATTTCATTTAAGTAGTTAATTGTGAATTATGATTATTAATTTAATAGCATTTGACCCAGTTCGTTTTTATCACCGTCGGTTCTGTTCATCCAATCGTTGCGACGAGGCGGCTTTAAATGATTGTGAAGGTCTCTCGCCTCTATCAATACTACTAGGCATGTCGAGCTAATGCCCGCCACACACATAACGATATATCGTAACGATATAACCGTGCAGTCAATTTGCACAGTTTTATCGAACGTGTTTATGACAAATGATTTTTTATCGAAAGGAGGTAAATACCAAATTTGATATTCCTAGTTATCAACAAAAAAATGCCATTTCATATATTATCCGAACTGGTGTCCCATGGCAAAAACGTTGCCATGGGACACCAGTTCGGATAATATAGAAGCAACACGATTTTCAAAAAAAAGTGCGTTTCGAGACGCTCGACAGAAGTGATAACTTAAACTAATCCAAGTTGAACTATTTAATATTGGAATGTGGGGCCAAGAGCTGCAACGAGATTGTAAATGAATAAATGAAAAAAGCCTGGAGTCACCTCTGGGATTCGAACACAGTAATACGATACCAGTGTTCAGTACTCAGACCACTTGGCCGTCAATACAACGTAGAACAAAGACGCAAGAGTGTATATAACGAGAGGGTAACGTACCGCCACGCCATATATTGGAATATAAACCTACTATACGTAGTCATTACTCTATGCAACAAAATTTTTAATGCTTTATCTTTTCATCATGCCATATCTGATTCCTGTCATAATCTGTTCTTCTATACATATAACTAATAATAATATAATACATAATTTTGTATAAGTTATATGCATAGAAGAACAGGCTTCATGATGTGATCTACTTTAACATTAAAAATATCAGAGGTAGTGCTCTTTTACAAAACTATTTGACAGATAGAAGACAGTTGGTACAGGTTCAGGATTCCATTAGTTCTGAAGGCAATGTCGTGTGTGGGGTCCCTGTGGGGCACTGTTCTGGGACTGATTTTGTTTTTCGATTTATGTAAATAGCCTGCTGAATCTGACCCTAAACGGATCAATTATAAGCTTTGCTGATGATATGGCATTGGTCATTAATAGAGACCGTTAGGAAGATTTGAAGAAGCAAGCTGAAATGGAGATGAAAATCATTGATTACTGGATGTAAGCCATTAACTTTAAATTGTGATAAATCAAAATTTTTCGCATTTACCTGCTACTCTCGCAATTTGCCTCCTTTTGTTTCTTTAGATGTGGATTCAGATAGAAAAATTCAAATATCAGATACGATAAAATAACTCGGAGTAATGATCGATTCACATCTGAAGTTGAACCACCACCTGAAAAACGTTGCAGCTACCCTACGTAGCATGTTATATAGTTTCAAGCAGCTGAGGGATGTTTTTGACACCAGTTACCTTTTGAGCATATACTATGGGTTAATAAATTCGAGACACACCAACGGAATCATGGCTTGGAGATCAGCTTGTGATGAATGCATATACAAAATAGAGCTACTGCAAAAGAAATTCCTGAAAATTATTCATAGGAAACCAAAAACCTACCCTTCAGAAGTTCTTTATGCTGAAACTGGAGTATTGACCCTGAGAAAGATTTTTGCACTGGTACTATTAACAACAGTTCACAGATCAAAACGTTGTTTGTCAATTATATATCACAGTTAAGGAACACGTCGAAGAGGCATTCAATATGAAACACCATTTTCTTTGAAAACATTCGGTAGAGATCAGGAGTATTGAGAATATTAGATGTTTTACTAGAGCTGCAAAAATTTTTTTGATGGAATTTGATAGTGGGAGGTTACATGACGTGATTCGATGCAAGGTTTGAGTTTCGTTTCCTCTTGAGTATCTGATTTGAATCCACTTGTTTTGTAGCGTTTGTATATTGGTTTGTTTAAGGTGTTTTGATGAATATACCACAGGCAGCCGCTGGCTTTGTGGTTTCGATGCGTTTTTATTAAAAGCTGTCAATTTTGTGATTTTTTTATTTTGATTGGAATTTCGTATTGTTTTTTGTGAAATGCATCTTTTTTTGCATTAGGTGCATCTTATAGTTTTTTTGTACCATAAAATAATTGAATTTACTTAAAGTACTGTTGAAGAACTACTGTATGTATTGAAAATAAACTTATTATTATTATATCTCACGCGAGGACTTATTTCTTCTCTCATTACAGTGTTCCTTATCTGAATTAGCGGAGCGACTAAAACCAAGAGGGTTAAGTACGTCTCCTCGTTCATTCTTAAATAGGTATGCCAATCTTTTGGTGCGAATTTCAACTGATTTGATAAATTTATATGAGAGTGCATCTTCATCAGCTTCTGTTATTGCCGATGACTTGTTTCTCGCGCGAGCTTCTTTGTAGAACTGACACTATCGACGCAGATATCGGTGAGGTGCTGTGTGGAGGTACCAGGCCTATTCGATTTAACTGTGCAGTTTGAAATCGCAACGTATATATCGTTATGTGTGTAGCGGGCATAAGCGTGCGTATTTCCTCGGTTAGGATCGTTTGAAGAAGGACATTCGAATTGAACAACGCGTGTAGCAATATCATGGACTAGGAAATAAGTGCGAAATTGATTATATTATGAGTTTCATTCGGAGCTGTGTTATTTACTTCTGAATCGTACCTATAAATACGTATAACTAGAGTCCGAATTTTATGGCATTATGCTTATTGTAAATATTTAAAGAAAATGGTAGATTACTCAATATATTGATGACTTGAACGAAAAATTTGCCAAAAAAACAATTATTTTGATGCTCATTTTTTTTTATTTAATGCTTAATTTCAATTCCGTTTGTTGGAATGTTTGTTCCTTTTTTTTTAGTAGTTTAGTTGTAAGCACAAGTAGTTTCGACTAAGTGGGGCATTAATTTATATTTAAGCTACCCGAATCAGCCAATTGAACGGTTCTTAATCAAAAAGAAACAAAGAACAATTTGGCCTATTTAAATAGAAATTTTAATTTAACACTGCATTTCTTGTGATGGATATATTTACATACAATCTTGTCAATTAATCCTGAGGAAGGATATAAATTGATATCCGAAATATAGACATGATTCACAAATTCGGTGTGTATCTACACTAGTTGGCCCTTTTTTATTTGCCGAGAACTCATATATTTCACAACTTAATTTATATTGGAATACTCCCCTTTCGTATTATATATATACATATATATATATATTTATTTATTTATTTATTTATTTATTTATTTATTTATTTATTTATTTATTTATTTATTTAGGCAATTAGGGCTACAAACAGGTGATAACCACCCAACACAGTACCCACTACTTGAAAATACAAAGTGTGTCAAAGTGAACAATTGACTTTTATAAAAAAAAAAGAAGAAAAGTAACCAAATTAAAAGAACAAATAAAAATATCTTGATACAATAAAAACTAAAGTAAACTAAAATATAGTGAAACAATAAAATTGAAATGGTGAAAAGATTTTATTCGCACAAGAACATCTTTTTGAGTTTTTGTTTCATTGAATTTTGAGTGAGATGGAACAAATCAACATTACTCAAACAGTTACAGCATCGCATCATCCTGCAGAGAGGCGAATTCATCGCGCTATTAGTATTTCGAAAGGGAATATGGAACATATCACTACTTCTGAGAAGACGGCACGGAACATGGAAAGTTACGGAGGAAAGAAGGTCAGGGGAATTATAGATATTGTTGAGAAGTTTATATAGGAAAAGGACATCACTGATTTTTCTTCTATTTTCGAGGGAAATGAAATCAAATTGAGTTAAACGAAGAAGATAGTTCTCGGGATTTCTAGGTGTCAAACGAAAGTTAAATTTAAACGAGATAAATTTTAAGAATCTGTTCTGGATCCTCTCGAGCCTGGCGATATATACTGAATATTTTGGACTCCAAACTACTGATGCAAAGTTGAGTTTACTGTAAATATAGGAGTTATATAAAATGGTGAAAGTTTTCAAATTCGTGAAATGTCTACTTTTTCTAGTAATAAAGCCCAAAATTTTATAACAGGAATACGCTAATTGGTCAATATGACGGTCAAAAAGAAGCTTAGAATCAAAAATTATCCCCAAATCTTTTATGTTATCTGCCCTAGGCAAGACAGTATCATCAAGATTATAAGGATAGATAATTTTATTTATATTGCGCGTAAATGAGATGACCTGGCATTTATCTAAATTCAAAAATAGTCGGTTTTCGCCGCAGTAACTACAAAGGGCATTCAATTCACACTGGAAATCCAAGCAATCCTGTTCGGAGCTGATACTTTTCATTATCCTCAAATCGTCCGCGAAGAGAAGGAATTTACATTTGAGAGCCCTGAGGTACACCAGAACATGCCTCAAAAAGATCCGAGAGTAACCCTCCACCGAAACGAATTATTGAAACCTATTGGACAAGTATGACTCAAACCATCCAAGCATACTGCCAACCACACCAACCCCAGCAAGGCTAGAGATATGAACACTACCATCAAATATTTAGACTACCTCTGAATTCTCTACACTTTTGATGAATGTATAGAAGCATGAAGTTAATAGGCTAGGTGAAGATTGAAATTTTCAAATGCTCTGTACTCAATTAGACCGTATTCCATCTCAGTAGTTGAACTTATAGATAGGACCGAATACAATAGTACACAATGGTGAGTATAAATCTTTATAATTCACCGTATGAGTATTTGCCCTTTCAATCACTTGAAAATGACACTGTTGTCGGGTCGTAGTGTTTTAAAATAAATTTTCGGTGCAGCTGAATTTATCTCATACAGTTTGATGAATTTCCTCAGCGGAAAACTCATCAAAATCACTTAATCAAAGGAACATTCGGATAGGCTTCTAAATGTCACTCAAATGGCCTCGATATGTAATTGGATAATATCTAGAAAAAATGGAGTTATCGTAAATTATGGGATGAAGAGATATGTAGGTACTTATATCGAACATTCGTGAATACAATGCAACACATTTCTTTGCAGTGTTGCCAACCACAACTCAGTGAAAAACTACATATGTGCTTCAGAAAAACTGTAGAAAACTGTAGATTTTAATTTGAAAACGGTAAATGTACAGTCTTTTCTTAATTTATGGTTTCAAACTTCATTTAAAGGTGTTAATCAATAGAACAAACGATGGAAATCAAACGTTTTATCAAATTTTCAAATTATGATTTGAAAAATTATTGAAATTAAAACATATACAGCATTTATTATGATATGACACATGTTACAAGACTATACAATTACCTGCTATTTCGCTCGCAATCTGCAAATTTTCTTGATTTTCGATCTCTTCATTGTTTTTGAGATCGTACATAATTTTATTGAACTTTTCGTAATCAATTTTGAAACAATTTTCAATTTCAGATCTCGTATGTAGAGTGCCTTCTATTGAGCTCGTAGAAAGTTTATTTCTTATTTTTGTTTTCAAACAAGCGCTCTACCTTAGAAGTGCGGCAGACACAGAAGTTCTTTGGTAACAATTCGCGAAACCCTGTTTACTTCGTTATATTGTCCGTGCATATACTTGGAATGATATAATAGTTCGTAGTAGATGACGCTAGCATTTAAAATTAAAAAAACTGTAGATTTGGAGGTCAAAACTGAAAACTGGGAACATTTTGAAAAAACTGTAAATCTACAGTTAAAACTGTAGAGTTGGCTACACTGTTTCTATGGTACATTAAGTGATATAAAACCCTTAGTTTTCGCTGAAATTTCGCTGAGTTTTCGATGTAATTTCTCGTTGTAAACCTATTGAACTTTTTGAATATACATAATGTAGGTAAGTGTATTGGATGCACTCTGGCTTGGTGCCAGATCGAGAAACGGATCGGAGTCATTGAACCGCCCGTCCGTTGCATATGGAACACATACACCTATAGCGTCATTTTGCACTTTCGCATTCGCGTAAAGGTGCGTAAACATAAAAAAAGGGAATGTGGGCGTTCGGTGTGCGGCAAACGGACGTAAATAAACTACAGTTTATGAAAACAAACCGAGAAATCACATCCCACGTCTGATAAGTACGGGGATGATATCATAGTTTCTATATATAAGCTGTTGGATACGCATCATTAAATTGTAGAAAAAAAAATGATTGCGACTGAAATTTCTGTGAATAATTGTGAACTGAAATAACATTCAAGTCACCGGATTACGGGCGTATGAGTGATAAAGGCTCGTTTTCATTAGTAGAGTTAGCCGTAGAGTAAGCTGGGCAAGTACTAACTATCCTTTCAGCTCTACTAATGAAAACGTAATCAGTCGAGTAGAGTACTAGATCTTGGTAGAGTAGAGTAAGATTGCACGGCGGAAAAGTAACTCGCCCACTCGCCTTCTCCTACTACCGCGTTCTACTCTACTCTACCGCTACTTTACCAATGAAAACAGATTTGGTCTAGTGGATCGTGTTTACTGTACGATATCACGTTAGTGGATGTACTCACTGAGACATTCATAAATGGCATCACATACTTCAGGAACAAAATTGCCGTTTTGGACACTCTGAACAATCAGACTTCTATAATTATTTCCTGTATCTAACAAAGTCAAAGTAACTAAGTTTTACTCGCGGTGTTATTGCATCTCTCATTTGCGTGTCACATTTTTGAACATTTGGAGTGACCATCTCAAGTAGAGCCTCAAACTTTTCTGGAATCATTCTAAAACACAATTTATACTCAGGAGTGTCCTCTTCAGCTAGTTTTCTCAAAAGAAGTGCAGACGCTCCATGGGTATGCCTTCTTCTGATCCAATTTCTCGTCCATATTTTCTTTATTCTATTTTCTTCCTACTCAATAGCTTCGGTCACTTCCCTCAGTGAAATGTCAGAAATATTCATCAAATGCTTCCTCACAGCACGACGACGACGGCTGATGTTCATTGTTGCGTTTTCAATTTCAAACTGTACTCTACTCTACCACTCTACTATTATTTTCAATTTGCGTGTGAACGGCTAATCGCTCTAAATCCGGTCAAGTAGAATAGGCATGCTGACAAGCATGCTAATTACTCTACCGCTAACTCTACTAATGAAAACGAGCCTTAAAGGATAAGGTGAAAACTTCTCCCGTTGGAGGCTTGCTGTATCTCTCCTTCGCTTTCGTCTCTAAAGGCATGTTCGCATAAGGCTAGTGATTTAGTCGAGTGGCGAGTAATTTAGAACTAAACGTGTGCGAACTACGAAAATTTAGTAGAGTCATTTAGTAAATCGTTTAGTCGATTCATTCCATTTGGTTCTATTTTCTCGGGCGAGTAGCACCCCCACCACGCGTTACTACTCACTGTTTCGCCGGCTAAACAAGTCTGAACACTCTGAACCAGCCGAAATTAGTCGAGTGCATTAGTTACCGCCAAAATATCGTTTTGCTGAAGCGAAGAAATAACTTCAAAATTTGTTTCCAATTATGTAGAACATGAGTGCTTAAGGAATGTTAAGTCGCCACATTATAAAAACAAACAGACTAAAGAATTCGCATGCTTGGATTTAGAAAATACAACGAATATATCCGAATTTGGTGAGAAAGAAATTGAATTGAAAATTAAAAACATAATGCGTGTAATTTTGTAACTGCTGGAATCGCACTTCTTAAAAGGGTATAATAAGCTGAATTTCAGAGTGTATTTTCATTAACAGAAGCTTTACACAATTTTCGGACATCCTCGAAGTACCGCAATATTCTTTGGGATCTTTCAATACTAATTCCTTCAGAAGACAATTCGTAGCTTCTAGTTTATCTCTTCTATTGATCCATTTTCGTACC
>JARQZK010000015.1:1022500-1042500 GCA_030704885.1 Cynegetis impunctata | reverse complement strand
ATAATATTTACTTAAAATGTTTGCAGGTAGTTTCATCATTATGTCTGACTGCAGAACAATATCCCGGAAATTTCTACGGGAATTTGTGGAGTTGTACAGGGACCTACCCTGCTTGAGGCAGACAAAATCAAAGCACTATTAAGACTGAAATTTAAAAAATTAAGCATACAAAATATTGATAAAGAAGCTGCAAATCATTCAACCAAATGCTACAAAAAGTACAGTTATCGCTAAAATCAATAATCTTCGTGGTGGGTTTCGGAGATAAAATGAAAAAGTTTTTATCTCGAGGACAAGTAGTACGGCGAGGCTCTTGGAGATATTAAAGTAGTGAATTTTAAATCTTGGTAATTTCTTGCAGTAATTTCTGCATTTATTGCCAATCTCATCATTGTGTCTTGACGTTTCATTAATGGAATAACCTAGCAAGAATGGGTCGGCATCAAGTCAATCAAAATTAGGATGGCGGCGGTAGGAAAAATTTAACCAAAATTTGATAGTTCCGTTGTGCAACGGAATCATTCCCAAAAATTTCAGCTCATTCGACTCGATGGGAGTCGCCGGAGGTGTCAATAGGTACCGAGAATATATATATATATATATATATATATATATATATATATATATATAATATATATATATATATATATATAAAATATATATATATATATATATATAATATATATATATAAATATATATATATATATATATATATATAATATATATATATATATATATATATATAATATATATATATATATATATATATATATATAATAATATATATATATAATATATATATATATATATATATATATATATATATATATATATATATATATATATATATATATATATATATATATATACTATATATATTATATATATATTTATATATATATATATTATATATATATATATATATTTATATATATATATATATATATATATATATATATATATATATATATATATAATAACAAGCCTCCTCAATAATATTCCGTGTATCACTAATATATATATTATATTGAATAGTCAGCATTCAGCATATTCATATTAATCAAAATCATATTATTTTATGCACCTACCTTCCTTTCAACCTACATTATATAATATAGTTTATTAATTGAGATAGAAGGTATTTACATTTACTGCATTTCATTCATTTCTGCGGAAATCTTAGAAAGGTATATTCTCAACGTTCATTATGCCTGCCACAGAAAAGCAAACTCACACCACTCAAAAACAAATACTCCGAATGAATACTTCATTGAAATAGAAAACCAAAACACATGTACATGGCAACACCGATAAAGTCCAGTCTTATACAATGTCGACCAATCACAACAATAGAATCTCCCTGACATCGAGTAAAGTCGTTGATTGAATCGTAGTATGATCGTAATTCGTACTGTCTGAATAATGGACGCCGGAATCAGCTCGCGTTACGCGTATTGTTTTAAAATGAGTTTGATTACTGAAATTAATTTCAAAAATTTCAATGGTGACTTAGTGGAATATTTGTTATCCCATAACTTTAGTGCCCTAAGTTATGAGGATAAAGTTTTGATAAAAACAAAAAAAACCTACCCCTGAATTAAACAATTTGGTGCAGCGTAACAGAAAACAAAACCGCGGTTTTGATACACGGAATTATGAGAGAAATCCTTGCCTAACCGGATCACAGGTAAAAAATAAATTATTTTGTTGGCAGTGTTTACTTTTTACTAGTGAAAATGTCTCTGTTTGGGGCCGCTTAGGATTTGAGGATTCAATTCTATACCTAGTTGAAAGTGAGGAATTTTTCACCGATAAAGTAACTTTAAATACAGCACGCGGATTAATATCTTACTTACAAGATAAGGAATTTATATATTTTTTAAACATCTTTAAATTAATTTTTGAACAAACAGAAATAGTTTTTCAAATCTTACAGCACAAGTTTTCAGATGTAATTTACTCACGAAATCGGCTCAAGTTTCTTTTGGAAAAAATTTCAGAATTTCGTGCAGAAGTTTATTTTAAAAAACTATTTTCTGTATTTCAAACTACTGATGATACGACTCAATTTAGCCCAAAACGAAAGAAATTCAGTTACGCAGATATGGAGCTTCACTATAAGCAAATATTTTATGAAATTTTGGATACTATTAGGGGTCAAATAGAAATAGGGTTCTCTGATTTGAAAGAACTGCATTTCTTCGACTTACTCAATAAAAATTTGTTAACCGGATTTTCGGCTAATTTTCCAGATAACCTTTTGGAAAATTTATGTCAAAAATACACTTTTTTTGATAAGGTGGCCATAAAAAAGTGAACTGTGTGTTGTTTATTATGACAATGAAATTTTGGGGCAAAATGAAAATCATGTGAGGACTATTGAATATCTTTTTGATAATGATTTGAATCAAGAATTACCCCAAGTTTATAAAATCTTATGTCTAATTGTTTCTATCCCGGTGAAATCAGCTTCCGTAGAGCGCTCGTTTTCCACTCTTAAGAGAATTAAAACTTATTTACGAAATTCAATGAGCCAGGATCGTTTGAAAAATATTAGTTTGTTGTCTATTGAAAAGGAATTGGTAAAACTTTTGGCGAAAGACAAAAAATTTTATGAGGATATTATAGATCATTTTGCTAACGTTAAAGATCGCAGAATCACGCTAATCTTCAAAAATATATAATAACTTTCTATTTGCTCTCACCAGCTGTTAAAAAATTCGTTAAGTAGGTAGGTAGGTACCTATTATGTGAAAGAAGAAATTTGATGAATAGATTAATTGATTAATTGGCTGAGAAGAATTTTTGTGAATATTGTAAATAGGAGTTGTAGGTCTCAAGGTAGACACTCGAAAGTGAAAACAAATTAATAGCTTAGGGTGCTTGTTTTACTTTGATTTTCTTTAAATTATATTGACCTTGAAATCCTAAAAATTTTCGCCTATGGTGTATTTTTAACACCTCTTGTAGCCTCCTCAAACCAAAACCTCACGAGCCGCCACTGTATAATAAATATATATATATATATATATATATATATATATATATATATATATATATATATATTATATATATATATATTATCGATATTTATATAAATATATATATAATATATATATATATATATATATATATATATATATATATATATATATATATATATAAATCTATAATTAAGGGAAACTCGGCCAATAATACACGTATTGTATTTACTTTTATAGCCTAGCTTTCGGAAGACTGCGTTTCTTCTTCAGGGCAATCAATTTGCTCATTGATGAACCAGCAAAACAAAAGCAAACATCACACATGAAAATGGTGTTCTAGGAGGTCTAAAACGGATGGATTCCTTGGATACAATGAAATAGTTTGTATTTTATGGGATAAAATACGACTAACAATATATTAGGAATACATCCAATCAAACTTATTTTAGTGGGTGAAATTCGTATTTAAAAATTTTATTCTTAATAATTTACTCTAAGAAAAGAATGAGATTAAATTCAGAAAATATATTGAAATTTATTGGAACTGGATTCACATGTATCTCGAAGATATTAGGTTAATTCAATCGTAAATTATGCTTTAAACATTTCGATGGCCTCGCTTTTTATAACACTCCTTATAATTATTTTATTCTCAGGATGTTTGTCTTGTATTAATTGGCAGCTATATATTAATTATCAGTTTGTAAAATTGTTCGTTAAATAATGAAATATGGGTCACGTTACATAAGATATGATAAGCAAATCACCCTGGAGTTGAGTGGACTTTTAATCCCTCCGTGATCTGTTGATTTGCTTATCTATCACCAAACTTTTTAAAACAAAGAGTCTACTGGATGTTTATCATTTATAATGCCTCTCGGCGTATCTGGCTCGAACTCGATTAGATCATTTGTTCAAAAATAGATTCTTAACTTTATAATGTAACACGACATTATTCTTAACAGTTTTCGCATATAATTGTTAATAATAATTATATAATAAAGTTTAAACTTTAAAATAAAACAACACTTGGTTTCACTATATAAAAATAATAAGATACTGTATTTAGCAGTACAGGATAGTCGACATGTTTCGAGTTATGAACTCATTATCAAGACTAATAACAGGAGAGTATTACAATCTTATTTCATAAAACAGACAATATATATAGCAATTTTCATGAATAATATATATAGCAATTTTCATGAATAATTTAGAAAAGAAAACATTCAATTCTGATTATAATTTAATTCCTAAGGTTTCATCATGGAGACGGTATGTAGATGATATTTTTTGTATTTGGATTGGTACATATAGGCAGTTAGATAATTTCCTTAAATATAGGAACACTTTCTACAACTCGATTCAATTTACGAAATAAGTAGAAAACGAAAATGGCACCTTGAATTTCTTTGACGTTCAGATTTTTAGGAAATTGAGTTCTCTTACTTTCAACATCTCTAGAAAACCAACCTTCATAGATACTTTAATTCACAGTGATAGTAACCAACGTATTAAAAGAAACCTCAGTGCTTTTCATTCGTTAATACATAGGTTGTTCACTATTCCATTACCGGAAACAAATTTCCAGATCGAAGTTAGGTAAAACACATAAATTATTACCCACCAATAACAGTTACGATGAAAGTCTTATCGATAAGCTCATTGGGGAAAAAACGAATAAAGAACCTGTTAATGATGAAGAAAACAAAAATACTTCCCAATAATTTATGTGCTGAATTTGAGTAGCAAAATTTGTGACAGACTATCGAAAAAAACGATACAAAAATTTGTACAAATAATAAGGAAAAGTTTAACATCGGAGAAAACAGTGGTGTTTAGAAAATATTTTTCGACGAATGTCCTGCTTTCTATGTTGGACAAACAGGAAGGAATATAAACATTCGTGTTGATGAACACAAAAAGTCAATTATATTTTTTTTCAATCACTTGATAATTGTTTATTGTGCACAAATATAAGTATCACTAGATATAAATACCTATACATGTATCAATTGTTGCCGGTAAGGTAAGGTGGGGCAAGTGCGCTATACATTTTGTCGAGTTCACCTTTAAACAGCTACATAAAATCTGCTTCTTATGCTAGAGAGATTATTAGTTATGCAAAAGAAACTTCTACCACTTCTGTATTGTTCTGTGTCATAGGATTCCGCGAAAAATCGAAATTTACATGTTTCATAAACGAAAAGAAAAAAAAAGTCCCTAGTATGCACTTGCCCCATAAAATGGGGCAAGTGCATAACCCAGCCTTCGGAACGTTACAAAGACTAATTAGTGCACGACGGGGCAAGTGCCAGATAGTTTGATTCCTGATGTTTGAATGGTTTTTGAATTTTTGCAAATCGGAGCACAACTCTCTGAGATACAGAATTTGACAGCTTGTCGAACAGAAATTTACTGGGTGGTTAGAAAAAAATCAATTTAAAAATGTGATCAACGTTATATATTTATTTCCATTGAACAACTCAAACATTATACTATAAAAATTCAACAAAATCGAAAGAATTTTCCTCACAAAAGGGTATCAGAATTATGTAAAAAATTCAAAATTCTACAATACAACAATAAAACAAAATTTTTTGGTACTTTTACGTAACTAGGAAATAAGTAAAACAATATTCATCACTGAATGTTGTAACCAGATAAATCAATATTAAAAATAGCTTTCCCTCGCCTACCAACTTTTGTTGATATCATTGGCTCATCTTTATCAAATTCATTGATCGTTTTCTAGCCCAAAAATTGAACGATGACCCAGTCACCAACAGGCATGTCATTAACTTTTTTAAAGTCTTAGCATCTCCTCTCTGCTCTTTCTTCTTCTTCCATTTCTCTTAAATAAAAATCGTGAGGGGGCAAGTGCGTAGCATCCTGCACTTGTCCCACTGTTGACTAGCGCACTTGCCCCGACACCTCAATTTTTTGAGGTAAGTGCAGAGTACAGCCTAACTCAGGTGAAATGAACAAATATAATTAAATGCAAGTTTTATTCTAGAAATACAATATTAAAAGTATGTACTTAGTATGAGAAATATGCAAAAAATTGTAAAATATGGTGGATCAACTGAGATTACCTAGACTCCTTCCAACTTGACACACGAGACTAAATCACATGGTCACTTTGAAACCGCGCCAATACTGAAGCTCACTGCCCTGGAGCGCGTCTACTGGCAAAGTTTCTATGGTTATAAAGTTCGCATATGAAAAGACACTGTCAATAAGAACTCTCGTAATACGTAAACGTCAAAGCTGTTACAATTATTCAAACAATTGTTAAGAACATCACTATTATGTCCTAGTATTCTGAAATAACTCTTAAGGCACTGTTCCACCGGAGGAATATTGTGAAACATTTTTGCTGCTGTTGCTTGTTTCCGTTGATGTTCCTCAAAGTTTCCTTTATGTTTCGGCAAAAATTCTACCCATGGCAACAAGGAAAAATATTTAGCAACAAAAATTTTCTCAACGTTCCTCCGGTGGAACAGTGCCTTTAGATTTTATAATGAAATGTTCACGGTAAGTACCGTATGGTAATTAAATGCAGAACAGTATAATTTTTTCAAATTAGGTGAGTAGGTATGTTTTGTGCAGCTTGTTTCCAAGAAAATTCTTCATCAATTAAAATAGTAGGGGAGCCCGAGATGCTAAATGAGGATTTACTAGAGCGTCGTGGGGACCTTTTGGATTGTGAAGATTAGAAGCTAAAACGAAAAAAAGGTTATATGATGTTTGCCATTTCACTGGGGGGAAAACGTGTGCAGATTTTCAAAAATGTAAAAAAAATCGTTTGATAAAAATACTCGAGCGCGTCAGATATTAATAGTTTATACACCCCACATCGTCTCTTATAACGAAGGTGAGTTAATCTGCCGGTTTGCATGGAGGGGGTGACCGTACGAGACCAAAACACACCGCCGATATTCAAAAATGCAAAAAAAAATCTTGACATTTCCTTCAAAATTAAAATTAAAATTTAACCGTGCTCGAGAATGTCAAGGTGACGATTTCTTTCTGCAACTTTTTTAGTCTATTTCCTTATGCCTCGTGCAAATCATCAGATTAGTGAAATGCATACTCTTCTGCATGTAATTAACTCACATTGCCTTAATCTGTCGCGCTGGAGTTTGTCGAACGATCGATTTTTTTTTACTAATCTGATCGGCTGCCCTAGACGAACGCCCTCATATTGAGGGTTCATGTATGGTGGGGATACTTAACAGGGTGCAAGGTTTCCCCCAATATGTTATTCTGTCGCACTTGAGGAAATCCCAAAATCCCCGCTTGGGCTCCCCTACTGAAAGGACACTGATGGTAGTACATACTTTATACATTGAATGGAATTGGCATTTACTTGGTGAGAGTTTATATTCATAACTTTATAAAGAAATTAAAAAAAACTAACTTTTCACAGGTTTGAAATAAAAATCTGTTGAGTAAACGCGTTTGGTCATAACATTGACTTCATCTCGTACTAAACTATGGTTTTACAAAACAATCTATTTATACGAAAATTGAATATAAGAGAGGGGTTCCTAGAGAAACTAAATAACAATAAGTAATTCATTCAGAGCTATTAGTAGGTACCTACATTGAACAGATTAAGGAGAGGAGAAGGGTTTACTTCAATCTGGTCGTTAACTAAATTTCCGGAATTTTTATATTTATTGATGTATAGGGATTCCCAACAGTTGGTTTTATGCTAGTACAGTAAAAAGGTATATTTTACTAAAAAAATACTTAATGGCTGAAATTTTGAGGGGGTGTTCGGGGGCATGTCCTGAGTCTAAAACTGAGTTTTCGTATTCGAGGGGGTGGGGGAAGATACAACCCCCGGTCTATATGGATGTGAGTTCGTTTTAATTATATATCTCCGTTGCTGTTGCCCGTACAGTCAAGTCCAAGAGATCATATTTGTATCTATCCAATGATACTAAAATCGAGGTCATAGGTCAATTAGGTCAATTACAATTGCCGGTCAAAGGTCAAAAGTGAAGGGTAGTTTTCCATTTTTCGCGAATACCGTGAAACCGGTAAGTTTTTCCGCATACTGCTTGGATACCACTTCAAAGTACTTGAAGTTACCTACAAAATGAGCTCTCGAACACCCTTCTACGATGAAGAGTTTTCCATCACTTCAACGATCAAGTTGACCGCGCGCGCCAATGTTGACAGCGCGAGCCGCGTGTCGTACTCTCATTGCTCGTACATTGCACTCTCTACGTGCAGTTAATAATTATCGTTGAATTTTTTCCTGATTAGAATTAATAATATGGTTGAAGGTGGACTTGTTTTGTTTTTTTTTTTCAAGGGAAAACGGGAATTCCATCATGGACAAACGACAAGGTCTGCCCTTGCCGAATAGTATGAGACTCCTACTCACTAAAATCCTATAAAAACCCCAACTTTTGAATGTTCAGTGCTCTGTCATGTATGTGTGTGTATTGCCGTGTACTGTTTGATGATTTGAAGTGTCTCGATCATTAATTTACCTCGAAGTTTTCCTGCTGGCGACTTTCATGTGAATTTGGCTCTTTTGGATGGACTTTTTTCGCCATCTTCGTATTCATCATCCTTTTCGAACGTGTCACCACGAACGTCTTCTTCAGGAATGGATGGCGAGTTCCTGTCGTCGTTGAGAAAATCGTCATCTTCTTGCAGGGTAGAATATTGGGCGATGTTGTTGCACGCGGTACCTCTACAAGTCCCACAAATCGGAGAACATTTCAGCCCAGCCTTTCGACATCCACAGGCCTTTCCACAACTAGTTTTGCAGGTGCAGGAAATTAATTTCAGCAAACTTGGCAGCGCCGGATCTTTTTCGCAGGCGACGGGCATATAAATGCTCTTCGTTTTCTTCCAACCCCA
Organism: Cynegetis impunctata; assembly: GCA_030704885.1. NCBI lineage: Eukaryota > Metazoa > Arthropoda > Insecta > Coleoptera > Coccinellidae > Cynegetis > Cynegetis impunctata. The sequence continues at coordinate 1,033,629 of JARQZK010000015.1, read as the reverse complement.
GTCTTCAGGATCCTTGTAATTTCCCAACCATTCTTGAACTTGATGATACACTCTATACGTGTGTAAACGAGCCGCATCTTCAGTAGGTGGTAGGGAAGCCAAATTGAAAGTGTTTTTTTTCCAGACTGGAGAAAACGCTTGTAACGATAGAAGTTCAAAGTCTCGTCCTTGTTTCCTCCGTATGACCTGTAGAAGAAGAATTGTCCGAGGGCGGCTATCGCTGATGGAACAACTTTTTTATTTTGAAACAGACAAATTGAGTCCACTAGTTGGGGATCCTTCTCCAGCGTAGAGATGAATTTCATTTTACCGGCATTGTGAGTCTAAGACGTTGTGTCACACCCAGAGAAAGCATGAAGAAACAGAATATTATCAGCGATTTTTTCCTCGAACTTGAAGCTTGATGAGGAGTACATTTTTTTGCGTGCGTCCCGAGCCAGGTTTTTCGAGAAAGACGTTCCGATATTCCTTTCCTAGCGCTGTTAATATTACTAGAATGTCGATGTCTTGTGCAATAATTATAACTGATTCGTGCGATTCAGCCTTCCCCAATGCTTCCAAACTTCCCTGAAGTATTTTAATAATCTACGGCGAGTTTTAAAAAAACGCACGTAAAAACAAGTCCACCTTCACCCAAATTATTAATTCTAATTAGGAAAAAATTCAACGATAATTATTAACTGCACGTAGAGAGTGCAATGTACGAGCAATGAGAGTACGACACGCGGCTCGCGCGGTCAACTTGATCGTTGGAGTGATGGAAAACTCTTCATCGTAGAAGGGTGTTCGAGAGCACATTTTGTAGGTAACTTCAAGTACTTTGAAGTGGTATCCAAGCAGTATGCGGAAAAACTTACCGGTTTCACGGTATTCGCGAAAAATGAAAAACTACCCTTCGTTTTTGACCTTTGACCGGCAATTGTAATTAACCTAATTGACTTATGACCTCGATTTTATTATCATTGGATAGAAGATAATTCAATTTCCTACAAATATGATCTCTTGGACTTGACTGTACGGGCAACAGCAACGGAGATATAGAATTAAAACGAACTCACCCCCATTTAGACCGGGGGTTGTATCTTCCCCCACCCCCTCGAATACGAAAACTCAGTTTTAGACTCAGGACATGCCCCCGAACACCCCCTCAAAATTTCAGCCATTAAGTATTTTTTTTTAGTAAATGCCATTTTTGTGTCTCTATTTACTGTACTAATGGAGACTATTTTCAAATTGTAATATATTATATAATTGTGATTAAAGGTATGGTTTTCTTGAATAAGATGGCACGCATAATTAGAATCAGTTTACTGCTTAATATAGCTACGTTGGTGTTCGTCTATTCGAGTTTTGAAATTTCTAATTGTACGTCCTATATAGAATTTTTCACAATCGTTGCAGTCGAGTTTATAAACACCAGTACGTTCATCTCTATGAATTTTTGATTTGTTGTTTTTAATCAATTTTCCAATGCTATTATTGGTTTTATATGAAATTTTGAAATTTTGTTTTTGAAAAAACAATTTCAGGTTTTCGGAAGTTTTGCCCAAGTATGTTAAACTGTTAAATACTGTACTTTTTTCGGATATAAGTGGGTAAATTTCTGAAATTGCCATATTGTATTTTTTCCTCTGAATGAGGATGTCTATCATATTAGGTGAATAACCATTATTTACTGCCATTTGTTTAATTATATGCAATTCCTTATGAAAATTAGCTTCGGACAACGGAATTTTGAAAAGTCTATGAATCATACTATGATAAGCCACTAATTTATGTGAAAAAGGGTGTAGTGATGTGTTATGAATTGTAATATCTGTATGAGATGGTTTATGAAAAATTGAAAATTCGTGTTTGTTGCTTTTTCTGGTAATAGTTAAATCTAAGTAATTAATAGAATTATTCATTTCAGTTTCTAGAGAAAATTTAATACGAGGGTGTATGGAATTAATATAAGTAATGCAATTATCCAGTTATCTATCTGTACCAGTGTAGCAAACAATGACGTCATCAACGTATCTATACCAATAAAGAAAGTATTTACTGCTGAAGTGGTTCATAATAGTTTTCTCTAAATTATCCATAAAGGTTTCTGATAACAAAGGGCTTAAGGGATTTCCCATAATCAAACCTTCCTCATTACTATAACACACGTTGTTGAAACTAAAATAATTTTGTTCTAAACAAATTTCCAGTAAATGAGTAATATCTGACCATAGTTTAGTACGAGATGAAGTCAATGTTATGACCAAACGCGTTTACTCAATAGATTTTCATTTCAAACCTGTGAAAAGTTAGTTTTTTTTTATTTCTTTATAAAAATACTTTATATCTATCCAATATCACAATGATTAAAGTATATAGGTAATCAATTACGGATTTTCACCAATTAGTAGATGCATAAAAAAAATTTCGTTACGAAATGAAGTGTAGAACTCATTAAATTTTCTCATAAAATCTGTACGGTCCATGACAAAAATCATCTTCTACATGGCTACGGTTTTAGGAAATTTCACAGAGAATGATTTTTCTTTCAAGAGGTTTTCGTGTTGAGTTATTTTCGGACAATTTGTGTCGATAAAAATGTCAGATTATGATCGCGAAATAAGGAAATAAGGTTTCCAACAGTTATTATACGTAATTTGGCAACGCCTGTCAACAGAAAGCAATTGATTCGGCTCGTTTTGCTAATAATAGACACAAAAATTCGGTTATAAACGGTGATTAATTCTTGACGGGCCGTGAACTGTTTGCGCATTCACGCTGACGAAACTGCACATCTGCTCTATCGCACCAAGTGGATTATGGGCCGTACTCAGTACATAGATTTTAGATAATTTATTGGTGCTATATGCAATACAGCATTTACACAAGTCAATACATTCATGTGTGTATGAAAATAACAAATTAAAATGTCTTGCGAACACGAGACAGATATACCTACACATATCCACAATTATACTTTACATATATAAAATAAAATACAATTATACACATATACACCCACCAATCCAAAAATGTGTTAGTGGGAATCACGTAAACCGGTGCTCATAGGAGTAAGATCAGTCTGCTTCATTCAACAAATTCAGAGTTGAGGGAAATTCTGAAGTAGAGTAAAAACAGTGAGTTTGGAAAAAATGTTTCACTCTACTCTTGAAAAGTTTCCGAGGAAGATCTTTGAAGTAAACTGGAAGTTTGTTCTAAAGGTCAAGGTCCAGCGAATTATCTCTAGATTTATTCAACCTATATCGTTGACATCTTAGAAGATTTCCGGATCTTGTTGGGTAATTATGGTGGTCTGAATTTTTGGTTAATGAATCTTTCTTGTTGTGGATTTCTAATACGGAACTATAAATGTAAACCGATGGAATAGTCATAATTTCCAGCTTTGCAAACAGAGGTCGGCACGAATCACGCCTATCCGCTCCTGTTAAAATCCTTATGGCTTTTTTTTGTGGGATGAAAGCTTTAGTGGAATGGGACGATGACCCCCATAAAATTATCGAGTAGCATATATGCGAATGAAACAGTGAAAAATAAGCAATTTTAAGAGCTGTGAAGCTTAATATCTGTTTCAGTCTTCGAAGCATGAAGATTATACTTGACAATTTTCTACATAAATAATGTATGTGACTGACCCAAGACAAATTGTCATCAATATATACCCCTAATAATTTCACTGATAAACCCTGTGTGATTTCGATATGTGAAGAGATGGTTAAAGATTGTGTCTTGGCTTGATTCAGATATAATTTATTCGCTGTAAACCATTTATTAGCTTCAGTTCCAGTATCCATGGCTAATTGTTCGAGAGTGTTGATATTCTTGGCAGAGTTTATTATGGTAGTATCGTCAGCAAATAAGACAGATTTATTCGGCAGGAAAAAGTGATGAAAATCGTTAATGTAAATAATAAATAATAGTGGTCCCAAAACAGACCCTTGAGGGACACCATTTTCAATATGTCCTATGTCAGACATAATACCATTGATAGAGACAGCTTGTTTTCTCTGAGATAGATACGAATCGAACAGTTTCAGTGGAATACCTCTTATTCCATAGTGATTGAGTTTGCCAATCAGTATCTCATGAGATACACAGTCAAAGGCCTTGGTTAGGTCGAACAGTGTGAGACTAGAATGCTTACCCTCCTCAAGACCCTCAACTGCGTCTGCTATAACTTGCAAGAGCGCTTTCGTTGTTGAGCTATCACCTCTGAACCCAAATTGTGCATTGTCAAACAATGCATTGTTTTCGAAGTATTTATATAGCCTGTGTTTCAAGATTATTTCGATTACTTTGGAGGGCACAGGTATAATGGAAATGGGTCGAAAATTCTCTAAACAGTGCGCATTTCCTTTTTTTAGTAAAGGTAGAACTTTAGAAATTTTAAAAGAATCGGGAAAAATACCAGAACTGAAACAATAATTTATGTTGATTGTGAGAGGAGGGGTAATCAGGTCGGCGTTTTCTTTGAATAACATACTGTTAAGTTCATATATATCTGTAGCTGATGAATTCTTAAGGGATAAGATTGCATCATATACTTCATTTTCAACAACTGGTTCAAGAAAAAAGGAACTGCTGGGTGTTGGTAAATTTCTCATGAGATCTATGGGATCATATGGTCATTCTACGATAAGAGGTCTCATAGAATAGAATAGAATAAGTTTATTAATTTCATAGATTATTCGTACAAATATTAAATATAAATATGCACAAAATAAAAATGAAACAAGTCACAAAAAACAAATACAGAAAGCTTATTTATAACAATAAACCCTGAACTCCTCGACCGAGTAAGGTTCACATTTCATAATTAACATGTGAATGCTTCTCTTAAAGGTCCCATGATTTGAAATAACCTGTAGATGTTTAGGTAACACATTAAACAACTTGAGTGCCATGTACTCTGTGCCTCTTTCACGTAGAGTGGTAGAATGAATAGGAAAAAAGTACGGAACACTTTGCCTTGTATTATTAATATTCTTGAATTTTGCAAAATAATCTTGATTTTCATGGAAAAATGTAGTATTTTATATATATACAGCCCATAGAAAGTGAATAAATTGTGCTTTCTAAATAGACCACGACAAGATTGTCTGTAGTCGAGACGCAGCATAGATCTAACTGTCCATTTTTGGCAAATAAAGAGACTATCAGAGTGGATGGAGCCTCCCCAGAAAATGATACCATAGGAAAGGATAGATTGGTAATTAGCAAAATATAGAATTTTTAATACATGCAAGTGAACTAGATCTCTCAACATAAAAAGGGTAAAGGAGGCCGAATTCAGCTTCTTTCTGATCAATATGAAGGTCCCATCTCAAATTCTTATCCAAGGCAATACCGAGGAAACTCACGGAATTTCTCACTGGTATCTGGTTCTCGACATCACCAACAAACTTCGGGAAAGCAACCTTTGATCTGAATGATCGGAAAAAGACACTCTCAGTTTTTTTGTAGATTGATTTTTAGTTTATTATTATTGCACCAAATTCCCACTTTATTGATAACTGACACCGCAGAAATCAACCCAGCACTGATATCCGTTGAGTTTATGAGAAAATTCGCGTCGTCGGCAAACATAATAGCATTACAGTCATTATATGAGCAATTACCAGGAAGCGAATTTATGAAAACGAGAAACAAAAGTGGCCCCAGGATACTACCCTGTGGTACCCCATTCGTAATCACTCGGTCCTCAGATACGTATGAAACACCTCCTCTCAACAACACTACTCTCTGTTTACGATTTGTGAGGTAGCTGGAAATTAAATCTAACTGTCTATCTCTAATCCCACACGCTTCAAGAAAAAATAGGAGCAATTTGTGATCAATAAGATCAAAAGCTTTCGATAAGTCGGAAAATAGTCCTAACGGTACTTCACCCTTCTCAAGAGCGATGAGTATGGCAGTAGTCAGTTCAAAGACTGCCGTTTCTGTACCCCCATTCCGCACAAAACCATGCTGACAGCTGACAATAATCTTGAACCTTCTGAAGAAACTTGAGCCTGTCTGCAAGAATCCTCTCAAAAACTTTCGAAAATGACGTAAGTAGATTTATAGGCCGGTAATTATTTAAGTCCTCTACATCACCTTTCTTATACAGTGGCTTAACTACTGCCACCTAAAGCAAGTCAGGAAAAACACCCTCGGTAAATGAACGATAAAAGAGATGTGCAAGAGGGTCAGCAATTTGACCAATCGATTCCCTAATGACAAACAAGGGTATTTCATCGTAACCACATGAGTTCTTATTTTTGAGAGAATATCCAGCAGAGATAACTTCATCCCTAGAAACCTGGAAAACGAAAAACGATTCCTTTATCCGAGTTACCTTTCCATTATTGGGCGTATGAGGGATAGTCCAGTCCGTAGCAGCCACAATGTTGACGAAGAAATTATTGAAGCTGCTCGCCAAATTATTGGGTTCGCCTGATTTCATAGGGTTGCCACTTGATTTCGAGGAATATCTGGCAGAGTTTTATATGCTCATTAGTCGAAAAAACAAAAGGAGAGAGGATTCTAATGTGTTTTTAAATGAAATTAAATTAAAAGGAGTAGGAATTTAGAAATACTTGGAACTGACTATTACAAAGAACTTCTCATGGGAAAAACACATTGAAAGTCTTAGTATAAAAATATCACCCATGATTGGAGCCATTAGACGATGTAGTGATCAATTGAATACAAACACCTAAAAGTAAATATATTACGCTTTTATTGAACCACAACTTCAGATATATGATCCCATGTTGGGAGAATACAGCAAAACGTTTGATTGAAAAGATTCAAAGAACACAAAATAATTATTTGGTATTACTAAATTGTCGTCAATGAGTGCCATTGAGCGCCATTTGCGAAATGGCCGTTTGATATTTGTTTCGTTTTAACGGATCGGAATTTGCCAGGGTAGATACACAAAAAAAGCGGGACAAAAGTAATGTTTAAAAATTATTAAAACAAATATTATTGTACTTTTTCTTCATAATACTTGAGTATACTTATTTGAATTTGTGTCAAATATAATTTAACTGGGCAACTACGAAAAAGAAGGTATCTAATGTCTACATGTTCAACCAAAAACGTCAAGGGGACAAGACAGGGTAGAGACTTTTTCATGCTTAAATGAGTAATTTGAAAAAAATGGTGCTTCAGTTGGGTATTCAATCATGGTATAATCGTTAAACTACATTAAGATGATGCGACTTATTGTATGAAATGTCAAGATATAAAATATAAAAGGTATTTTATATTGATTGCCGTGCACATTACCTCTTATCGTAGAATGACCCATATAATATATATACAGGCCTGCCATATTTTTGGTGAGTGAAACCGGGACACATCAATATGCCATGGACCTCACCGGGGGGTCTGGGGGTATTCCATACCCACCAATTTTTTTAAAACCCAGCGAACTGGTGGTGGAGTTTCAAGCTGTTTTTGAAGCCTCGCAAGTAACAGGAGGGATGAATCTGGAACCCTAAATCATTAGTTCTACACAACAAATGTTGTGATCATAAAATAAAATTTAATATATATATAAATTAATTCAATTCAAAAATTATTGAGTCTTATTATATTTTGAAAAACTACAAAAATAATTATCAAAAAACTTTTTTTTGTCAGACTAAAAAATCCCTTAATTAATAGGTTGACAATTTTTATATTTGCACTCAAAACAATGCTCTCACGTCTTTCTGTCCGATAAAGTGTAAACCTCTCCACTAGGAAGCGCTCACCCTTCTCATAGGTTTGTTGTTACTACTTACAGTCGTTTTCCGGGACATAACGATGAAACTGGGCGGGACACCGGGACGCATATATATATATATATATATATATATATATATATATATATATATATATATATATATATATATATATATATATATATATATATATATATATATCAGTGGCGGCTCGTGAGGTTTTGGTTTGAGGAGGCTACAAGAGGTGTTAAAAAATACACCATAGGCGAAAATTTTTAGGATTTCAAGGTCAACCGCCTTATAATTTGAAGAAAATCAAAGTAAAACAAGAACCTTAAGCTATTAATTTGTTTTCACTTTCGAGTGTCTACGTTGAGACCTACAACTCCTATTTACAATATTACAAAAACTCTTCTCGGCCAATTAATCTATTCATCAAATTTTTTTTTTCTTTCACAAAATAGGTACCTATCTACCTACTTAACGAATTTGTTAACAGCTGGTGAGAGCAAATGAAAAGTTCTTATATATTTTTGAAGATCGCAGAATCCCGCTAGGATTCTGCGATCTTTAACGTTAGCAAAATGATCTATAATATCCTCATGAAATTTTTTGTCTTTCGCCAAAAGTTTTACCAATTCCTTTTCAATAGACAACAAACTAATATTTTTCAAACGATCCTGGCTCATTGAATGTCGTAAATAAGTTTTAATTCTCTTAAGAGTGGAAAACGAGCGCTCTACGGAAGCCGATGTCACCGGGATAGAAACAATTAGACATAAGAGTTTATAAACTTGGGGTAAATCTTGATTCGAATCATTATCAAAAAGGTATTTAATAGTCCTCACATGATTTTCATTTTGCCCCAAAATTTCATTGTCATTATAAACAACACACAGTTCACTTTTTATGGCCACCTTATCAAAAAAAGTGTATTTTTGACATAAATTTTCCAAAAGGTTATCTGGAAAATTAACCGAAAATCCGGTTAACAAATTTTTATTGAGTAAGTAGAAGAAATGCAGTTCTTTCAAATCAGAGAACCTTATTTCTATTTGACCCCTAATAGTATCCAAAATTTCATGAAATATTTGCTTATAGTGAAGCTCCATATCTGCGTAACTAAATTTCTTTCGTTTTGGGCTAAATTGAGTCGTATCATCAGTAGTTTGAAATACAGAAAATAGTTTTTCAAAATAAACTTCTGCACGAAATTCTGAAATGTTTTCCAAAAGAAACTTGAGCCGATTTCGTGAGTAAATTACATCTGAAAACTTGTGCTGTAAGATTTGAAAAACTATTTCTGTTTGTTCAAAAATTAATTTAAAGATGTTTAAAAAATATATAAATTCCTTATCTTGTAAGTAAGATATTAATCCGCGTGCTGTATTTACAGTTACTGTATTTTTGAAAAATTCCTCACTTTCAACTAGGTATAGAATTAAATCCTCAAATCCTAAGCGGCCCCAAACAGAGACATTTTCACTAGTAAAAAGTAAACACTGCCAACAAAATAATTTATTTTTTACCTGTGATCCGGTTAGGCAAGGATGTCTCTCATAATTTCTTGTATTAAAACCGCGGTTTTGTTGTCTGTTACGCTGCACCAAATTGTTTAATTCAGGGGTAGGTCGCAATGTTTTTATCAAAACTATATCCTCATAACTTAGTGCACTAAAGTTATGGGATAACAAATATTCCACTAAGTCACGATTGAAATTTTTGAAATTAACTTCAGTAACCAAACTCATTTTAAAACAATACGCGAGCAATATAAGTAAACACGCTGCTGTTTTCGGCGTTTCGGCTATTAGTAACTACGATCACACTACGATTCAATTAATGCTTTCCAACGAATTCAATCGATGTCACGCGAAATTCTATAGTTGTGATTGGTCGACATTGTATGAGACTGGGTTCCTATCGGTGTTGCCATTTACATGTGTTTTGCTTTTCTATTGCAATGAAGTGTTCATTCGGAGTATTTGCACCGTTGTTTGCTTTTCTGTGGCAGCCATAATGAACGTTGAGAATATACCTTTCTAAGCTTCCGCAGCGTTGCCACAAATCTTGAAACGAATGAAATGCAGTAATGTAAATACCTAATCTTAATTAATAAATTATATTATATAATGTAGGTTGAAAGGAAGGTAGGTGCATAAAATAATATGATTTTGATTAATCTGAATATGCTGAATGCTGACTATTCAATATAATATATATATTTATATATATATATATATATATATATATATATATATATATTAGTGATACACGGAATATTATTGAGGAGGCTTAGCCTCCTTAGCCTCCTTTGACTAGCCGCCCCTGAATATATATATATATATATATATATATATATATATATATATATATATATATATGTATATATATATATATATATATACATATATACATATACATATAGATACTGAGATTTCTCATTAATTTCAAATCATCAATAGTTGTATTCGTTCATAAAATTTAGACATTTTGAGGGGATAGTGAGTATTAATTCTGATTTCCATCAAAAATTTACATTTTTTTAAATCGGCAGTGAACAAAATGGTTATATAGGTATAGTAGACAAAAATTCAATTTAATTTATACTATATATTTCGAGCGATTCCGATCCTGTCGAGAGTTTTATATAACAGATTTGGCGGATGATCTTGTTTGTTTCGAATTGTACTACCCAATCGATAAATTCCAGATTATATTCGAGATAGATAGTTCGAGGGCCGACGCTGAGTTATATCTCGAAGGCACGAAAAATAATATGCGAGGTGGATATCACCTCTTCAGTCGTATTTTCCCCAAAAATTATAGAATATTGCACTGAATTGCAAGTCAACAGCGGGATACGAGAGTGGTTTTTAATTCCGTTCTAGACTTGGACCGCGATTTTCGAAAATTGTTTGATTATGTATATATATATATATATATATAGATATATTTATATATATATATATATATATATATATATATATCAAGGGCGGCTAGTCAAAGGAGGCTAAGGAGGCTAAGCCTCCTCAATAATATTCCGTGTATCATTAATATATATATTATAATGAATAGTCAGCATTCAGCATATTCATATTAATCAAAATCATATTATTTTATGCACCTACCTTCCTTTCAACCTACATTATATAATATAATTTATTAATTCAGATAGAAGGTATTTACATTTACTGCATTTCATTCATTTCAAGATTTGTGGCAACGCTGCAGAAAGCTTAGAAAAGTATATTCTCAACGTTCATTATGCCTGCCATAGAAAAGCAAACTCACACCACTCAAAAACAAATACTCCGAATGAATACTTCATTGAAATAGAAACCCAAAACACATGTACATGGCAACACCGATAAAGTCCAGTCTTATACAATGTCGACCAATCACAACTAT
>JARQZK010000015.1:942500-1017500 GCA_030704885.1 Cynegetis impunctata | reverse complement strand
GTGTAGCTTCTCGCGAGTAGATTCAACGAGGAGGCCTATAGACGTGTTAGCGCTCCTCCGGAAACCTATCAGAAATTCCGATATTACTCTCCAAGGGAGGACAATCTTTGCATTCCCCGTTTTACGAACCCCGTTAGTGATAATAATATTCGATTCCGTGGGAAACGAGTTAATCGCGCCGTTTTGTGTTTGCGGCTACCTATTGCCGGCTGATTTATATTTTGGATGTGTGTCAATGAACCTTGAATGTGCAATTTCCTAGTAGTGATATCGCGCTTCCCTATAGTGCTGAGTGAATATATTGAACGCGTTATTTTTCTAAAACTGAATTCTTGAAAAATTACCAAGATTCCGGTGGCACGGCAAAACCCCGGTCCGACCCATGAGGGGACTACGATGGGTCAAATTCCTCAGGATAATGTGAGTAATTTGGCGCATCAATACTTTCTGGAGCTTTGTAGAGCGAAAGATTTGAATTCAATGTAGCACGAGCCAGTGATCACACAATTCTAGAATAATAATAATGTTCGTTCATAATAATAATGTTTATTCGTAATAATAATAATAATTCCAACAAACTATTATATATCATACACTGTTTTCCATAATTTCTAACAAATAAACATTGGTTTTCCACAAAGATTGGCTTGTGCGTGGGCAGTAAGTACTACACAAAATATAATTCACAAATTAACCTCAATTTTGTGTAAAATACATAAACATTAAAGGAAGAAGAAAAAAAACTAATTTAAACAATACCAAACAAAACAAAAAAAGAAAAAAATCAACTCAAGTAAAACAATTTCTACTACAAAAGTTACTCCAGAAAGATTTAAGTCTGCTCGTAATCCAGTCTTTAATCCCCTCCTTAAATATAGATTGATTTTTAGTGTTCTTAAAATCAAAAATGAGACTATTATAGCATAATCGTGAAGATTAAAAATCAGTTCATTAGTTTTTTCTACTCAGATATAGTGTGAATTTCCGAGGCAACTGTGTGATTTCTATAACTTTTTTTATGAGAAAAACTATTTAGATTGATTAAATCAACGATATTACAGGGAGTATTACCAACAGTATTTATATGCTTTGTTTTCTGGTTAATAAGAAATTACAAATTTCTGTTCGTTCAATACTGATAACATCTATAATTTGAATGCTTCCAAATAATAATATTAATAATGAAAATAATCCTATCATTCAATCATATTACAAAAATTTATATATGCTGAGAAGCCAAACATGCCGGCTCAACATTTCACATTATCTGTATACAAATATATATTGCTAACTTACGATTAAATACAATAAGACTAGTACTTACTTACTAGTTTTTTCAGCTCTAAGCAATTTATTGAATCCCTCATAAAAATACTATTTCTAGATTAAGAAAGCTTACAAGCCTGCTGCAGGAGCAGTCAGAGTCATATTTGACGATTTATTAAAATTTATATTTTCCAAGAATACATTAAATTTTATTTATAAACGAATTTAATCTTTTATATTGTTGTGAAATTGAATGTATATATCGAAGTGGGTGATTATGGAGATGCACTCAAAATTTTGTCGTTCGTTTGCCAATTTTTTCAAGATATTGAGCTAACCTCACCGAACCTCCGGTTTCAAGAAAAAAATTCGAAAAAATCCGGCAGTTAGATTAGTAAGGTTGGGTTAGGATAGGCTAGCTTTATTTATTAGAAAAAACAGTGACCAAGCGATAGCATCTGAGTTCAAAATAAGTATATAATAGATATAATTGAATTTTGTGCCTGGGAAGATCTCCAGACTGACCGCTTTTGATGAAATTTCAAATTCTTTCTTATTTTGGGCTACAAAAGCCGGATATGAACTCAGATTTTGTCGCTCGATTGCGACAATTGCGACATTTTTTTCAAAAAATCAAGCTAACCTAATATATTCCAACCACACCAACCTAACCTTCGTGTTCAAGAAGAAGGTGTCGAATTGATGGGATCGATGAGTTTGATTTCAAAAATGATCTTCTTTTCCAAAATAAAATTTATCTATTTAATGAATTCAATACTCTCTTGAACTCAGAGATTAGGTTAGTGAGATTAGAATAGGTTAGGTTAGCTCGAGGGGTTAACCGCGCTAGGAAATCATGTACACTAAAATACTAAATTGCAAAAAATTACATAAAATTGCAAAAATTTGTATAAAATTGCAAAAAATTGCAGAAAATTGCGAAAAATTGCATAAAATTGCAAAAATTCCAAAAAATTTCAGAAAATGCCAAAAAAAATTTCTAATAATGAAACGAAAAATTTGAAAAAAAAATTGCAAAATATTGTATAAAATGGTGAAAAATTGCAAAAAATTTCAGGAAATTCATAGAGAAATTTCATAAAATTTTACAAATTTAATGATGAAACTAAAAATTATATATATATATATATATATATATATATATATATATATATATATATATATATATATATAGTTAAAATGTTCAAATAAACAATAGCATAGGTATGTATATATGTAAGTTATTTAAATTTTTGTTTCAGTTGTTATGTAGGAGTATTTATACGTATACGGTCTTACGGTGCCCTTAAGGAAGGAGCCTGGGACCAAAGAAAATGAAATTTTCCTCAACTATCTTCCCGATAACTCTTCCTATATACCATCTGAGTAGTAAACAGCGTAATAATTTTCTAGTGATTTGATCACAAAAGGTTGTGAATAGGATGAGTTTAAATTGGTGCTTCTTTTATTTGACATCACTCTCAATAGCCGATCAGAGCTTAATCTGAAATGAAATAGAACTTCAATTGTTTTTGTATTTAAAAGTTAAGAGTTTATTTAATATTGTGGTTGATTTTCATTGTGTAATCAGCATAAAGTTGTTTTTCTTATAGTTACAATTTTTTCTTTAACCGTAAGGACTTGTTGGTTCCAGATTTTGTGGAATATCGAATGATGCCACATTTTTTCAAAATTGAGGATATTCTCATCAGGAGGTGTGGAGATATCTTCAGAAAAATATTCTTTGAACAGAGATTTTTCTTCTTAATTGAAATTTTCATCGATCTTTCCATGTGCAACCTGCCCATAACAAATAAAAGTCGTATCAAAATTTAGGTCATTCTTGTGGACATCTGCTTGTCAGTTTTGAGGTAAATTGTATACTTTCAGTTCGTTTCAACTTCTTTCATGAGTAGTATCGCCCATCCCTAAATTCCTAATCTATTTTTGCATCAGTAAAGGCGTTCAAGCAATTTTTTTCTATTTGACCATCTAATGGATAAAAATGATCTACGAAAATGAGAATGAATTTCCCAATCAATCAAAATGAATTCAGATCACCAATGTCAAAATATGTTTTTCAATCATTTCTATAAGAGGGTTATGGCACTTCCGCAAAAATAAACAACTTTTGCAGATATAGAAAATAAATTTGGTTGTTTTAATTTTTTCGTTTTCGTATTTTCATTTATATTTTCTAAGTTATTTGTCAAAATAGGCACTACCCCTTCTGTAACATTTGTTTTTTCTCATTGATTTTGAATAGAATTTATTCCGTCTAGCCCCCTTTCGCAACGCGCGATAAGGAACTTCGTGCCAAAAAACTTCAGTTTTTTATAGCCCAGTAAAGGTGAATTTTTGAAGGCGTTCGCTATATTAATGTTCATAATATTTGGGATAATCGCTTTTAGAAATCAGTTCAGGTAAATCATCTCGAACAAATGTTTTGATTTGGATAATCTTCCTGTTTCAATGCTCTCATAGCGAAAGCATTGTCTATTCCTTGTAATTTCAAAATACTTTTGATGAATTCCGGAATTGTATTACCAAAATATTTCCCGACAATATCCCAAAAATGTTCCGGATTAATTTTCGACGTTTTCTATTCATCTTCAAAGAACACTTTTTTTCTCTTGTACTTGAATCCGTTTCGTAGTTAGGGTATTCCCCGAAAGGTTTGAGCTACAGTCCAATGTTCCCTAGCATTCAGTTTATACGAGATAACGAACTATAGAGAATATCATGAATATTATGGAAGTTTTCGAAATATTATGAAATAAATGCAAAAATTCCAGAAAACTCCACAAATTGATAATAAAATTCCTAAAAATTTTCATAAATTCCAAGTCAATTGGAATTCTACAATATATATTATTTTATTGTTGTTTGTATGGATCACTGTGCATTGTATACTGTTCTATTGTTCTGTTGTTATACTTATACTCATTCATTACTGTAAACCATACTATGCCTGTCTTATAATTGGGAATACTCCTGTTAGACAATAAACTCTTTTTTTTTTTTTTTTTTTTTTATAAAATTGCAGAAAATTGCAAAAAATTGCATGAAATTATAGAAAATTGCAAAAAATTACAGAAAATTGCAGAAAATTGCAAAAAATTGCAAACAATTGCATAAAATTCCTGGACGTTGTACACCAAAATTGCACCGTGGTCAACCGCTCGGGTTAGCTTGAATTTTTGACAAAAAAAAACAGTGAGAAAGCGACCAAATATCAGTTCGTATTCCGCTTCTGCAGCCCATATAAGCAAGAATCCGAAATCTGTTACCCTGGATGAATCTTCCTATTAACCTTACTTCGAAGAATGAATACAAACTCCAGGACATGCAATAATTATGCACTATTTTCCTCTAGCTATTGTCTTAACGTATCGTTGATGATATTTGTATAAGCCTTATTAATACGACAGCAGATGAAAAGGGATTATTATAGGTCAACATAATCTGTCTGCGAGATATATAACTGGTCGGTTCCATTAAATCTATACTTTCACGAAACAGGCTTTATAATAGATGGAATCGCTTACTAGAGACTTATTTATTTTAGTGAATTCATTGTTGAGTTATATGAATCCCGATTTCAATTGGGCCAATTTCCTTTGACGTCGAAGTTGTTATTGTAGGCTGTAGAGTCTATTTTGAGTAAGTTAAAATTGGATTGTATTTACTAATTGTGTGAAAATTGCCTTGATATTAATATTCTGAATACCTATCTTCATGAAGATTTTCAGACACTTCAAAAATAATAAGTACCTAATAAAAATTATACCTTAAGTTGTATACGTAGTTGCTGTAGATTTTTTAAATTTCAAAAATATAGTCAGTAATAATATATTTTCTTGATTATTTTTTTCGTATAATTTTCAACCAATCAGAACGATCAATTTAGTTAAGTTACCTTGTATAATTTCAATAATACCTGATTAGGTATACATAGAGTAGCTCTACCAATCGAAAACTAACAGGACCGTCAAATTTTGACGTTTATCAACAACTGTTCAGAAATGAGTAGATTCGGAGATTTTTACTTAATATACTCAACAAATAATCGTATCAAATACAATACATACTTCAAAATAAATACGGTTATACATCTCAAACTTCCTGCATAATTACAAATCGTGTCAGTTTGACAGAATAATTATTTATAACTGTCAAACTGACACTCTTTGTAATTATGCAACAAGTTATCGATGTATAGTATAACCTGATTATTTTGAAGTACTTATAGTATTACTACTGATAATACTACTTACTAAATACTAGATTCACGCATTTGTACTATTCATTATTTATATTATTCGATTTATTAAGATAATGAAATTATCGCTATTCATTGTCCATATCGTTGGGAACAAATCATACGAAGACGTTACTCGTGTAGTCCATATTAATTTCTCTTACTCGATTTCTAACTTTCAACTATCCTACTGAGCACGCCCCACGCTTGGTCCGAATTAACCGGTTCCAAGTCTTTTATTACATTAGAAACCGGCTCCGTTGCGACAACATCGCCTGTTTTTATTCCAGACGACAGATTTACGATTATTGATTCCCAACACTTCTTGATTTTCTTATTAAGTACATCGAGATCATTAATTTCCAATGGTTTTCGAGATATTTTCCAGATAATGGTACCTCTCTATTCGTGAAAATGAATCGGAAGTAATGCGAGGAAAATGAAGTGAAATCTCAAGTGATTTCAACAAAGTTGAAATCGTTTTCATTGAAAACTTGAAAGTGTGAATTATATAATACAGTGAAATATAAATGATTCGTTTATCGGCAAGAACATTTTTGTTTCACATGTTAAATTTTTTTGAGGGTTCCGTACCTCGAAAGGAAAAAACGGAACCATTATAGGATCACTTTGTTGTCCGTCCATACGTCCGTCTGTCTGTAGGTCAAGACCCTTTTTCTCAGGAACGCGTGGAGGTATCAAGCTGGAATATATCAAATACTCAGGTCTACTATCCCTTGGAGCTGTGAAAAATTTCTAAGCCAACGCAATCAAAAGATACAGCCGTTTATGCCGCAAATTTGCGACACTCGCAAGCGAATCAAAACCTACAGGGTACTTCCCGTTAACTCGGAATCTTGAAATTTGGTACGAAGCAACATCTTACAGCACAGATGAAGGAAAAATTGGGAAAACCGTAAATTTTTAGTTAGGTACATCATATAATTTTTTTTTGTACTGAACCCTCGGTGTGCCAGTCCGATTGGCACGTGGCCACTATTTTATTAAGTTATAACTTCTGCTCAGTCCGTACCGAGGGTGCAAGGCGTGCATGGCACCCGGGCGGCATTATATAAGGGGGCGGCAAAAATTAATTTATAAACCCATCCACAAAGATGCCGATCCCTAAAAAATAGATTGAAAAAGGAAAAAAGTGTTCACTCGGTCCAAGGCCGTACCCAGGAAAAAATTTTGGGGGGGGGGTGCTTAAAGCACCAAGGGTTCCGAAAATTTGCAGAACTGAAGTTCATTTTTAAAAACTATTACTAAGATTTTAGATGCCAAAAAACTATGGTTTGATTCGAGAATTTTGACTGAAAAATAAGAGGATTTATGAGACGTCAGGATGTTCTTGCATTAACAAATCATATTTTGGTTGACTGTGAGGATAAATAGATAGACGATACAAATAAACTGAAATAGTTTAATACAAACGTAATATTACGTGACGTACTGTAACTTTAGAAAAGAATGAAATAATATCACAAAATCTAAATTACAAAATCCGTGCATCTGTTCTTCTTTCTAGCGAATTCATCGATCATTTGATGACTTCTGTGAACAGACATGATAGCCAGTCCACTTAGTCTGTCTTGTCCACACGAGTTACTCAGGTACGTCTTCAATCGTCTAAGAGTGGAGAATGTCCTCTCAGCAGTTGCAGTGGTCACTGGCAAAGAAGCCAATATTTTCAGTAGCGTGAATATGTTAGGGAAAATTTCCCTATTACATTCGCTTGGGGCCTTAATGGCACAAGAAGGCTTACCCTGATCCATTTTGTTTTCCCACAACAATTTCCACAAGGAGTACTCACCATATACTAGTTCCAGATCAACCATATTTTCATATAGTTTCAAAGATTCAACATCTATTGCCTCAGTTGTTGAGGTAAGTACCTATAAAGTACTGAAGTGTTCCCAGTCTTTGTGATCGCTGAATTGGCATTTGAGCTGATCTATAAGATCGTCTAGGATCGGGATTGCCACCGATATTCTGAAATAGGTTTGAGGGTCTTTAGTAGAGTCGTTACTTTTATGGCGTTGGCGAGGAGCGAGTCTTGGTATATAAATTTCTTCACCAACATCACTCATTAAATTTTCTGCTGTTTTGAAAACCTTGGAAAACTCAATGTCGATTGTTCTCCGGATGTTTTCAAAGTGAGCAACAATATTTTCAATATGGTCAGCTGCAGAATTTAGATCACAATAGGGAGACTGAAGCACTTTGCAGATAGATATTGTGGCTGATAATATGTTAGCCAATAAACAAAGGCACACTACAAATTCACTATCAAGTATGGACTTTAAAAACGACGATGCTTTAGAAGATGTCCTAATATCTGGACTTTCGCTAAGACTTTCTAGAGTTTCGACAATAGTATTAAAGATCTCTTTAAACTTGAGCAAACTGTTGTAATTCTCAACCCCTCTGAAGGCTCATTGCCTTCCAATTGAATGGGCCCATAAAAAATATACTCTTTTTTTATTTGTTGAATGTCTTCCCTTCTTGGCCAGACAAATTTATCAAAATTTTTTTCTAAAAATTTTATTACATAATGTGTATTGTGTCGATTGTTATCATCAGATTTAATAATTCTACCAATAAACCAATCTTCATCAAAATAAACCGAATAATAATGCTCACTGAGCAATACACTTTCTTTAGTGATAGTCTGCGAGGTAGCGTCTATATCTGATTCTACCGAGGATTCTACAGACTCACACTCAAATTCACTTTCCAAAACAATGTTATCAAGTTCCTCATCCAATGAAGAATCGGATAGATTGTCTGGTTGAATTTTCCTTCTTTTGAAATTAGATCCTGTTTTAACAAGATTTTTTGTTTTCTTTTTATTTCGAGTATTATTTCTATTTATTTTTTTTTTTTCTACTTTATTTATACTGGAGCTCATACCCCTTACTCTGAGTAGCCTATCCGTCGATAATCTGCCTTTTTTATTTGAAAAAAACCAAAGTAGATTTTTCAATAAGTTTTTCACCTATTTTTAAACAAAACTTTTTGTCTTGAACCTGGTGGGACGTAAATGTCTTGAGGTCGAGCGTCGAGAGAAATTCAACTGTATCGTTGTTGTCCCGATCTTCGTCGTTAAGTTCGTCGTCGCCAATTATGTTTGTAATTTCATCTTCAGGAACTAAATTATTTGTAACTTTAGAGAGTCGGCGCAAGAGTGTAGGTTTGTACCCGTAGCATGTTCCTAACTGTTATGGACATATTGAGTCTGCGCAGTATCAAAAAAGCGTTACAGCAGAGCCTGCGCAGACTCAATATGTCCATAACAGTTACGAACTTGCTACGGGAACAAACCTTGTAAGTAACTAATACTCGAACTAGTCACTAGGGGATTCCCCTCGGGATTCCCTAAATATTCGTATCGCGCTTCGGTCAACACCATCTCGAGCACCATTTCTATCAAGCCCTCTATAACATTCAAAAGACCTGAATATTGATTTCAATGGCGGATAGATGGAGAAATATTCCATTGTAATTCCATGGAAATTGTCAATATGACGAGAGCATGGGGACATATTTCATTGCATTTCCATGATAACATATTTCAGTTTCACGCCTTTTTTGCATATTATAGAGGGTGTTGCTTCGGTATACTCTCGGCGTTAACCCGACTGGTTCGAACTTGTGCGTTTTCGGTGGTTCTTTTTTATAGATTTGATTGGTTGTTAAGTATTACGTATTTATTATCAAAGTATTACATATATTACATGTTATTACGCAGTTATTACGCATTATTACGGATATTACGTAATTATTAACCTGTATTACCGTTTATTACGTCTTATTTTTGGTTATTACGTAATTATTACCAAAGCTTGTACACCTATTACCGTAAGTGGTTGACCCCTCGATTCGATCATATTAGATTATTGTACACCGGATGTTAGCCACGAAGAACAAATAACTGTGGCTGTTAGATTTGTTTCAATTAATGGCATTTCAAAGAATGTAAAAATTAGGGAGCGTTTCCTAGAGTTCTGTTCAGTTAAAGGTACAACTAAGATATGAGAGGGAAGGGATATGACAATAGTGCAAACATAAGTTAATTAATACTTTGCCCAACTTATGTGTAGCTTTACGGATTTTTTAACAATACCTGTCACTATACCTCATGATGAGAGATCTTTTTCAAAATTAAAAATAATTAAAAACTATCTGAGATCTGTTATGAGTCAGAAAAGGCTTAAAAATGTGGCTATGATAAGCATCGAAAATGATATTTACGAATCGTTGGATATGACAAATTTAATTGAGAAATTTGCAATTGAAAAAGCGAGGAAAAGTGTTTTCAATAATTAAAATGTATGTACCTCTGTATAGTTTTGTATTTATTTATAACTTTTAACGCGTCTATTTTCAAACTGAGGATTATAACTAAGGATTATATGAAAGTGCTATCTTTGTTATGTTTGTCTCAAATATAATCTTTTTTAAAATTATACAAAGTTTATAAAAAGTTATCATTATCAGTTTTATTTTGAATTGTTTTATTTCTTGAAAAAATTAACTGTTATCTGATAATTAAAATCAGAATTTTAAATGAACGCAGTTATTATTATTATTAACGGAATATGACATTGATGTTCTATTGAGGAAGGGCGGCAAACTATATTATGCACATACTCTTGAGTCGGCCCTGCTTGTGCTGTCATGGATATTAGCCGAGGTAGAACTCATTCCGTATTAATCCAGAATAATTTCAAGATATCTCTTGAAAATTTTGTAATGTTTCTGAAGACAATTTGATGTTAGATAGTTGATTGAAACTTGATTGTAGCTATACTCACATATATACCGGGTAGCGAGAAAGTATGGCACCTAGGTATTTTCTTTGAAACGATTAAACGTATAATTATAAAATGTTAGGGTTATGCACAGGATTGTATTTTTCGTTTTTCAGAGGTCCTGTCAAACTTGAGCGTCGTCAGCATTCAGTGTACCGCCGCCATCTTGAATTTTTTCAAATAGCACCGTAGGTCGAGTGATGTATCGTAGAAAAGCTGACTTCGTCCTCTTTTCAAAAATACAGAATACATACATACATACAGATGTCAGTGGGAATCTCATAAAATCAGATAAGAGATCAGTAAAAAATGGGTACCCCAAGGTTCGATTTTGGGTCCCCTTTTATACATACTGTACACGAATGATCTTCCAGAATTTGTCAACAATTTGATTATACAATTTGCTGACGATACCTCCGCAATTATTAGCGACTCAGACTTTTCGGGTTTGAGGCATAAACTCTTTGAATGCTTAAATCTCCTAAAAACATGGTTTACAAACAACAACCTAAAATTGAATATTGATAAAACGCAAATTATAAAGTTTTCTTATGGTTCAAACCCAAAAAAATTAATATTACACCATGACACAACCACTCTGAATGTAACCAACCAGATTACATTTCTAGGACTAGGTATTGATTCACGACTGAATTGGTCACACCACATTGATTGTTTAGCCAAAAGCCTATCTCGGTACTCTTTCGCATTAAAAAAGATTAGAGAGCTGGTAAACTTAAAAACAGCAATCATTACCTATCACGCGCATATAGAGTCTAGAATTCGCTATGGTTTGATCTTTTGGGGAAATGCTAGTGAGGCCGATCGACTGTTTAGAATACAGAAAAGGTGTGTTAGGAATATTTTTAATCTCGGCTACAGAGATCATTGTAGAGAAATTTTTTCTGGTAAAAAAGTATTCACTTTGTATAGTCTTTTTATATATATAATGTTTATAAAAAATAATTCGGACCTATTCCAGGAGAACATTAGAAATCACGGGCTTAACACAAGAAACATGGGCGACCTGAAAAGCGATCGCTTTAAATACACATACCTGCAAAAAAACGTGGTGCTCAGTATTCTTGAAATATATGATAAATTTATTAAATCATTTCCAAATAATATAAGTGACCTCCCTCCAAGGCGGCTGAAGTGTAGGTTAAGGGAAATTCTCACTCAAAAGGCTTACTACGGGGTGAAGGAGTATTTGAACGACTCTTTCTAAGTTTTTAGTTGTTATGTCCACATGTACATGTAATTTTGTGTGTTTTATTTTGGTTTTTTGTTGTTCTAAAATCGTATAATTTTTACTTTTAATTTTAATTTTAAATTTTACTTTGACGTGTTCTACACCTATATGGTTGACTCTAGTGTATTATGTAAATGCCTAGGTGAACAAATAAATGATTCTTCTTCTTCTTCATACCACATTACTAAAAAAATAAAAGAAACAATTTTTCAAGACATAGGTACAATATGTAATTCATACTAACTTACCAAAATATTAATAGTTTCCTTATAACAGGAACTCAAAATGTTGGCCACCTGTGTCTTAGCAATAATACAATCTGTATTTGAAGCTTCGAATAGAATTGTTTATCATTTGTGGAGAAATTGTTTGTATCTCAAGACATTTGAGAGTTTTAGAATCAGTTATGTCTGATATAAAGTGGAGTCAAGTCGGGAGATCTTGCCGGCCTCTTAATTACACCTATTCAAACAGTCCATCTCTGAGGGAAATTTGATGATTATACGTTTAATCGTCTTAAAGAAATACCTTGTTGCAAGACTTTCTCGCTACCCTGTATATAGCACATAATTTCGATGTTTACCTTTATTTATATACGAAAATTATCTACTTGTTTTCAATATATTCTATTGATCTTTTCAAACATTTGAGCAATTTGAAAATTTTAATTTTCGATGAGATAGATTCTTCAGCCCTTCATGACTGAAAAATTTGTCATCATAATTCACTTAGTTAAATTCCTGAAAAATGTTGGAATTTCCAAATTTTGAGGAAAGGATTGTGTTGGTGCATGAATAGAAAATTATCAAATAAGTATATGACAAATTATGTGGATATTGATTAAGAACAACATACCTACAACTTTATCAAAACTTTTGATAAAGCCACGAATGTCGTGGCGAAACATCAACTTTTTAATAAAATCGAGTTTTTTGAGATTCAGCAAGCCTGTTATTGCTAATAATTATCAAGAGATTATATATATATATATATATATATATATATATATATATATATATATATATATATATATATATATATATATATATATATATATATATATATATATATATATATATATATATATATATTTATATATATATATATATATATATATATATATATATATATATATATATATATATATATATATATATATATATATATATATATATATATATATATATATATATATATATATATATATATATATATATATATATATATATATATATATATATATATATATATATACAGTATGTCCACGGATGGGGTTTACAAGAGGACAAATGGACCAAAAATTGAAAGATACGAAAAAAAGTCACTCTTAATAAACGTTTCTGTTTGTCTAGGAAACACGAATCATCATAAGAAACTTTAATTTTTTTATACAGGGTGGGTACAAACTGCCAAAATGTTATTTTGCTTAAGAGCAAACATACCTTTTTTTTGAAAGTTACAAAAAAAAATCACTTTTAATAAACGTTTTTGCTTGTCTTGAATATACGATTCATCATGAGAAACTTAAATTTTTTTTATGCATATATATCCTTAAGACTAATCATACCTTATTCTGAAAGTTACAAAAAAAAAACACTCTTAATGAACGTTTTTACTTGTCTAGAAAATACGATTCATCATAAGAAACTTTAATTTTTTGTATACAGGCTGGGTACAAACTGAAAAAATGTTAGTTTGCATAAGAGTAAACATACCTTATTTTGAAAATTATGGACAAAAGTTCCTCTTAATAAACGTTTTATTTGTCTAGAAAATGCAATTCATCATAAGAAACTTCAATTTTTTTCATACAGGGTTGGTACAAACTGCAAAAATATCATTTTCCTTAAGACTGAACATAACTTATTTTGAAAGTTACGAAAAAAAGTCACTCTTAATGAACGTTTTTACTTGATGAAGTAATTTTTACATAGGTAAACCTTTTAATGAGTTGTTCTACTTCGGTTTGTTGTAGAAAACACATTCATTAAAAGTGACCTCATTTCATAACTTTCAAAATAAGTTATGTTTACTCTCAAACAATATAACATTTTTGTAGTTTGTACCCATCCTGCATAAAAAAATTAAAGTTTCTTATGATGAATCGTATTTTCTAGACTTTTTTTCGTAACTTTGAAAAAAAAGTGTGTTTACTCTTAAGCAAAATAACATTTTTGCAAATTGTACCCACCCTGTATAAAAGAATTAAAATTTCTTAAGATGAATCGTATTTTCTAGACAAGCAAAAACGTTTATTGAGAGTGATTTTTTTCGTAACTTTTAAAATAAGGTATGTTAACTCTTAAGCAAAATAACATTTCTGCAGTTTATACCCACCCTGTATGAACAAAATTGAAGTTTCTTATGATGAATCGTATTTTCTAGACAAGCAGAAACGTTCATTAAGAGTGACTTCTTTTTAACTTTCAAAAAAAGGTATGTTTACTCTTAAGCAAAACAAAATTTTTGCAGTTTGTACCCACCCTGTATAAAAAAATTTAAATTTCTTATGATGAATCGTATTTTCTAGACAAGCAGAAACGTTCATTAAGAGTGACTTTTAGTCCATTTGTCCTCTTGTAAACCCCATCCATGGACATACTGTATATTATAAATATTCATAACTCAAATACGGGAATAAATTTTGATATACCATTTCAGCATACAAATAACGTGATGTCTAAGCAAACAACCAGTTATGATATCAAGCATTCAATATTTCTCATGATAGCTTATCTGCGTATACAACTATCTACTCGACTCAGTTATTATATTTGACTTGATAATAATCATTTGAAAATTGAAAAACAATTCAATGAATTAAATTCATTTATTTTAAATATCCTATTTCTATACCTTATGTTGAGAAAATGTATCAAAGATTTTTAGTGTGGAATTAATTCATTGTTCCTGCCTACAAAGCCACATTTTTTTCTGAAAATTTGAGAAAAAAGTTGATACCGCGTAAAAACACTTGGCTTATATCAACTCAATTCACGCACAAATTTTTAACCCTCTAATTCAATTTAGAGGAGCAAAAATCCTTTAAAAGGTATGTTGTTCTTAATCAATATCCACATAATTTGTCATATAGTTATTTGAAAATTTTCTATTCATGCACAACTTTTTAATAAAATCGAGTTTTTTGAGATTCAGCAAGCCTGTTATTGCTAATAATTATCAAGAGATTAGAAATAGTTCAAAGGCAACAACAATTCGAATAAATATATCTATATATATATATATATATAATGTATGTATATATGTATATATATATGTTCATATATATATATATATATATATATATATATATATATATATATAATATATATATATATATATATATGTATGTATATATGTATGTATGTTAATATGTATATGTATATATGTATATATATATATATATATATTATATATATATATATATATCTATATATATATATATATATATATATATATATATATATATATATATTATATATATATATATATATTTATATATATATATATATATATATATATATATATATCTATATATATATATCTATATATATATATATATATATATATATATATATATATATATATATATATATTTTCTGAAGGTATTACTTCGTCATGTTACCTTGTTAAGTCACTGACTACATCGTTATCGTTGTCTATCGAAGTCTTCTTCTAATTTCATCAGTATATTCACTGCAATCTGATTTATCTTGTTGCACATTGTAATGGTTAGGATCAACTGTTGTAGAAAATAATTCGAAGATAGTCTGCCTCCCGAAGAAACTTCCGCTTCGTTGCTCTTTGCCTTCCCTTTTTTCTATACTTTTGAAACTTTATTAAAAAGCAATTGAAAAATGTTCAATCCGCCCTGATACTCTGCTAAATGCCATGAAAAATTATGTCTTTAAACTTTGTTTCAGTTTTTTGTCGTACATCCTGGAAATAATGAATATACTTTTCCAGAGTGAAAGACCTGAAATTCATAAATTACATGACGAGATAACACTTCACAAAACTATTTTGAAAAATCAAACGCTCTGGTTTTCACCCTGTGTGAAAGGCCGCGAGGTAGGAGCAATAAACGCTCTCGTATAGGAACGATAAACGCTCTCGTATAGGAGCAATAAACGCTCTCGTATAGTAGCCATAAACGCTCTCGTATAGGAGCGATGTACGCTCTCGTATAGGACCGATAAACGCTCTCGTATAGGAGCGAGAGACGTGCGTCTTCCCGTGTGAAAGGACATGTTTTACTGCTCTCTTCTTTGACTATTTTGAACAGTTAAACGCTCTGGTTTTCACCCCGTGTGAAAGGCCGCGAGGAAGGAGCTATAAACGCTCTCGTGTAGGAACGATAAACGCTCTCGTATAGGAGCAATAAACGCTCTCGTATAGTAGCTATAAACGCTCTCCTATAGAAGCGATGGACGCTCTCGTATAGGAGCGATAAACGCTCTCTTATAGGAGCGAGAGACGTGCGTCTTCCCGTGTGAAAGGACATGTTTTACTGCTCTCTTCTTTGACTATTTTGAAAAATTAAGCGCTCTGGTTTTCACCCCGTGTGAAAGGCCGCGAGGTAGGAGCAATAAACGCTCTCGTATAGGAACGATAAACGCTCTCGTATAGGAGAAATAAACGCTCTCGTATAGTAGCCATAAACGCTCTCGTATAGGAGCGATGGACGCTCTCGTATAGGAGCGAGAGACGTGCGTCTTCCCGTGTGGAAGTACATGTTTTACTGCTCTCTTCTTTGACATATATATATATATATATATATATATATATATATATATATATATATATATATATATATATATATATTCATATATAATATTATATGTATATTGAAGTCACTTTATTAAAGCGAAGTTCTTCCTTTCAGTAATAATTCATGCTCTTAATGTTCGACTCTATGCCGAAATCAATTATTTGGTTCCGGATTCAATAAAGACTTGAAGCCTGCCCCGAATCATCGTTTTTAAGTATGTACGTCTATTCCTTGAGATTAAATTTAATTTTCTCGAATTATTCTCGTTTAACGAACTAAGTCATCCAAACGAAATTACTTTGCTGAAGTAATCCCGCTTGAAGTGCCATCCAGTTTTAATGGAAAATTGGTTGATAGCCATTCCGGTTGAATGTGATTCGTTCGGGAGTACCCCTCCCAAAATGGAACAATTTATTTCTCGTTCGTGTAAACAAGTACCTACCTTTCGAAAATGGCCTTGGAATTTAATACGGTCGGTAGGTAATTTATGTGTTAATTTTTTCGTTGAATATGCTGGTATTGAGAAATATTCGGTCCGTTAAATGCTGACCCAGCTTTTGCGGAAAGATTTATATCCTTATTTTTTGTTAATTAAATATATCAACATATATTTTAGATGAATTTAGTCGCAGCTGATGAGTAATATGTTATGTTTCTGGTTCGAAGTCAACATTGTTTACTTCGATATATGAGAAATGAATATGAGATTTTCATATAGCGAAATTTATTTCCTTATCTATATAAATTCCGCAACATTGAAAATTTTAAATATGTTTTCATAGGATTATGTTTGAAATAAAATGTTTTAAACATGATTGGAACATGTGATAAAGTTTAATACGATGTTCATTTTGAATTAGTTTAATTTCATATAAATAAGTAATGGGTTCATATAATTAAATATCTTTTTTACAAACAATGCATGCGGATGAACAATAAAATTATTGAATAAATTTCTAACAATTCATTACAAAAAACATTGCTTATAGTAGGAAATACATTTGCTGACGTTTTGCGCACTAACCGGACCGCACTCGGTTTTTCGGAGACGGATTGATTTTTCGCGTACTGTCGGCACTACGCGCACATTCGACACTACGCGCACTTTTCGGTCAGCGGATTCGGAGTGGTATGTCCTATAGGTGGTCGAGGACTTCATCAGGAGGGTCCCGAAGCACTTGGAGGATTCTGGAAGAAGGGAAAGGAAACCCTTTCTTCGGCCTTCTGCAGAGGACTCTTCGTCGACGGTGCCACGGCGTCATGAGCGTCGCTCGGGCTTCGATGTTAGGACTGTGCAATGTACGTTGGGCGTATCGAGCTTGGAGATTTTGTCTAGCCGGAAAATACTACGGCAGATTGCTCTTTCGCAGCTCTCCAACTGTCGGACGTATCTGTGAGGTAAAGTCGAATAGAGTAACGATCTATATGCTGCTACTGGTCTTATGAACGTTTTGTACGTGATTAACAGAGTTTGAGGATTACATCCTCTAATTCTGCCTCGCAGGGCATATAGAGTGTTAGATCTGTTTCGGACTTTTTTAAGTGTGTTTTGAAGATCAGATCTCCAATTATTATGTTGATTGAATGTGACTCCCAAGTAAATAATGTCCTCCTGCTGTACGAGATTTTCACCCCATAACCTTAGTCGGACGTTGTTTTTGTTGAAATTACGTGTTTGAGTGTAATTTGGGTGATGGAAAAGTATTGTTTGTGTTTTACTTGGGTTAGGTGTTATTCTCCATTTGCTCGCCCACGTACTGATCCGGTCTAGGTGGCCCTGCGCTATGCGGTTGCATAGTGTCGACGTCCTCGCCGTGGTCCATATCGCCGTGTCATCTGCAAAAAGCGAAATCTGTGTATCTATATTTAAAGGATGGGGAATATCGTTTGTAAAAATAAGGTAAAGGAGGGGAGCGAGAATCGATCCTTGCGGAATTCCCGCTCGTGGAATAAATGGTTCGGAAAATGATTTTTGTACTTTTATTCTGATGCTGCGGTCGGAAAGATAAGAAACTAGAAGTTTAATAAGATGGAGGGGAAAAATACACACAGTTATTAGTATTGAGTAAATACCATAAATAACCTCTAAAATTCCTACTACTAAAAATCCTCTTCTGTGGAAGAAATAAAAACAGTATCTAACACTAGTGCTATTGACTACAAAAATTAAATATTTTATCGAAAGTATAATATGTTGTTGTTAAACTAATGCTTTAAATCGGGCATGTGCAACATTTTGAACACGAGAGTTATCATTTCATGAGCTATTAATTTATTATTTTCTATTTTGATAATAACAAGTTTCACTAACTAAATGTTGAATTAACCAGGCATAAATATGCTATAACGTAAATGACGTAATTTAGTAGGTTATATATTCACTGCTAAGTGATATGGTTTTTATACGACTGCATCAGAAAATGATGTTTTGCGCATAGAAAACTCGCTCCGAAAGCAGTACTTTGCACACGTCGTCACTTTACACACAACACTTTACGCACGGATATGTCATCTTTGCGCACGCACCTCTCGATCACTGTGATTTTTTTTTGGTACTCTCCTAACGTCAAAATTCTACAATGTTTCAAGTTGGCTTAGTTCCATATCCATAGCAACCGTCGCAGCTCTATTGTATTGTTGATAAACATTTTCATCATCTGACATGCGCAAGCGCATCAGCCATGTTGAAAGGGCGGTAGTTTAAAAGTTTCGTACCGTTTTGTACCAAATGCATTGGAAAGCATTTTTTCCACAGTAAATTTATTATTGGAACAAATTATTGATGGAGCTGGACTTGTTCTCAATTAAAATGAAGCATGTAACTGTGAACAATCAAAAAAGTGGATGAAGTATCATGGACGTTCGCAAAAAAGCAAAAAAACACTAGATTATTGCGGTGTTATATATCAATCCAATCGTAGTATCTGAGTAAAATGAAGTTTATCATTAGGTATTAAGTGAATAACTCCCAATTAACTAGGATTATATCTTATTAGCACATGTATTGGCTTTAAATGACTTATATCGATGCCACTCTTACATGTACATACTCCATAACAACACCGTTTTTTTATTCGTTTCCGTACAAATAAGATAATTATAGGGGACTTACAGCATGTATTTTTAAATTAAGATACTTATTGTTTTATTTTGTGGTTAGTTTTTCTTAACGAATATTATTTATTTCACATTTGTTGATTTAAATCATTACAATGGTATTTCACCATGCTTGTTTGCATAAAACAGTACGAAAAAGTTGGCGGATACGGACGCATGCGCACAAAAAATTATAAGTGATGAAAAGGTCTATTGCAGGGGTGCTCAGACTAACAGTGCTGGCGATCTACCACAAAATATTTAGGTGAAAAGCGATCGACCAACTTAATGTTACTAAAAAAGAAACAAATGCATTTCAAAGAATATGATTTATTTTGCACTTCAAAACACTGTGCTGCCACGTTCTCGGTAGGAGGGAAGGGTGGTATTTGGCGGTGTTGCCACGCTCTTCGCGAACGACTCTGAAAGTTTCCGCGATCAGGGGTTTGAGCACCCCTGGTCTATTGGATACTTCAAAATAGTGTTTCAAAAGTTTGTTGAAGAAAATGTCGGATTCTGCGGAAATTTTGCAAAGCGCCTTTTCGAGGCGTAATATCGAAGGAATGCTCCAATATTAACATAAATATTAAATACTAGTTGTTTCATTAGTTTTAGCAGTTTTCTGAATACAAATGAGTTATTCAAAAAAATAAATAGCGGAAATTCACGCCATAGAAAGGTGCATTCAGTTCAACCTCGATAGGAAATACCGGAACAAGGAAATTGCGATCCTCTCCTCAGCAAAATTAGTCTAAAGACAATCACAGGATTTTTACGGGGCATTGCAGACTCAAAGAACACCTAAGGAAGCTAGGTTTAAAGGGGGACAGCACCTGCAGATTCTGCAAGGAACGTCCAGAAACACCCCGCCATATACTGATGGAGTGCTATGCTGTGCACCATGAAAGACTGAACACACTGGGATCATACCAGCTGACTGTAGAAGAAATACCACGAATAGACCCCCTTGAAATCCTCAAATTCCTGAAGGTATTGAGGCTTGAGGGGCTGCTGTAAAACGAGAACACATCGAGAAGCAGAAGAAGATGGGGTACAATAGATCTAATAAGGTTGCAGCGCATCGGTCACCATCCAAACCTACCAATACCAATACCAAAAAATAAATAAGATGTGTGTGGTTTCTATTTGCAGTCGTATAAAAAGTATATTGAAAACTCGTTTGAAACCCTCTTTGCACCCTTGTTCGACTTAAGAACTTCGGCTTCGGCTCAGTCCATCAATTCGTCTCGCTCGTGTGCAAAGAGTCGTTTTCAAACCTTGTTGTTTAATAAACTATTAAAACCCTATTAATTTATCAATATCTACTGACATTTTAGACGTGGCAATGCACAAACTTATTTTGAAGTGTTCATATGTGATTCAAGTCCAGTCAGTACCTACTGTCAAGCTGAGTTTGAAAGGAGAGGCTTGAAAATATCTGCGTTCGAAACTATTTCTGAAAAAATTTGATTAGTTTTAAATCTTTGAAAGTGCTTTTGGAACGTGTTTCCTCATGTATTTTTATCTGAAGATATATCTTCAATGATGAAAATGTGTACTACGAGATGGACCTTTTGTTAGCAAAAATTTTCAAAATTGTGTTTGAATTGTATTTACTTTCTCAGCAAATGGAATGAAACCTACAGCACGTGTTTGCTACTTAATACAAGGGTCGAAAAATTAAACATTTATGTTACGCTTTAAAAAACTTGTTTTCAAGGCTAAATCAATATAACTTGGTATTTCTATTGAGGTAATATACATTATCGATTGTAGAAAGGAGCATCTATCAATTAATAGGGTTTTCCGTCGACCTCCAAATAAAAGCTTACTTTAACGTACACGAAATTGATCATTAATGACCCATTTTAATGTGCAATTTCTCCTATTTTAATGTATGATTGTCATGGGCAACCAAACACAGAAGTATTCAGCACGGAATAGTTGAATTATTCTGTGTCTGTACTGTTATTCCACAGAGAAAAGGAATTCATAATTCAAATCGAAAAATTCAACTCTATACAAAATAAAGTAGAAACTGCGGAAAAAATTTTATGCAATAATCGTTCGGAAGTAATTAACACTTCAGCTTCCACCAGTTCCACATATTCCTTATCGGATATTGTAGGTAATGTTAACTATTCAGAATGTCACATGTCTAATATTCCATCTATGAATTTCTCAAATTGTTCCATCGGGAGCATAAATATTGTGTCAAGTGTATCTGTCATGCAAAATAAAAATTTATTTCAATCAAGAATTTATACTCAATTCATGATGAGGTCGACGGAAAAATCTTGTAATAAACTCGTTTATTAATGTAGCGATTAATGGTCCCAACCATTAATCGCTGTCATTAATAAACTAGTTTATTAAATAACTATTTTTGATAACTAGAAGTATGATGTGATGCTTTCTTTAGTGAATTTTCTTGTTATGATTTGGAGCAAGTTTACATGCCTGCTTTAAATGGCAATTAATCACTATTACAGCCATTATATAGATTTGTATTTGTGTTCAAATGTTCAAACATTGAATCATAACGTAATATACTTATATATGACAATAAATGTGAGAATAAGTGAAATAATATAAATTTTTCAAACATATTCTTGTTATCACATTTAATATTTTGAACAGTTTAAAACAAATAAAAAGTCTAGGGAGCAATAATTTATTCATATAAAATATGTTTTTTTCCAAGCCTGTGTTTTCCCATAAAGAGCTTATTAGTGTATGTGGTTTATGTTTAATTTTTGAAGTGAAACTTCTTTGTGCGCATGAGGGTAAAATTCTTACGGATGTAACGGATGTGAAACGTTTTTGTCCAAGAAGAGGGAGAGATCGATTGAGAGGGAGTGACAAAGGGCGAATGTAGCATGAAGCGCATAGCCATGTAGCGTTAAGAGGGAGAGATCGAGTGAGAGAAAGCGAGAGAGAAAAGGAGATCGAGAAAAAATCCACGCTATATGTTGATGTACTCGTTTAGTAGTTAAATATTATAACTTCAGATGGCAATTCTGTCGCATAACATCTTGTACTACAGTAAATGCAGATCTTTTTTATTTATCTACATTATCATTAGTATGTATACAGTGAGTTAAATTCATAAATAAAAATTTTGTGATAGGTAAATCTGTAAATCATCCCTGTACTAAGCAATTGATCAGAGTAAGTAATATATTTGTTATCTTCTTGTCAATTTACAATTTTTCATGTTAATTCTTTTGAAGGTTAGGAAATTTTTATATTTACAAAAACATGTGTCATTTTAATTTGCACTTGTCATTCAAGAATTTGATTTTTCATAAAATATGAAATATTTCATAAATTCTCTTTTCTAAATTTTAAGGGTAGAAGAAAAAAGATCTTGAAATCAGTTTGTCAAAGAAGTTTCTAATCTGACATGTGTACTTTGTACGAACGCACTTTTTTTTAATAGGTGGCGCTATAACTGACCTAATCTTGCGTTATATCTCTTCATCTTTTACATATGTAAATATTTCCAAAGGCTCTGTAAGACAATTTACTATAAAATGAAATGTCAAGGTTTCACATCGATGAGCGTTGCTTAGCCATCGAGTGGGCCGATAGCTGATTTAAGTTTATTGTTGTGACCTCCGACCTGACTTCCACAAATGAAAAATATGTGCTTACAATATTATTGCAGTACCGACGTCGAATCTGACAACAATCCTAAATTATTACTAGTAAGGTCGAGAAAAAAAGGTTTTATTGTATTCAGATCAGTCCATTCAAGGTAATAAACTATGGCTTTAGGCGAGATAAAATGATCACTAGATAGATTTTTTTTAAATCTGTGACTTTTGAGGCTTTTTTTAAGCCTCGCAAGCGACGGGAGGGGGGAATCTGGCATCCTGAATTGTTAATTCTACACATCTTCTAAAAATAAAAATGGAATTTCTGCTATTTAAAGATATTCATCCTTTTCCTTCGCTAATTTTTTCTGTTCTACTATCTAGAAAGAAAAAAAAATTAAATGAAATTTAAAATACTTCATAAAATTGTTACATAATTATCAAGTCTTTAATTTTCTGTAAAACTACAACTTTTCGTCTAACTACATAAACCATTATAAGAAAACTTTTTTTCGTGAAAACAATTAATCAGTAAGTTGACAATGTTAATCATTTCTTTTAAAACAAAGCGCTCAATGCACACCTCTCTACTAGGTAGCGCTCGCCCTTCTCATAGGACCTGTTGTTATAATTAAACTATTTAGAATTTTACAGCCATTATTCATCACTTTTCATATATATAAGTATATATATTTATGTTTATATTTATATTTTGCTATTTCTACATCTATGTAGATGTTCAAATAGCAAAATGTAAACTTGAACAAACGTTTCAACAGACGTTAAAGCCCTTTGTATTACTGAAAAAAAGATAATAGTATATTAATTTATGAAAATGCGTCGTGATTAGTAATTAGAAGACGGCTACATCCGCAAAAAACATAGTTGTTTATAAACTTAATTGGCCTATATATATATATATATATATATATATATATATATATATATATATTATATATATATATATATATATATATATATATATATATATACTATATATATATATATATATATATATATATATATATATATATATACATATATATATATAAATATATATATATATATATATATATATATATATATATACACATACATATATATATATATATATATATATATATATATATATATATATATATATATATATATATATATAATACTCAGAAATCAAAAATCGTGATCCAGGAAATATAAAATAAATTTAAAAACTACTCCCGCTCCTCACTGTGGACTTTTCTCACAAACTTTCATAAATAATTGTTCCATTTTCGTTTATGAACATGGAAATGTTATTAGGGACTGACATATTTAATGGAGTTCAAAAAATAGTTGATATCGTTTTACCTGATGAAAATTCTGATGTTATTTCAATGTCGGTTTTAATTAAGTTTGTTTCCTTGATTGGCCATTCAATTCGTTCGATGAAAATTTATTCAAAATGGATTCAATGTGGACTGATTCAATCATGTAAAATCGATGAATATAAAAAGACGAGACGAAGTTCCTTTCGCTATATATTATGTATTAATTAGCGGGCATAATGAAATTAATTAACTGCGTTTTAGAGTAGGTAATTGAATGGAAAAAACGTTTGAAAGTAATTGAATGAATTAAAAATTAAGAAACGGTAATGAGCTCGTGAAATTTTAATGAATATTTTCTCTGAAGATATAAAAACAAACATATTATTAATAATTTTTATAAAAATATCATCTAATCATGAACATAGTCAATACATTCATTCTTAGTAAAGATCGGTTTTTGGTAACTAAAATAGGAAACATGTTTGCGATTCAATTTTATCTAATTATCACGAAAGAAGTGCATCGATAGAGGTATTATATCTAGTAGATTTTCTTGGAACATTGTTGATAGACCGAGAGATACTGGAAGGATTTGTGAAGTCATTTCTTACAGTATGGCGCTTTTAGGGGAGTTCATATACGTAATAAATTGAAGGAAAATGACGTTCTTACCGGCGGTGCGCGGGTCGCAATTACAGAATAATTAATTGAAATTGTTCGAAAACCCGGAGGTGTCAAACAATTCCTTTCACAAAATTTCTTCAATTTATCGGTATATTAAATTTTTTTTCAAATTTATTTCTTACAGGCTGATATTTTTTTAAACAATTGTTTTTTATTAATAAATAATAAATTGTCGTTGAATATTGATAAAACTGTATTTGTAACTTTTGGAAATTATTGTGATAGTGTACCTGGAAAGGAAGGAAACACACGTGTTTCATTCCTCCCTGAAGTATGTGACAGGGAGGCGGGCAGCTTGAGTTTGGGATTAACTCCTTCAGCCAGATCAGAGGATACACTTGTATGTACAAGTGCATTAAGGATAGGCGGGATGGGATATTTATGGAACATAGGAAGTGTGGGTAGGGTTCAGAGGATTAATACTGGCCCAGCATTCACCTTATAAGTTTGCAAGCAGTGACTTACATTACCATGAGGAAACCTCCGAGTAAAACTCATGGCAGACCAGTCGGCCCCGGGGTTTGAACCCGATACCTCCCAAATACTAGCCAGCGTACCTAACATACTCGACTAACTAGCTTGGTGTGTACCTGAAAGATTGCACGTTAAAATAAGTAATCAAGAAGTTAAGAGAGTTGAAAGTTGTAAATATCTGGGTCTAATAGTAAACTATAGGTTGAGTTGGAATTTGCATGTTAACTATATATTAAACAAAACAAAATATTTGGTTTTTATATTTTTTAAGTTATCAAAACTAATGCAACATAAGACGTTAATGATAGTCTATTACGCTTTATTTAATAGTGTGCTCAACTATGGTATAATAGCTTGGGGTGGAGCTTATTCCACGCAAATCTCTTTGCTGCAAAGAAGGCAGAATAGAATTTTAAAAATAATCAACAAAAATAACTTCATATATGAAAATCAACCTTGCACAATAGAACAACAATTTTCACTTGAATCTCTACTATATCATTATGTAACTTTATCAGAATTATGTTCAAAATCAACAAGTGCAACTAGAAATAAATCTATACAATTGCCAAAAAGAACATTAAAAATAAGTAAAAAAAAAAAGATCTTATATCAAAGCTATCCTAGTCTTTAATGCATTACCTAATGAACTAAAAAATATTGAAAATAAAATTAAAAGAAAAAGCAGCTAAAAGAATATATTAGACGTAATAATATTTAATTGTGCATCAGGTGACGACTGTGATACAAACTAAAGAAGATTTTTAGAAAATATTTAAAGCCTAGTTTTTTAAGTTACTTAAAGTTAATTATATTAGTTTTTAGTTTAGTTTTAATTACCGGCCTCACGCACAGGTATCTTTGATTACCTCTATGAGGATATACTATTTATATTAGTCTTTAAGCTATGTATTTTTTTTTTTTTTTTTTTATAAAAAACTGGTAATAAATAAATCTTATACAAAAATCACCACGCCATACCATTCCGACGGTCCAAAATACCCGCCATGCTCCCTCAAACATGTAATTTTTTTAAATTCGAAAAACTATTTCTTTCAGTATGGCGGTTAAATCGTGGTCAGTTTATGATACAGTGAGACAAAATTATATTCGCCATACTTCTAGTGCAGTACAAAAGTGGTGCCATACTTGAAAAATTATATTTTTTAACAGTTTTTAAAACACGCCTATAGAAGCCGTAGAATTATTTTTTACAGTATGGCATAAATGAAATCAGATTGTTCCCATACGATTATAAGTTGAAAAAAGTACGCCATACTGTGACCATGGTACGAAAGACCGTGATACGCACGCTGCGATGTGAAAATAAATGAATAAATAAAACGGTTTTTCACAGTATGGCATTCAACTTTTCGAAAAGTTCATAAAAAGTATGATTCAGGAAAATTTATCCCATACTTATGGTGAAGTCCAAAAGTGGTGCCATACTGTAAGAAATTGTTCAAATGAAGCATAAAATTTTACAATTTTTTAATTATATTGTACGTATATCACCCCCTCTAGAGGCATTATAACACTTATGTTTATAATCATAAAAACAGCTACCACACCAAATTTCAAGGTGAAAGAAAAAGTTTTTCGAATTTTAAAAAATTACATGTTCGATGGGGTATGGCAGGTATTTTGGATCGTCTGAATGGTATGGCGTGGTGATTAAAATTGTTAAAAATTTGTTACCTCCAATTTTCTAATTTTTACTTCAACGTCATAGCTAAGCTATAATAATACACTGATATTATTTTCATATCTTCATACTCATGATAGAGTAGGGGAGACCGGGTACAAAAGTAACATTTTGTACTTTCGCCTTGGTTTCTCGTTAGGTGTTATTATTTCGGTGAAATTGATATAGCCATACATAAATTCCGTTTATGTTCTATACATTAGCTTCTTATATTACCTTATTATTGTGTATTTTACATGAATCACAGAAACTTCAAAAAAATTTGTCATTTGTTACTTTTGACCACGTTGGCGGGCCGAAAGTAACACGTTGTGGGTCGAAAGTAATAGGGCAAAAGGGTTTGTAATGAATATGATATGACATATTCAATCAAACAAATATTTATTGGAAAATTCAGTGTCAGTCTTCTCTACTCAGACTCGCAATTATGGCACACATAATTCATTGACGCATTCAGTACCTATGAGACCACATTTTGCATTCGAAACAAAGTAAACTCTGCTCATTCAGTCTTTTTGCTAAAAATTTTTAAACAAGCGAGGTAGAAGCAATCTTCGTCGTCAAATTTATTTTCCTTGTCTACAACTGCGCTAGTATTTCTAGCTTAAATTTTTTTATATATCTATGCAATGTAACATGGCAGATATTCAATTTTTTCTGCGATGGCTCTAATTTTTTCACCATCATTAAAATGCTCTTCAGCCGCTTTTCGATAGACTTCCATGTTAGTTGTTATTCGTGCGGTGGTTATTATGCGTTGTCGCGGCATTTTGTTGAAATAAACACACACAAATAAAAAGTTTACTACGAGTAAATCAATACGGGGACAAAAGTAACATGTTACTTATGTACCCATAGGGCTGCGTTACTTTTGTACCCTACAGCATTTCTGTTAGAACATGAAAGATAACCTTGAAACGGAACATGCTAGACAAAAACGAATTTAAGCACTGTAAAATCAATCTAATCGAGTATCAATATGCAAATATTCAGATTAATATCATCCCTTCAATACTACATAAACATTAAATAAGTAAACGTCAAAAAATTTACTTTTGATTGGTG
This sequence comes from Cynegetis impunctata, assembly GCA_030704885.1. Lineage (NCBI taxonomy): Eukaryota > Metazoa > Arthropoda > Insecta > Coleoptera > Coccinellidae > Cynegetis > Cynegetis impunctata. The sequence goes on along the minus strand of JARQZK010000015.1, from coordinate 989,206 downwards.
AAATCACGTAGCGTCCTCTCACACGATCTAACAGTGCGTGGCGCGAGCGGCGACTGAATGCAACTGAAGGTGGCGCCACTGCCTGTAGCCGAGTGGTGTTTTGACAATTCTTTAAACCTACAGAGCATTTGTTACTTTCGACTCGCCGTTACTTTTGTACCCGGTCTCCCCTATCTTATTAAAATTATAAATTTCCTGACTTCATCATTGCTATTTTCAACTTGTGTTGGATCACTTCCATAATCAATTCTTTATTAATAAAATAACAATATACGCACATTCGAATATAGCTGTTGTGCACACCAAGCAACGCATTGCCAATAGTGAAAGGAGCGTTTTCACCGAAATTGTTGGCAGCTTAGTGATTTCAACTGTTTGTAACTCTCCAGAAATCACCAACCTTCGTTTCCATTGTGTCAACACTGAGATGCCACCATCGGGAATGTCTCCAACCGACGATGATATTATGCAAGCAGCTGCAGTATTTATTATTTGTGTAGAGTCGGAAGCAGACTTATTGTCATTTTTCATTGTCTTTTTCTCTCTGAATAACTGTGCCGTCAAATTTTTCAATGGAACGAACTTCGTTACGGCAGGCTTGGAGTAGATAGGAATTTCGCTGCGCGGCCAAACTGAAAATAATGTGAGACTAAAACCGTAAGAACAAAACCGTGACGGAAGTGACTCGCACAAGGGAGTAGCGTATAATACCTTTCTTTTTCTCCCTCTTTCTTTTCGTTCTCTCATCCCTTCTCTTTCTGACTTCGTACTGGACGGCGTTCCCGTTGTTCGAGAGTTACTACGCAGGCGATTCACACCCAGCTAACAATTTTATGTTCTATTAAAGTTGAGAGAACGTTTTCTCAGCAAATTTTATAGAGCAATGTTTGTTTTAAGAACATTCTCAAAACGTTCTTACAGCAGTTATACGAAAGAAATGGGCCCAGTGCTAAAGAACTTTTCAGTTCTTTACGTTGTTCTGTAAGGTATGTAGAAAACATTTATAGAATTGTTGTGTAAACGTTCTTACAAGTCGTAAAGAATTTCTATGCGATAGTTACAGAGCAATGTCATACGAATTCTATAATAGTTCTAAAATGGTGTCTTAAAATTCTATTATAGAGCGTATAAAGAACTTCTATATTTTTGTTCGTTAACCGTACATATTGTATTCCATTATACAATTATTTTGTTGCGTGACGTTATAGTTACAAAACTTTAATAGGTTTTTTTACATCTTTTGAAGACAAAATGCTTCTGTATCACTTTAAATCATGGATACGCGTTAAAAATGATATGGACGCCATAATATATAAAGTACCTTCACCATTTATTTGAATTTTCTAGTAAGTTTGAAATCTAAAGACGAATAAATTTTAATGCGGAAGAAAAATTAATGTGAAATATGTGGTATATATATGGTAATTTTTCAATGCGCCCTCATTTTATCTCATTTTTCTACAATGTTAAAAACTAATTAAGTATTAAAAAAAAAATTATTGATAAATTTTGCCGCCAAATATATAAAAAACAGTTAGAAAGTGAATATACATCATATTACTGATAATATTTATTTGTCCCATTTATGTTTCATATTAGTTTTTATCTGAATTTTTCTTGTTTCTTTACAAAATGGCGACGAAATGGAAAGCTTATCTCGTACTTCCAATATGGATGCCAACTAATATGAATCTTTTGTGTCGATTGCAATGATTACAGAGCTAATATACTTCATAAGCAACTACTATAACTCAAATGTGCCTACTAAAATTAACAGTGTGGTCTTGTTTTACAAGATTTCCCCAAGCACTACAATTAGTACAGGCAGGCTGCATTTTGAAAGAAAAAATATATAAATACATAAACGAATTTTTTACAGAAGATTTCTCTGGTGATATTACCGTTATTAAAGCGGAAATTTGCATACAATATTTCCCAGTGACTTTTTTTACGAGTCAAAAATATTTCCAATATGGCTCACAATGTTTTTACTCGACTGTGGCTAAACTAAAAGGAAGTATTACGATTTTAGCAGTCTATGTATATGTGTATTTATGGATGTGGATATATACGAAGACAAAATAGTATCATCTGCTTCACTTATACAACTTTTTTTTTTTTTTTTTAACTCGAGGGACCTAGAGTTTAACGCCGGTTCCGAACGGCCAATGGGCTTGTGAACGATGCACATTACCCAACAATTTCTCTTAAAACTATAAACCCTAAATTCCGGACATATACAACACCCAAGAGCAAGGTGGGACTCGAGCCCACAATCCTCGGTTTACAAGCGGTAAACCATACTGCCTGGTCTACCGAGGCCTCTAACAACAACTTAATGTTCTAGACACAACTATGAAATCTTCACAAAACAGAAAAGTTCTTTTACTCTGAATTTATAGAAGCTTTTTGCTTGCTGGGCAATAAAGCATGTTCTTTAATGCATATAACTTATACAAAATTATTTTGTATGTATGAGTTATATGCATGAAAGATCAGATTACGACAGGAATCAGATATGGCGTAATGAAAAGATAAAGCATTACAAATTTAGTCCATGAAATAATGACTACGTATAGTAGGTTTATATTCAATTACACAGCGTGGCGATCTGGGTTCGAATTCCAGAGGTGACTAGTAGGTTTATATTCCATTACACAGCGTGGCGATCTGGGTTCGAATCCCAGAGGTGATTCCTGGCTTTTTTCATTTATTCATTCACAATCTCGTTGCAGCTCTTGGCCCCAAATCTCAATATTAATTATTTCAACTTGGATTAGTTAAGTTATCACCTATGTCGAGCGTCCCGAGACGCACATTTTTATTTTTTGCAAATTGTGTTGCTTCTATATTATAACTTCGTTCCTACCTGGTGTCCCATGACACCGTTTTTTCCCCTTTGTATTTCAAGTTTGTGTAGCCCCATTGCATCACTGATAGCTGTCCAAGCATCCTTTTTTATATTTTTAATATTTTCTTCAGTCGAGTCCCATGGTACACTTTGTAAGTGATATAAAACAATTAACGTATTGGTTAATTCGTTCGTCCACGTGAGAGACATGTTTCTGTTTCCAACAAATGTTTCCAACTGAAAGCGTATCCGCAGAGCCAAAAAATATTATAAACAAGCGTATTCTTTTGGTGTTTACCGCCAAAAACAGAAACACAGGGTGATAACAGAAACTTTTGTCACCAGCACTTGTTGATAACACAAAAATTGGCAACTTTTATTTGCTGGAGACCCACCATCCGACACAGTTTCAGGCCTATTTTATTCCAAGTGTCTTGAGTATATTGTGCTATTAATTTTATTCAAATTTTTGATAGAAACTCAAGCCAAATTTATACTGGAAAACTCTTATTGAATGAATGAGTTTTCATATATTAACATGAAGTGAACAAGGAAAATTCTTCAATAATTAAAAAATTTTCAAACAAATTTTCAAACATGTTGGAAACCGTGTTTCTGTTTTTGGAGGTAAACATCAAAACAATACGCTTGTCGTAGATATTTTTTCGCTCTGTGGGAACATTTTTCCGAAACAAACGCATGTCTGTTAACGTCACGTGGACGAACGAATTAGCTTGCATAATATCAACGGTCGGAGACATTGCTGATGGTGGAGACAGCTTGTTGTCAACCTAAATGTTTCTCAAATTGTTTTCAACTCTGTGAAGACACAATGAAAAGTTGGTGACTTTCTGGAGAGTTTCAAACAGCTGGAAACACTAAAGTTGCCAACAATTTCGGTGAATACCCACCATAATAGTTCTTGGTAGTATTTTTAAATGTGTGTTGAACAATTTCGTTGTTAGACACGTGTAGCGGGATTCTGCGCTTTCCAATTGGAAAGCAACGTTGTGTAAAGCATCAAGGAAGTCGTTCGTTGACTCGAAATTCGTTTTCCTGAAAACGAACGACGTTACCTAAAATCGAAGAATCCTGTAATGCACACGGTCTGTTAGTGTAGTATGGTCTGTTGACAATTTGGATGAAAGATGAAACTGTGGAAGAAAAACAGTCGTTTTACATTTTAGATAAGGGAATTAACTGATCGTGGTATGCGTCATCGTAACCCGATCTGTGAAGACCTTGAGATATTCGCCGGCATGACCACGAGCGTCGCGAAACAACACTGTTGACAAACATTTCCCAGAAACCTTGTCGACACGTGCATAATTAATTGCTAACGCTGTGTATATTATATATATTTTTATGAGCAACTCTATATATTATATATACCTATTGTTAGCCGTATTTTATCCCATTTTTATATGATTTTCGAAAAAATTTTCATGTCTGATGTATATATATATATATATATATATATATATATATATATATATATATATATATATATATATATATATATATATATGTATATATGTATGTATATTTTTTTTCCGTTACATATTGTCATCTCCAGTAGCTCCCATAGAGTCAAATGAGCTGAAATTTGAACCTAGAATTGTTTCCATTGCAGAACAAAATTATCAAACATTGGTTGATTTTTTTTAACCGCCGCCATTTTTTACGTCGATATTTCCTGTTTTTTCGTGGTTTTTGAAAAAATATCCAAATCTTCTACATATTGAGTTAGAGCAGTGGTTCTTAACCTTTTCATAATGAGGGACCATTTAATACAATTTGTCTTTGTCACGGACCACCAACTTTTTGAAAGAAATATTACATACCTTCAAAATTAAACGATTGTTCTTTATATTAATAAATGAAACACTGATAATTTTTTATTTCAATTTTTTCAAAGTAAATTTTATGTTAGAGATGTGAATGTATTACTTCAATTAGGTTTTTTATGACTAGATAGTCCTAACTAACTTTTGAATCTTCGGTTCAGTGCTACTGAAAGCCAAACACATGTCGGCAAGATTTCGGTGGTTGTTTTTCATTATCAAAAGCGTCGAGATCCCCCGCTCACATAAATATGTCGATGAAAATAAAGTCAACTAACGTACTTATAGAGTAAGAGCCAGCGACGATCAGACCTTCGTTATTTTATAAAACCTGAAACTTTCACTGAGTATTTGCCTAGTATAGGTTAAAACAATCCCCGACTATGAAGTTCGGATAACGGTTGCTTTGGATGGTAACAGGTAGCAAAGTTGTAAAAAATTGCACCTTAGTTTCGTTCAAGTATAAAGCTCAGTTTTTATATATTTCATTTGGACTAATATCAGAAGTCACGTCGTCCATTGTCAGACACTTAGTATGGTTGCAACCCCCTGTCAGACACCCTTAAATTATATTGAATTGTAATTAAACTCACGTTATATTATAAAGGCTGAATTTTTCGTATGTTACTTAAGGAACTACCAAAAGATGTTTTCCCAGTGGTCAGACAGTTTCGATGGTTCTTACACCTTGTCAGACACATTGAAGGTCTACCGTAGGTGCGAGAGCGAAGTATATACATGCAAGCGGGAGCGAGTGAAATAGTGCGTTCGGTCTAATGCGATCTGTCACTGCGCATCATATGTCGTTTTTTCTTATTTGTGTAGTTATTAAAAAAATCTGATTCAGTTTCAATAAATTGTTATCATGGGAGACGTATTAATTTGTGACATTATTTTGCCTGATGAATATACAGACGGTGGCTGTCACAGGGAATGCTATAGAGCAGGACTTCCCAACCAGGGGGGCACGCCCCCCTAGGGAAGCGTAGAGAAATGTTAGGGGGGGCGTCGTAAGTACGTAATATGTAAGATTACATTTCCAAAAAAAAAATAGTCATTACAGTTTTTAATATTTAGTTTAAAATAAATGTTGACTTTTCTGTGTACAATATATTTTTTACCTTATTATATTAACATAAGTAATCGATAGAAACTGTTTAAAAAAATGCATATTCCCTATTGTTCCTAATTGCCATTCAATCGCTGCTGTACAAGTTTTCATATCAAAACTTCAACTTTGGAAAAAGAAGATATCTGATGAAAATGTATTTCCTTTTTCACGGCTATCCGAAGTAATTCATAATCAAACACTGAGTAAAAATTTGAAATCTGAAATAGAAACTCATTTGGAAGCATTGGAAAATAAATTTAATCGATACTATCGAGATATCAATTCCGAGTCACCAATATGGCACATGACCAGAAACCCATTTGTTGTCGATGTCTTACAACTACCTGAAGAAGTTCAAGAAGAATTTCTAGAAATGAAGGCTGATTCGACCATGAACGATGACTTTCATCTCTTGACATTAGAAAAATTTTGGATCAAACGATTCGTTGTTAATCCGAAAGTTGCTTCTCTTGCTTTAAAAATGCTTATTCCATTTTCGTCCACTTATTTATGCGAGGCAGGTTTTTCAGCTCTAGTTTTAATAAAAACTAAGCCGCCGATAGCGATATAACCATAGCTTTAGCAACGACTGAACCCAGAATCGACCAACTGGTACAGAGCATGCAAGCTCAAGTATCTCATTAGCTAGTACTTTAAAAGATTTTATTTATTTGTTTTAAAATTACTTTAAATTGAAAGTTGTTCAAAAATCATCTAATTATAAAAATATAATTTAAAATATGAAAGAAAGTGAAAGATAAAAAAAACTATTCTAGCAAGTAATGATGCATGGTAGGCCAGTATAGATAATTAAAAAAAAAGTTACAGGATGAAACCCATCTAAAAAAGAAGAATATATAATAAAAATGACAGGAAAAATAAATTACGGGTGATTTGAGGTCGGGAAGTGGGAGGATGTGGGCTTTGTAGGTTTAAAACGGGTTTATCACGATTCTGCAAAAAATCCAATGTGCCAATTACAGTGCAATTGTGACATAAAAATGAACATTTTCACCATGATTCATGAAAACCCGATTTGTTTTGTGTGAGAGAAAAATAAAAAACCCAAAATGTCGGTTATTTAGATTTTTGTAAAAGTACTTAATGATTCAAATGTATTCTTTCGTTAATTATCCTTAATTAATATATTGTATCTGTATTTAACCTATTTAAAACACCTAAAAATAAATAATTTAATCAATAAATAAAATGTGCGTTCCATATTTTTGTTGAAACTTACCTAAGGGGGGCATGACAATATTATTTTTAGCTCGGGGAGGCTTGGCGAAATGAAGGTTGGGAAAGCCTGCTATAAAGTATTCACAGGACTTCCGGACAGATATTTTATTTCAGTTCTGGACCTAATAGTGAGAAATTTTTTTTGATGAAACATGCGCAGTGACATATCGCAATAGACCGAACGCACTATTTCACTCGCGCCCGCTTGCATGTATATATTTCGCTCTCGCACCTACGGTAGACCTTCAATGTGTCTCACAAGGTGTGAGAACCATCGAAACTGTCTGACCACTGGGAAAACATCTTTTGGCAGTTCCTTAAGTAACATACGTAAAATTCAGCCTTTATAATATAACGTAAGTTTAATTACAATTCAATATAATTTAAGGGTGTCTGACAGGGGGTTGCAACCATACTAAGTGTCTGACAATGGACGACGTGACTTCTGATATTAGTCCAAATGAAATATATAAAAACTGAGCTTTATACTTTAACGAAACGAAGGTGCAATTTTTTACAACTTTGCTACCTGTTACCATCCAAAGCAACCGTTATCCGAACTTCATAGTCGGGGATTGTTTTAACCTATACTAGGCAAATACTCAGAGAAAGCTTCAGGTTTTATAAAATAACAAAGGTCTGATCGTCGCTGGCTCTTGGACTATTATATCTTGAATATTTGGGAGAGAAATCTTCATGATTTCTTTTTGCTTCAAATATATCTTTCAATTTGCTTGTCGTGTTGCATTATCATTAATTTTTTTTCAATTTCATCAAGAACCTCAAAAACTCTGAGAATGAAAGGATTACGAACCAGCTTCTGAATATCTGTTGTCCTAACAGACCGAAAAATAACGACTGAATTCAGTTTTCAAATTTGTTAAATTGATTACTTATCATGTTTTATTGTAATTCTTCTTTTTCTGTGGCTTTGTGTTCCCCAATTATTTGATACTTATTATCAAACGCAAAAAATTGTCACTTTTGATCTTGTTGATCCATAACTCGATTTTAGCGATAAACGCATTGATTTTACATTTATATGCAAATATATTGCCAATGCCGTGAAACTTTGAATTTTCTGACTTTTGGAGTTGAATTTATTTATTCGTTCAATTTAGTTATTTGAGCAGAAAATCAACTTAATAATACTGGTCATACAAGCATCACGCACAATACTGCCTACTTGGCAGATATATTGAATAGAAATTATGAAAATACGTTAATACTCGTATTTCTGAAAATTATACAAAAATAACAAGGACTGCATATATTGAAAAGTAGAGGATGGCTTCGCGGACCACCTCGAGTGCTTCCAGGGACCACCAGTGGCCCGCGGACCACCGGTTAAGAACCACTGAGTTAAAGGGGTTCAAACTTGGTACGTAGATTAGGATAATATTGAGGAAGTGCCTTTGGGTAGTTTCAACCATTTTCAACCACGATGCACTTGATTATAAATACTCTCTTTGGCCAAATTTTCGGAATGTATTCATTGGTTCATTGTCTGCAAATTAGAATATATTAACCTCATTATTACACAAGTTTCCTTACCCCACGGTTTGTAGAATAATACGGTTACCTCGCTTTGCCGGCAACATCGCGGGTAATACGTCACAGGCTACGTCACCAGTATGCTAGATGCTGACCGTTACGCGTTATATTACGAGTTTCCGTAGTTTTTTTTTGTTGTACCGACTGTTGATTATTGTGGGTTAAATTGAAGTTTTCGTGTTGTTTTTATTTATAATTTTTATTAGTGTATCTATAGACTATTTTGAATTTAATTCAACTAAGTACTATATTTCTTTCATCGCGGAGAGTCAGGTAATAATGAAAAAAAATACTCTATAATTTGAAATGCTTTTTTGATATTCTATTGTAGAAATGACTGAAACAATTTGTAGTGTGGCTAATTGTAAAAGTAACAGTGAAAGGGCGAAAAAGGAAGGGGAATTAATAAGATTTTTTACTTTCCCCAAAAAAAAGTTTTTAAAACAATGACTTCGTCTTTGTCGAAGAAATGGCCCCTTTGATCCAAAAAATAAACTTGCAGTAAACATTTTGCGCTGTATCAATGTATCGCTGTATCATGATTGAAGCTCAGATAACAAATAAATTGCCAAAAAGACTCAAAGGAACAGGTAAGTTGTCAATGAAATCTTGCCCGAAAAAAATGATTTATATTTTAGCTATTCCATCACTTAATCTTCCATTGGCTCCTGAACAGAATATTAGTGAAAGAAGTAAGAGAATGAAGTTGAAAGAGGAAAAACGAACATTCATTCTTATGCAATGCCATTATGGGTACAAAGCCTTTCGTTTGGTGGCTTAACTGAGCCCTCATCTTCTTGGCAAAGTGATGTTGAACGTTTGGATGAGTGGTTCGTTAAAGTAAATAAAGATCAATTCAAAATTAAAACAAAAATTGTAAAACGTACAACTAATTTTATATGTAAAAAGAACCACTTATTGCCAAAAAATTAATTTATTCATTTGTTCGACAGAGAGTATTTATCAGGATAAAATACCTTAATTCAAAGAAATCTGAAGAACTTTCATTGAATAAAAGAAAACGTGACACCGATGAAGCTAGAAGATTTTATAAAAAAATGAGAAAAACTGTAACATAATCTATTATTCTATTATCATTGTTCTATATAAATAATATACATATACAATTCAATTATAACTTAGGTGTGTTAATTAATTTTTAAACATTTTTTCTTTGTTGTGTTTGTATTTTGATATAAATATATTTTGTCGTAATACTTCGTCTTATTCAAGACCCAAAATAACTATAATATAGGTACAAATAAACATTCATCGTGTAATTCATATAATACCGCCTTCGTTTAAGTTTTAATATTTTAATGGACAATATACTTTTAGTTATCATTCATTGTCCTTTGTCTCTATTTTAATAAACTTGCCCTGTAATTATTAAAAACATTATTTTCATTACACTTGAGATGCTGGGAATTTGCCAACAGCATACCTGTGACGTCACGACTGGCCGTGTCATGATTGGTTAAAAGTTACGAGGCAACCGTATTATTCTACAAACCGTGTCCTTACCCTTCCTTTAAGAAAAAACTTTGCAAACTGCTATAATGCACCAAGTGCGTTATATAGGTCCTCCCGAGGGCCTCTGGCCCGAGGGATGAATGTTGCCCGATGGGCGTAAGGATCTAGTAACGCACGCGGTGCATACAAGATTTTATTTTTCACGAAAAAATGATTATATTATTATGAAAAAGCGATTTTAAAATCGTTTCATTGCTCCTATCCATTTTCCTTCTCATAGTAGGCATGTCATTTGTTGATATTTTGACGTTTGTGAATATTTTTGTCGTCATATTCAGTAAATGTCATTGCTGCTTTCTTTGTGTAGTCTTGTAGAAATAATGGAAATGAAAATGAATTTATCCAAGAATATCATAGAAAATGCAGCCAAAGCTGCGAATAATTAATTGCCGGAGAACTCCAGAGTCGTTTACGACAAGGATTATGAAGTATTTAATCAATGAAATTTGCTTCATTTCTCCTAGTATAATAAGCGGGCGTTTTTTATCCATTATGCCCGCAAATGCGGGCGTAATAGCCTAAGGCATAATGAGTGTGTTTATAGCAACCGTATCCAAGGTGAAATGAACATATAATATACCAGTGAAAAATAAAAAATATTAAAATCTTATATTAACCTCCTCAAACTTGGTCTGCTCATTTTGGCAAATAAGTGAAAAATTCTATAGTGTTTGTCTAGTATCTTTACACCTGTTCATATTGATTTAATATTCGATAAAACTTATAAAAGTTTATTAATTTAATGAAATTTATTATAATTAACTTACCTATCACTGTTTCGCGTTTTGAGCCGATTATGAAAAGCCTATTTCAATTATACATATGAGAAGTTTATTTCTTTGGAAGTTACAGGATTTGTTGATTTATAATTTCAAATTTTTCCTTAAATTATAATTTTCAAACGCTTCATCTTTAGCGTAATATGGAATTCAAGAACTATAAAACGATAATTATATATTGACATTTTAACATTATTTGAACAGATTAAAATCATTGGAAATAATATCTACTTTAGTCTCGTAATTTGCACTCTGTCAATGTCAGTGTGAGTTTTCTTCTTCATATTCATCTTATTGGTCTTGTCAATAGAGGTAACCAAAACTGACTCAGTTGTTATATTTTTTATTTGTCGTTTAATGTTTTCTCTAGTTTCTCTTGTATATGTATCATTTCCGATAATTCCATTTTATTTTGGTTGGGCTGAATTATCAATCAAACAAAACCTTTCAAGGAAATAAACTTCTTGTACACACACACACACACACACACACACACACACACACACACACACACACACACACACACACACACACACACACACCATGTGTTTATTAAACTTTTTCTACAACCACAATGATCTTCACGAATTTTTTTTATAAAACAAAATATTTTCTTCTTCTTAATTCGGTTTGCTATTTGAGCTTGATTTTTCAAAATATAAATCAATCTGTTATAATCGCATGTCGACGGGATGCATTTTGCGCGAAAAATTCGTCCTTAGTCACTGCTGGTCACGCCCTTTTTTATGATTCAGGTGTTGACTTCATAAATGTTTTGAAGTGCATTTGCCAATTGTTTTGTAGCCGAGGCCGCGTTTTTATGTCTGTTTATTACAATTTGTTATCAACAGGTAGCTCTCTCTACTTTTGAGTAGGTTTACCTTACATTCGTTTGAAAATCTAATTAGAAATCAATAAATTAACATAAAATCTTGGTAATGCCTTTCACAAATGAACATTATTATTATTATTATATATTCCCAAGATAAGATACAAAATATTTGAATAAACCTAGAACGTGAGTATGTCGTTGATTTAGGTTTATATTTTATTATTGATATTTTCAGTGAGGGTATAATGGATACGAGATTGCACTTAAAGTGGATAATTCTCCCAAGGTTTACCAGTGTGTTCACCAGTAGCGTAAACATGTCGCGTCTATTTGTATATTGATTAAACGTTTGATATTTCTTCAAATGATTATCGCATTGAAAATTGAATCACGAATAAGCCTTAAAATACCTTTAAAATATGCAGCATGAATGTCAAACATTTCATATAGGTATTATGTCCTATGTAAAATTGGTTTATATGTTATCAATTGGCGTATTGATTCAAAGATTAAAAAAGTGCTCTTTTATGAAACCAATGTGGTTTTTTTGTAGGTAATATCATAAGGGCATCTAATTTTTCCGAAAAAAATCGAAAAAACAAGTTGCTAACAAATATTTTAACAGGACGCATGAGTGCTGGTGGCAACAAAACTCCGAGTCGCAGACGAGGATTTTTGCACCTGCACGAATGCCTTTTGTTAAAATAATATTACTCTGCTTCGTGTTTTTTCGATTTTTTTCACAGGAAAAATTAGATGCCCGAATGGTATTTCACAAGACTATTTCATGAGTAACAGTTTATATAATTACTTACTTGTTATCAAAGGTGTTGTGATTTTTGGTGACAACAGCTGTCAAGTTTTGCCGAGGGTGAACTCGAAAAAACTGCTGACAGGTGCTGTCATACAGCTTTTTCATCTGGAAACCATTTGTACCTAACTCAAAATTGCGCGTAGGTGATTGGTGGAAATTAAGACGAGGGAAATAGTCGAACCAAAACACTGATTCGGAAATTTGGAATTTTCACTATCACTACTTTTACTGGTTATTTTCACGAAAATGGCTTGTTCGTGAGTTTAATACGAGATCATGTTTATTGGAAAACGTTGAAACTGATTATTCTAACATCGACAAAAATACATGAAGTGACAAGTAGACTATTCTGAATAAATAAAAATTTCATTGTACTTTTATAAGAAAATGTGTGAGCAGCAGAATTGTTCCTACGATCACATTTTTTTCCCTAATTTCTCTTGGTTTTCACAAACTCTTCACTCACTATGTCAATTTGGCGAAGCAGTAGAAGTGAGTAAAACCTTAAAAACCTCGAAAAAGCAAAATATCTACATTAAAGTAGAGGCATTTGAAGAAGAGATTTAAAACATCCAAAGGATACTTCCCAAACATTTGCCAAATTTAAAGCCTCTAATCTTATCTGCAGAAGCTGTGAAGGAATGCAAAACCTCAAACACCATGAAAAACAAGAATTCTTCAGCTAAAAATGACAACGGTTTTAGTAAAAAGTTACACTGCCAAGCGGCGCTTCTCCAACACCAACATTCAAATTTTCAACACTCTAACTCAGTTTGGAGGGGATTTGTGGTTGCAAAAATCCTCTAAAAACATCTTTTTCAAGCCTCTCCACATCTCTTGCGGCAATAACGTTTCACGCAAAACTTGTGAATCGTTCAAAACATTTTACAAAAATAAAATTTTCTTTCTGCATGAATTTTTCAAACATTAGAGCGTTTACGTTGACTTACAAGTCAATTAAAGCTTGATTATTTCATCAAAATACCTGCGATATATTGAAAGATTCAAATCGATAATTGAAATATATATATATATATATATATATATATATATATATATATATATATATATATATGAAAAACTTGGTTCTCGGGATGAACCGCGTGAAAGATTTGAAAAATCTCGACGTTTCGGCTTCTTTTGCGAAGCCATCTTCAGGAGAATTAGAAGGGAAAATAATTCAGATACGTGGCCTCAATCTGCCTACTCCACGAATCGAATTAGGAGGAATCGGAAATAATACGATTGCGTGGTCTCAACCTGCCTACTCCACCAACCGTACTGCTTCCTGTCAACTCTGAAGTCTCAACCTGCCTACTCTTCAGAGTCAGTTGACTCTGAAGTAAGTAGGCTGTTGGAAGTACAGCTTGTTATTATATAATGTGATATTGTTGGACAAAATCCTAGAAAAAAAAATTATTGACGAAGTATTTGAACAATTTTCTGGAGTTTAAATAATTATAACTTTTCGTTGCACACTATAACGAACATTTTGTTCAGACGGGAAAAAAAGCTATTTTGAATTGATCATTGTTTAAAAAAAAAATACTGATAACATTTGCATTAAATTGATAATTTATTCATGGGAAGAATCGCGCTAGTGATGATTAATGAATATCTATAAACTTAGACACGTGTCGAGATAAGTTGGCGGTGTGTCATTGGTGGTAACACAAAACGCATAACAAAACATCCACCTACTTGCAGCGGGCAATCGAATGCGGAAATCACATTCAGTACGTATTTATTACTCGCATTTTCACTTAGGCAGCTTGTCAATGTTGCCAACTACCGAAATACATCGAAACGGAATAGCCGTCCTTGAAAATGCCGAATACTTAATATAGAGTGGAGGTCAATTGTTTACACAATTATATGTGCGCGAGAAACTAGTTAAGCACGAACGCTTTGAATCGCCCTGATAATGATAAATCATAACCTGCGATATTTTCAGCAGTTTTAAATATGTTGTTGTGGAATTAACTGTATTTTATCGGCATCGTATAAATCCAGGCATTGTATATAAAGCGTAGACCTTCAATACAATGATTAAGGCCATCCGACAAACTGAAAAACAAGATTTATTTCACAATTTGATGAGGCATTCTTTAGCGCGTTATAGGTCAAGTGTGACTTGCATATTAGAACGTGCACGCCTCACCCCTTCCCTTGCCAACAGTTAAGTTAGATTAGGAATCTTAGTTATTTATTATATAATTATTAACTTTCGTTAACCCTAACGTTCAACGTGTACGAAAGGTTCTACGCTGAATTATGCAAACCTATTTTTCCTCACTTCACCTGCTATGTTATTATATAAAATGCCCATGAATTGTATACACATATTTGTTCAAATACATTGATTTCAATGCTCGATAAACAAATTGCCTTATATGAACTGCACACAATGCCTAGGTATTGTACACAATGCACGGGTATCATACACAATGCCTGGGTATTGTACATTATGCCAGTGTCCTGTACACAATACCTGGAAATTGTACACATTGCCTGGGTATTGTACACATTGCCTGGGTATTGTACACAATACCTGGGTATTGCACACGATGCCTAGGTACTCTACACAGTCTACACAATGCCTGTGATATTTGAAAATAGAATACTGTGTTAAGGCCCACGCACAAGCATAAGATATGTTTTCACTTATGGATGTTATTTGAACATTGTTTTTGATTTCAGACACAAACTCTGTTTGCGGAAACATTTCTGCAGACCAACCGATTAGACCATGTCAGCCAGGTGATGGGATATCACCCCACCTATTTGGACCATTTCATTAAGACGCAAAATTTCATCCTTCGAGGAGATGGGCCACTCCCTTACGATTATAGACATTATATTGCAATTATGGTATGTAATGATATTTTAAAAAATGTATAGAGTAATTTATTGTTTATGTAAGACTGGCCATTTTTGCACGTTAGATAGAGAGAGAGAAATAGCTTTATGGTCATATAAAACTACAAAATTTTGTAGACAAAGCACATATAAAGAAGTAAAAATAAAATTTAACAATGATATCTAATCAAACAAAACACATTTTCAATAATTGAACAAAACAAGAATCTATTAAAGTAGAAGAACAAAACAGAAAAACATTTATGTATCAATTATGTAAAACATATGTTAAGAATCAACATATTTGCCAATTAAACTAATTATACAGATATAAAATTTTTTATATATACAAAAAAAAAACGAAAAACATTGAAAAATATTAAGACATGTTGCTACCAAACTCAAGGGTCTATGGTACATTGTGAAATTAAGTTATTATTCCTTTGTCAATCGCAAGTTCAAGATTCCGAGTATTTTTATTGTTTTTTATTTCTCTCTATAAACTTTTATGTACATTGTAGGTACCTTTGTATCATGCGAAGATTTGGCGATGTTCGTCTATATCACGAATATTGTACTACCATTTGTTTGATTTATATATATCTTTTTCTTCATGAAGTCTATTGCCGATTGTTCGTAAACTTTTGAAATATTTTCTGATGAAGCCATCGAAAAAATGGCAAGATACTGAGAAATGGAACAGTAATTTTATTCATCTTATTTCCACGCAATAAATTGATGGCTAATTGAGAAAGTCTGGATATATCAAATTAAACACGGTTATTAACATATGCTTCAGAATATATATATATATATATATATATATATATATATATATATATATATATATATATATATATATATATATATATATATATATATATATATATATATATATATATATATATATATATATATATATATATATATATATATATATATATATATATATATATATATATATATACAGTGTGTCGCATTTAAGATGAAGACACCCGCAGATTATGGTTATTTGAAGAAACACAGATTTGAATTTTCGTACAGTCATAAACGGTGATGGGTAATATTTTTTATGATACTTATCTGAATTCTGAATTTGAAACTCGGCCTACTACGAATTGACAAATAGGGTTGATTCTCAATATTTTGTTTCGCGTTAGAGATATGGAAAAAAGTTATGAGAAAAAGTTGTTCAGAAAATTTTTTTAGGCCCATATACCAATTTTCATGACTAAATTCGCATTTTTGTTTCAATATTTTGGTTATAATTCAAGATTATTAAGTTTATCTCTCAATTTGATAACTAGAACGCTATGGAAACTAAGAACTTGACTACTTGATAGTTTAATACAACAACCCCATTAATGGTGAATGTAGCGTCATCACTGAACATAATCTTCTTCAAAAAATGTCTGTAGTTTAAAAAATTACCTTAAGCCCCTTAACAATAGTCCAATCTTTTATTATTATCGCCTTCTTTAAATAAATGTAAGAACTTAGGTTTATACGGCTTAATTTTGTGACGTTTGAAGCATCTTCTAATTTTATCCTTGCCAATATTAAATTGAGATGATAAATCTCGGAGGATGATGAATGGATTTGCTCGATTTGCCGCGAATATAAGGTTATCCTCAAGATGCGGGTGTATTCGAAGAGGTTGACCATTCCGATACATTTTAACAACACTGCCAGTTTAATTGAAAAGAGCATTTACAGCGGCTGTTTTCCATGAGTAACAAAAGCACGTTCGGGGTGTCTCAAGTTAAACTATGCAGCAACTTCACTGCTGCTACGAGAATTATCACCAAACAACCGAACTATTTCGATTTTTTCACGTAAAGTTGATGGCATTTTGATTCTCTGATCACTAATTTACTAAATTTAACTTAACGCAATACTTCAAACTAACTAGTATTCAACACTTCTGTCAATTTTATTATTTTCCATGGCACACTATGTATAAAATTGAAAAAAGAAAACTCTTAATAATTTTGGGATACCAAAATATTAATAAAATTGAAAATGCGAATTTTGTCATGAAAATTGGTATGTGGGCCTAAAAAAATTTTCTGAACAACTTTTTCTTATAACATTTTTCGATATCTCTAACGCGAAACAAAATATTGAGAATCGGCCCTATTTGTCAATTCGTAGTAGGCCGAGTTTAGAATTCAGAATTCCGTTGAGTATCTTAAAAAATATGTCCCACCGCCGTTCATGACCCTGAGAAAATTCAAATCTATATTTCTTTGAATAACTGAAATATGGGAGTGTCTTCATCTTAAATGCGACACACTGTATATATATATATATATATATATATATATATATATATATATATATATATATATATATATATATATATATATATATATATATATATATATATATATATATATATATATATATATATATATATATATATATATATATATATATATATATATATATATATATATATATATATATATATATATATATATATATATATATTTATATATATATATATATATATATATATATATATATATATATATATATTTATATAAATATATATATATATATATATATATATATATATATATATATATATATATATATATATATATATATATATATATATATATATATATATATATATATATATATATATATATATATATATATATAATTGTAACTTTCAGGCTGCCGGTAGACACCAATGTAGTTATCTCATAAGTTTGCAGAAACAAGAATTTATTATTCAAGGAGGCGACCAGAACTGGCTTAAAGGACTGAATTTTATACCCCAGAAATTGAGAAACTTGTACGATATAAATCAAATATTAGCGCACAGACCATGGCTTTTGACAAAACTCCACATCGAGGTGAGTAACACTAAATAAGAACTAACCAAGGCCAAAAACATTTTATGTTAAAGCAGAATTTTCGATTGAATTTTTATGATGCGTTTCGCCATAGTTTGGTATCCTCAGGTGAAAATGTTTATGGATATTAAATAATAATGTGCTGCTTATGTATATGAGAAAATGCGAGGTCGTTACTGCTTAAGAGCTATTTATATCAGATATTGAATGATCAGTGCTAATTAATAAGTTGCGTGATTATATCAATATCTTTCGATAAGTTTGGTTTTGTCAGCTTTTTCTCCAGAGTATTCTTATATTTTGGATTGATTGGGCCGATATATTATGTGAATTAATAAACATATTGAAACAATAGTTTATAAGAACAATTTACACATTTAATAAGTAAAATACGCATGACGCACGTTTCGGTGAAACTATCCCTTCTTCAGGGTGCTAAATGCATCTTCTTGATTTCAATCAATTCCAGGTTGTCCAATCACGTTATACACAATCTACGACTGTGGTTCGTTTGCCCAAAGCTTGAAATTGATTGCCCATGTGATGAAAGTCATTTTTCCCTTATATTTTACTAAGATTACTCGAAATATCTGAGACTTAGTCGACATTATACTTCATCTGCCGAATTTGTTATAAACAAGTCACTTTTTGCACAATATATGACTATAGTTCGTTTGCCCAAAATTTGAAATTGATTGCCCATGTGATAAAACTCATTTTTTGTTCATATTTTACTAAGTGTACTCGAAATAAGTGAGACTCAGTCGACATTATACATTATCGCCGAATTTGATATGATCAAATAACTATTTGCACAATCTATGACTGTAGTTCGTTTGCCCAAAGCTTGAAATTGATTGACCATGTGATGAAAGTCATTTTTCCCTTATATTTTACTAAGATTACTCGAAATATCTGAGACTTAGTCGACATTATACTTCATCTGCCGAATTTGTTATAAACAAGTCACTTTTTGCACAATATATGACTATAGTTCGTTTGCCCAAAATTTGAAATTGATTGCCCATGTGATAAAACTCATTTTTTGTTCATATTTTACTAAGTGTACATTATACATTATCGGCCGTATTTGATATAAACAAATAACTGTTTGCACAATATATGACTGTGGTTCGTTTGCCCAAAACTTGGAATTAATTGCCCATGTGATAAATGGCAAATTACGTAAAAAATTACCTTCACTTCACGCGAAATAAGATGGCGGTGCTGGCGGCAATTTTCATGAAGAAATTTGTTTTCACCACAACTTTTTTTCTGAGGGTGGGCAAAATAATTTATTTGGTGGGCAAAAATGGGCTAACGTTGAGCAATCCAACGACGTATTATTTTCATTGGAATTCCAAAATGGGGGTGCTGGACAAAATTTGTTCAAAAAATTTCTTTTGACCATAACTTTTTTTTGAAGGGTGGGCAAAATTTTTCGAAAATTCGATGATGGGGTTGCAGCCGTCACACGGCTTGCGGGAACTTCCAGCTATACGCATAGATTAGGAGTTCCCGATGGAACCTGGATGTGATTCAATACCCATGAAGCTGTGGTTCAAGCTACAAATCGCTTTAATAGTTAGACCCCCTTTGATGCAGTTGCATGGCTCTTGGAATTCCCGAAGGAGTGACGTTCTGATTAACCAGTCTCCCTTTCCCTCTAAAAACTTGTTTTATACATTGAAGAAGTGCTACCAAAGTAACCAACTTACGCGACTTTAGGTGGGCATAACTCACAGCTGTATTGTTCCAAGTATAAGGGTTGTATTCTGACAAAATGCACAGCAGGTTCTTGGAGAGTGCCTATAAAAGTGGGTTTTTTACCCATGGGCCGACCCAAGTGGCCCATTGACCAAACACAAATTTCAGACCATCTAGACGCCAAGCCCGATCTTAGGATACCAAAAACTCAATGATTAAGTGTCATTTTCCGGGTGCGCATTTCTTCCAATAAAAGAAAAAATTGTGCGACACAGAAAAATAGATCCTTTGGGGGATTTCCTGCCCCAGGGGAAGATCGTATCACCACATAGTATTACCAAGACCTGCCCAATTGTGTATATGTCATTAGGATTGGCAGCTCTTGGAAGATAAGTGATGTTTGTATTTTTGAACTTCGCTAAAGCTGGAAGTTCAATTCTATAATTTGTTAACCTTTGTTACTGCAGATGCTACTTCCAGCCTACTACCGCTGGCAGCAAAGTTACAAATGATGTAAGAGAACACCCATCAAAAAATTCAAAATCCTATGGGATGAAACAACCAACTGCAGACTTGCCAGGGAACTTTTAAATTATCCCAAGAAAGATGCAGCAATGACTTACCTGGCGATGCCCAGAGGAAAACTACGCAATGTCGTGGGAATTTTAACGGGACACTGCCAACTTCGAAAGCCCTTATTTAATATGGGATTAAGCGACACACCTCTCTGCAGAGGCTGTGAACAGGAAGACGAGACGGTACAACATGTTCTCTGTGAATGCCCTGCTGTCTTGTCACTCGGAGAATCCATTCTGGGTGAAAGGTGGCCAATTTTAGCCACCTTGAGGGAAATCCTCCTAGGTGCAATCACCCTCTTTTTCAAACAACTGGGATGGTTGGGAGTCTGGGCTGGTGATGTTCCCGGGGAGGATGCACAAAGGGCCCAATAAGGCCTAAGTGCTGTGGTCTCGACTGCACTCCCAAAAATACAGAATACAGAATACTGCAGATGCTAAATTTCGTTATATTTAAGTGAATATCAGCTACCTTCACTCTATAATCGGTCTACGCATGGGAATATACTTATATCCCTAAATTTATGCAAAGATATTAATGTAACAGTTATACCGAAGCCGATTTTTTTTATTTTGAATTATTGGATTTCCGTTATGCACGTGAATAAATTACAATTAATTGTTTCATTGCGAGATAATCTAGGTGTATTTCTACAGGAAAATAAGCTCATAAAATTAGATGTATATATTAAAGGAAAATTATGCAAAAATTTTCGAATTTGCATGCTAAATATTCAAAGTTAGTCACATGAATAGTGAAATTTACCAACATTCGAAGTTTTTTAAGCGGAAATTATTAAATGTAGATTCGTTGAAATTCATTGTTGAAGAAATTATAATTCAATATATCATTCAGTCAAGCTTAAGTTCATGAATTGGAATTAATCGATTCCTTGACCTGCGACACCTTCAATTGTGAAAGTAGAAATAACTAATCTAATAATATTTACGAACTGGTGCCATACTTTCTGACGTATGAGTAGTTGACATTCGAAGACAATAAAAAATCTCGTGAGCAGTAGAGCTCCATCGCAAGTGTTGTGTTTCCCCGTCAATTTTTTTATCGAGCGAGTTGGCGAAGTGGTTACGCTTGCTATAGCTAGAATTCGGGAATTCCCGGGTTCAAACCCCGGAGACGACTGGTCTACCAAAAGTTTTTCTCAAATGTTTCCTCAAAGACGAATGCTGGTCCAGTAACCATTCTCAGAGCCCATCTCACCTCCTCTCTTCTACAAATTATCAGGTTTCAACCTTCCTCAATGCTCTTGAACATACAAGTGTATCCTCTTATCTGGCTGAATTAATTCATCCCCATTACACAAGCAGCCCGCCACAGATACTTGAGGGAACAATGGAACACGTGGTCTTTCCTCTTTTCCCTACAATTTTGCTCTTTTTAATATACAATTACTTAACACCCTAAGGAATTTTGGAGGGGATGTGTAGGTAAGCAAAACATTAAAATCCACGAAAGTAATAGAAACCTCTACATTAATAAAGTTGCTGCAATTGAAAGAAGTTCCCAAGGGGATACCTTCCTAACATAAACTCACCTTCAAAACTTCCACCCTCTACTTCAATTGTAATTGTAGGGGTATAATCCACAGAAAACACGAAAAATATGGCACTTCTCTAGCATTAACTTAATCGACTATAAACATTATAAACAAAATGGTCCAAAAGGACCATTGGATTGAGGTAGCAAGATGGGAAATTACTGATTGTTGAAAATAAGATTTATATTTCTTGAAATGGATGTTTACATATGTGACGAAGTTTCAAGATTGTACCCATCAGCATTTCTGTTTCTCTTTTACGCTTTTTCAAAATTTATATAACCTCAAGTTAATGGCTTGTTAAAGGAAATAACCATTTCCGAAAGCTCGACCATATGACAAAGGGGATTCTTTAACCTAGCCCAACAATTATTCTGACTGCAACCTCAAAAATTTACAAATACATTATATATATATATATATATATATATATATATATATATATATATATATATATATATATATATATATATATATATATATATATATATATATATATATATATATATATATATATATATATATATATATATATATATATATATATATATATATATATATATATATACAATAAAAGAATGAAAAACTCATAAATCTTGGTTCAAAAAGTATGAAACGTATATTACATCCACTCCTATCCCTCTCCATTGACTTTCTATACAGTACGATATTATTATTTTCGGGGAAAATTCGACTGAAAATCTTCATTTTTTATGATTATTTTATGATATGTTAGAGATAGATTTCGAGCCTTTGTTTCTTTGTACATCTTCAGAGCCCATGAGAAAGTTATCATGAACCTGTAACTTGATCAATTTATGTAGTTGTGTTTTTAACATGCCGAATATTTTCGTAATATTCTCACAGAGTAATAGAGAAAATAGAATCTCTTACATAACACATGTTTTCTCAAAATCTTTATAAATAGCATTGTAATTACTAGAATAACTACTAAGTTTAGTATTCCTTTTTATTTTCGTGTTGTTTTACACGTCTGATAAGAAATAAAATAATTAAATTTCATTCACAGAAATTGACGAAGTCTGGAAAGGATAGTTGGTCTTTGGCAGAGGTGGTACAAGCGATCGTGATACTTGCCCATTTCCATTCGTTATGTTCGTTTGTTTTCTCTTGCGGAGTGAACCAGGAGGTGGATCAAGAAGGCGCTTACCGCTATTACAGTGAGAAAATGAAAGAAATGGAAGCAGAATGTAGTGCAGCGTACGGTTTTCCTCAAAACATGCAGAATCACTCTAGATCTGGTAACTATCTTGTTCTTGATATCTTCTTTCAATTACATAATTACCACAGTACTAGCAAAACACACGAAACGTCAACAAGAAACGTGCTAGTAGTAGTTTACATTTGCCAGTACACTGGTGCTTTGGAGCACCCACTCTTTACTAGCACTTAAAAGTTGAGCGGTGTCCGAGTACACTCGTAAGCTAGTGCACTAGCACCAATGACTGCTCACACATATTATTTTCATGCTAGTGGCTTAGTACTCGGCTTAGTACACTAGCATGTCTAAATGAGCAGGGCCGGATTAACCCTTCCGGGCCCATAGGCAACAACCATGTTCGGGCCCTAGGTCTTTTCAAGTTAATAAAGGAATGTAACTTCCAGATGATCGACTCCAGGTATCATGTTACTACAAAGTCTTAAGTGATATTGCAACAACATGATTACTTTGACTTGATGATGCAGCATCACCTTACCTGACTTGTTAACTTTATTGAAATGGTCTTAATGAATAGGTTATAGATAAGTGATGAATGATGATCCCCAGGTTGCATGATGGGTTAGGAAAGAGAAATGGGACTGGATGCGGTTATTTTAAATTTAATCTCGTTAAACGCAATAAAATACAATAAACGAAAGAAAACAGTTTTGTGAAGTACAAATTGGAAAAAGTCAACTTCCAAGATATTTATTGCTTTTGTACAGTACAGTAAGTTTAAATATTAACTTTTATAACTTTTTTATAAACAAAATCGTTTAAAACATCTTGGAAGTTGACCCTTTCTTATAATGAATTCAAACAGTTCTGGGACGAAGACTGTTTATTAGTTCTACTACTCTGTACTAGATGGTTCTGTATGTATGAAGTATTTAATCAATTGACAACATGCGTCGAAAGAAAGCAATAATATTGTTGAGGAATTTCATACCAATTTTCAAATAAAATTTTCATTCGATGAAATTTTTTTTTCTTGGTGCGTGCGCGGGCCCCTAGTCTATGCGGGGCCCCTAGGCAGTTGCCTACTCTGCCTAATGGTTAATCCGGCCCTGTAAATAAGCCTTTATATTAAGAACGTCATTAACATTATACGGCTACTGATTATTATTGACGATTGGTAGTTTTGATAGCCTGGATAAATTCTATCGCGTGTATTTATTCATCCAAAATCTGATGATTGCAATCTCCACCTGATTATCGTAATTTAATTCAGATTGGAGGAACGTAACTTCTGGAGGTCCCCCGTCGCCTACGATTGAACCGGAAGTAGCCATCGTAGACCTGATGCAACGCATGAAGAGGTTGTCGGAACAGACCCAAGAGTGTACCCCCGTCGAACTTGCCAAGAGATTCGAGAATATCGAAACGCAGTCGGCTGAGATAGGGGTGGTGGGGGCAGAGCCGCACGACACACCTGCCGACATCACGTGCTTCGTGGAGAAGCCTAATTTCACGTATCAAGATTTTTCGAAGAGATCGGATCAGAAAAATATCAGCACCTTTAGAGTACAAGATTATTCATGGGACGACCATGGATTCTCCACTGTCAACAGGTGATGCAATGTTTTATTAAAGTTGGATTTGATACAAACTAACTTAGGTCTTATATGTATTCAGAATAATTCATTTTTATTTTTGTGCCATCTTCCGAAAGTTTCCTACATTCGTTGATTAATAGTTTTGAGTATTTGAACTAGATATGTTCAACATTATTCATATATAATGGTTGACGATGATGCATATATGTGGACGTCACTGCCTATATTTGACAGAAATCTTCTTTGTGAATGTCGGTCGGTTACACACACACACACACACATATATATATATATATATATATATATATATATATATATATATATATATATATATATATATATATATATATATATATATATATATATATATATATATATATAATATTCATCATTCAGCCGATACCGGTCCACTGTTGGACATAGGCCTCCCATGATTCCTTCACATTTCTCTACTTTGAGCCACCTGTATCCTGTATGAATACGTTTGATATCATCTGACCATCTAGTTGGTGGGCGTCCCCTACTTCTATAAGCCTCTTGTCTAGGCCGCCACTCTATAATACGTTTAGTTTATCTGTTATCCTCAATTCTTGCAACATGTCCTGCCCAACTCCACTTTAATGTTGTTATTTTCTTGTCAATACAAACGTCGAAATTCGTAGAAGAACTGGACTGATAGATGTAGTAGAGAAATATAGACCCTGTTGTTATGGTGTATATTGTTGTTATGGTGTATATTGTTAGAAGTTTGGAAGATCTCTAGGTCGCTTCACCCCTCAGACCATCCCTTGTCTATTTTTCTTGCTAGGTGTTCTCTCACTATTATTTTAGGAACCTAAATCTGTGACTCACAACTATCTTTTGAGTTTTTTGTCGTATCCATTTCATTATCTTGCGATATCTGTAGTTATTTCCAGAATACATCCCTCCATAGAAAACTACGCGACCTGAAGCTTTACTATGATTACTTTAGTAAGTGTTGGGATTTCGTATCCGTAGTATGCATTCATCAGATTTTCTTTCCTTCAGGTGTAGAGACTCTCTAGAATTGCAAATACTGAAATTTCTTCCTGGAACTGCCCATGCCGATATGATAAATTCTGCTAATTTCTGGAAGCAGGAAGCTAGATTTATGAATAAGTGGCCATCTACCTACTAGGTGGTGTTGTCTCTTGTTCAACTAGCTCACTGTCTATTACTTTTGCCCTCTTTAGGTTCCTCTTATTGCTGATTGTATTTAGCTCTGTGATCTGTTGCAATTCTTCAGGGATCCTATCAAGCAGAACAATCCACTTCTGCTTAGACCAGCGTTTCTCAACCTTCTAAGATTCTCGGCCCAATTTCCTTTCATAATGTGTATCGCAACCCCCCTAACCATGACATGGAATACTAAAAAAGTATCATTTCATTTGTTTCTGGAGCCCCAATTACCTAAACAATAAAATGCAATACTAAAAAGAAAAGGTCTTTTGTTGTGTGTGCTCGCGCCCCCCTAGGGGATGAGCCCTACAGGTTGTGAAACCCTAGCTTAGACCACTGTTGTTCTATTCCAGCTCTCAGAAGGGCTATTGCAGTGTTGTTGAAAAAAGCTTTGAAGATATTGCGTCGCCTTATCGTACCTCTTTGCAAGTGGAAAACGTGGGGGCACCTTCGTATATTTTTATCCTGGCTTCTCTGTATACGTTGGTTAGATTTTCCAAGTTTAGTTTGTCAACATCTCTGTTTGTTAAAACGTCAGTTATATCTCACATATGTATCAAAACTTTTTTCATTGATTGGTGCATGCCAAAACATGATAAGACTCTGCAAAATCTCATGGTATGAACCTTGATAGAAATTATTATTTCTCAGATTGATCTTTCTAAGGTCCTATTCGTTAAGACTAAGTGACAAACTTGAATTATCTTCCGCAGATTATACAACGATGTAGGTAACTTGCTGGACGACAAATTCAAGACTGCTTACAACTTGACCTACTATACCATGGGCGGCAGGACGGACGTCGACACTTCCCGGTTCCGTCGGGCCATCTGGAACTACATCCAGTGCCTGCTTGGGATCAGACACGACGATTACGATTACGGAGAAATCAACACGCTGCTCGAGAGATCGCTGAAGACCTTCATCAAGAGCGCCTGTTGTTATCCCGAGAGGGTAACCAAAAAAGATTACGATAGGGTGCTAAGGGAATTCAAGCACAGTGAAAAGGTATGTCAAATTGTGAAAACTTGCACTAACCAGTAGGTAACTTACATAGCCACAATGTCGGAAATTTTATATTATACTTTATATAGTGTCTGTAAGAATGCCGTTTCGTCATTTTTTCTAAACTAAACTAAGCCTAATTAGACCAGGGTAGAAGCCTTTAAAAATGATAAAAAGTGACAAAAAATAATAGTAGGACGAAACCCATTATAAAATGAGGAGAATATGATAAAAATGAAAGGAAAAATAATTTACGGGCGATTTGAGGTCGGGAAGGTGAAGGGGGTGGGTTTTTAAGGGTAAAAAACGGTTTATCTCGATTTCCGGCAAAACTACAAGTCCTATGGAAGAAAGTCAAATGACAAAGTTGTAGGTAATAAAAAGATCTACAACTTTTGTATTCACACTTTTTTCACATAACCTCAAAATTTATGTGAAAAATTCAAAAAACCACGTTTTTGGTTTTTTATTTCTATCTTTCACAGAAAAAAATTGTTTTCAACGGAATTTGGTGAAAACTTACCTTTTTATGTTCCAAATGCACTGTAATTTATTTGATTTGAAATATTCATTTTTTCACCTTATTTTGACTTAACATCGAAAAAGCACCCTAATTTTCAATCGAAAATTCACCTATCAAAATATCAGCTTTTTCCAAGAACTTGATGTGCTTCATGTTCGATGAAATCTCTACTTTCCGATGATGTATAAATTGCTATAGTAAATGTTCTCAGAAAATGCAAAAAAATCGACAAAAACTCAAATTCGAATTTTTTTTATGTACAATTTCATCTAAAAAATGTGACTGCTGCAATTTTTTTCAATGAAACAGTTGATTTATTAAATTCTAATCATATTTATGTCATAAAAAATACTATAGTAAATGTTCTCAGAAACACAAATGTTTCCTCATTCATCCGCCAATGTTGAGCAGATATTCTCGATGACCGTGGCTATGGCCAAAGAATATTGGTATAATTCTAAAAAATAACTATATATATATATATATATATATATATATATATATATATATATATATATATATATAATACATATATATATATATATATATATATATATATATATATATATATATATATATATATATATATATATATATATAGAGAGGATATATATCGCGGGGAAATAGTATATAAAACAAAAGCAAATTTATCGGTCTAGCCCGCATATGTCGAAGCAGCCGTTGACACGTGTTTCGGACTCATTGGTCCTCATCAGAACGGCGTAGCCAAGTATGCGATGGAAAACCTGGAAATGAAACAGCAACAACAAGCAGAATCCTTTGCTTCGGAAGACCATCACACATTTGTGGTACATTGTTCGAACTCTCCGGTTTGGGAGATTTGGTCAAACTCTGACCACGGAGGCGATTAATGCCATCCGCGAGATCCTGGACCGTGGAAATAAACTACAAAGAGGATATTTATCGCGGGGAAATAGTATATAAAACAAAAGCAAATTTATCGGTCTAGCCCGCATATGTCGAAGCAGCCGTTGACACGTGTTTCGGACTCATTGGTCCTCATCAGAACGGCGTAGCCAAGTATGCGATGGAAAACCTGGAAATGAAACAGCATCCGATTTTGAGTCCAAATATACCTACCGATTTCTGTGTAATAGTTTCAAATATGAATCCTTCAAAATTATTGTTGCATTTCTGCATTGTTTTACTGGTTGCGATACAACATCTGGATTTGCCGGGAAAGGAAATGTGAAAAAAGTGTGAATGCAAAAGTTGTAGATCTTTTTATTACCTACAACTTTGTCATTTGACTTTCTTCCATAGGACTTGTAGTTTTGCCGGAAATCGAGATAAACCGTTTTTCACCCTTAAAAACCCACCCCCTTCCCCTTCCCGACCTCAGATCGCCCGTAAATTATTTTTCCTTTCATTTTTATTTTATTCTCCTCCTTTTATAATGGGTTTCAACCTACTATTATTATTTTTTGTTCCAAAAATTATCGACCCTGGTCTATAAGGACTACACCTCTCATAAAAAGTGTAGTTCGAACTGAATGCTAGCGTTAATTTTTCTATTTAACTATGTTATGGATGATGAATAATGAAGCAGGAATATCATCTGATTATGCTAGTAAAAGGTTAGATTAACCTGATGGCATATTTCGCTGCACAATCACATACAATTGTAACAGAAATCGACAACTCATCAATTATTAATTATCTGTCATATAATTCTGTTAAAATATTAGCCATAAATATATTTGTTTTACTAGGCACAAAAGCACGAGATTTAATGCCGCGGCTGGTGGTAGCCGAGGCTAGGAAACCAGCCAAGGCATTAAATCTGCTTTTGTGCCGTGTGAAACATATAATTTTTTCTTCAAATTTGCTCCAATTTCACGAAAAATCGTCTCTTTTATACTTATTTTAATAATTATTGCGTTTCATCAAAGGTAACTGGCTTTTCGTTACTATGTTTACCGCTGATGACGTTTGTCATTTTTTCATTTAAAAGTCAAGAACTTTTACTGCCTAGGCAGAAAAAGTTCTGCATAGGCAGTAAAAGTATCCCTTGCAAGCCTATTTAGTGTCATTAAAAAGCTACATTTAATGTCATTTGGAGAAAAATATATATTTTCCGCCAACGTCAAAAAATGACGACTTTTTTAACCTCAGTTCTCGATGTTGAAGTTTGATTTCACAGACGTCCTTTTGTTTTCACTTTTTTGTCCGGCCGTGAGCGTAGAAAAAAGTACACCTTTTTGTACTCTCACGGCAATATCAAGAACGTCGGGCGGCGTACAGTTGGGTTCCGAATCCGACAGAATGTAATCTGTGAGAAAAATTTTATATATTTGAATACAATAAGTCATTTCTTAATACTCTACTCGGGTACTTACCAAAAACGCACAGTATTATGATGCGTAGATAAGTGACTATAAATGTTTCTGACAATTATTTTGTTGAATTGTCAAATTTGTGTTGCCTTGACAAACAAAACCAGTAAGCAAAGCAATCTAGTTCTACGTTTCTTCACATCTAATCCTTTTTAAAAATATCATCTTAATTCTATCGTTTGAACACCGTTTGCGGAAAAAATAGCATGTTTTATTCGGAGAAAAGCACTTTTTGTGGCCTCACTGCGTTCAGCCGACAAACATTTAGTCTCGTCACAAAAAGTATCACTTTTACTCCTAATAAAACAATATACTATTAGTGTGAATTGACTCTGATTTGGACTATTTTTACTGGTACCTCGAACATATTTACTTGCAGTATGTTTGTAATTTTCTCTTTTCTTCTTTCATTATCGTTCAATTTTAACATTCCGAGAATTGTGCTTGTTTATATTGTTTTAATTTAATTCGATAATAATGATTGAAGGTTATTATTTCTATTCATATCGTGTTGATTAATGGGTTAATATGGCTGACTTATGTATATCAACATTATTCCATTAAAAACAGAATACGTCTGTAATTATATAACCAAACTCCGACTCTGAAAATTCTAATTGCAACAAAACATGATTGTTCACAGTATGGACTGAATAATTCTACCAGATTTCGTTTTGGTGTTTTTACAAACTTAAATGTTTCTTCTGAAATATTGTCCATATGATGAAACATGATGGATGCATGATTACCGCATTTGTTTGATATACAATACTGTTGAGGTTAGATATTGATATTCATGCTTAAGTAGGTTAGAAATATCAAGATGGTCGCCTACAAATGTTCGATACAACAAGGGTATTTTGCGGTTTTTTTCGGAACCTCAACGGTATTGTACATCAAACAAATGAGTTAATCACGCGTCATGTTTCATCATATTGACAATGAAAGAACAATCAAGTGTGTAAATACACCACAACGAAATCTGGTAGAATTATTCAGTCCATTATGTAAATAATCATGTTTTCTTGCAAATATATATATATATATATATATATATATATATATATATATATATATATATATATATATATATATATATATATATATTATATATATATATATATATATATATATATTATATTTATATATATATATATATTTATATATATACCGTAGAACGGGGCTAAATTGGAAATGCGGGATATTTTAGAATTATTCATAAACCTGTAACTTCATCTGGCAATCCTGTTTAGGTACAACACAATTCCGCATAAATTACACTGTAAATTGTAATATAGTATACATACTTATACTTCAGACTTTAGATGATTTCAGTATTCGTAAGCGTGGTAATGGTCTGTTAGACATTGAAAAAGTGAGGCGGAAAATCCACCAATATTTGAGCCTGTCAAACTTTCAGTGCTAGTGCGTCGTGGATGAGAGTTATAGCAGTTAAGTTTTACATAAAAAATGGTGTTGATGTTAGTATCATTGTGCAAAAAAGTTATAAACATTATGCTACCCCAAAATTTTTTATGGTCCTTTTTGAAGATCGGGGCTATTCTGGATGGTGTTTTTATAATCATTCCAAAATATCCCCGGTCTTCTAAAATCACCTCATTCTTTGAATTATCAATGATATATACCTTATATTATTCTTGATTTAAAAATGTATGTTTTCCAATTTAACCCCATATACGAGGTAACTATAATTAATGCGTTATTCTTACTGATTCTAAAATATCCCCGACCCACGAGGCTATTTTAGACAAGTCTAAAACAATTTTTTTTTCAGCACCCTGTAAGAATAGGGACCTATTTATCATAGAATAATATTTGGTCGTATATAAACCTATCCAAAAATTATTTTTAATTACTCTTTCTGCAATATTAAAAATAATGAAAAAAAAGTCTACAATAGCCCCGTTCTACGGTATATATATATATATATATATATATATATATATATATATATATTCTTTGAACTATTATCAGGCTCTTGCACCGTTTTATTATAAAACGTCGTTTAACTAAACTTGGTTTATGCGGTATTTGAGATGGCTTAAACGCCGTTTATATTTTGGTGCAAGCGAAAATGTCAAATTAAACTCGGTTTATCCTTAAACTTAGTTAAATAATATACGGTGCAAGAGCCTATTCATATATTTTCTCACAATGTAATGTTCATGGCTACAAAATTGTCGCAACGTCAATAATAGACAATAATTTGCATGACGCCTGAATTGTGTTAATGTAACCTAACACTAAGAACATTACATTGTGAAAAAAGGTATTATATATATATATATATATATATATATATATATATATATATATATATATATATATATAATTATATATATATTTATATATATATATATATATATATATATATATATATTATTATTTATTCGAATTGTTGTTGCTTGTGAACTATTTCTAATCTCTTGATAATTATTAGCAATAACAGGCTTGTTGAATCTCAAAAAACTCGA
This sequence comes from Cynegetis impunctata, assembly GCA_030704885.1. Classification (NCBI taxonomy): domain Eukaryota; kingdom Metazoa; phylum Arthropoda; class Insecta; order Coleoptera; family Coccinellidae; genus Cynegetis; species Cynegetis impunctata. Next base: position 956,727 of record JARQZK010000015.1, on the reverse strand, counting down.
TTTTATTAAAAAGTTGACGTTTCACCACGACATTCGTGGCTTTATCAAAACTTTTGAAAATATTGAAATCTCTTTCACATTTATTGATTTGAAAAAATTTGAATAGTATACTGTAATAATTGTAATAAATCATATATAGGACAAACTTTTCAAAATTTAGAAGAAAGATTAAAAGCACACAAATATACCAGAACACAAACCACAGCACTAATCAAACATAAAAACAATGAGAATCATACTTTCAACTTCAATAGCACAAAAATTTTAGAATTGGAAAAAGATCAAAAACGCAGAGAAATTTTAGAAATGTTACATATTCAAAAAAATTTAAATAAAGTCGTAAATGATAGAACAGATATCAAACATTTGAGTTCAATATACGCAGATTTAATTCATTAATTTTTCTAATAAACAACATAAATCAAAACAAAATAGTTCAACAAACAAACTCTAACCATAACAACTCATCTTCTTAGACAAAATCTAAACATCTAGAATTTTCAATTTTTCTAAAAAGAAAGTATAGTTTAGAACATGTGATCTCCAAAATTACAAGTTGTACATTACGTGGGTGAAGGTTTCTGTGGTTCCCTTCCCATCTAATATCAACAGACCTGTTGATATTGGACTAAATAGCACGTAATTAATAACTGAAGACCTAGTAGTACCCTATTCATTGACTTTTCAAAATCAAAATAATTTGAACCTATTTCGAACATTACGTGGGTAAAGGTTTCTGTGGTTTCCCTTACCATCTAATAATAACAGATTTGAATGTTAATATTGGACTGAATAGCACGTGATAAATAACAAAGAACGGCCACAGCCGAAATATTTAAGTGAAACATAGTAGTCTTTTTTAACTACTCAGATTTTTTCAAATCAATAAATGTCGAAGAAATTTCAATTTTTTCAAAAGTTTTGATAAAGCTACTAATGTCGTGGCGAAACGTCAACTTTTTAGTAAAATCGAGTTTTTTGAGATTCAACAAGCCTGTTATTGCTAATAATTATCAAGAGATTATATATATATATATATATATATATATATATATATATATATGTATATATATATATATATATATATATATATATATATATATATATATATATATATATATATATATATATATATATATATATATATATATATATATATATATATATATATATATATATATATATATGCATATTTCATGATGCAGATTTTAATATTCAAACCTATTTTCAAAAGTTAGAAATATCGACTGATTACAGTATGGTATATTATAGTGTATCACAAGTTAGTGCTATTTTTGTCTTTGTTATTTCAATCGGTTATAAATTAATAGCTCATTGCCAACAAGGTTATATTAAATGAGATTTCGCTTTAATGACGAGTGTCGTTCATGTTTCAGGTTCATGTGAATTTAATGGTACTGGAAGCCAGAATGCAAGGAGAACTTTTGTACTCAATGAGAACCATTAGTCAATATATGACTCGATCCTGAAAGGCGGAGAATATAGTGCCAGAAATATGAAAGAGTTAGTGGTTTGGATCGCGTTAAAGGAAATATTCTATGGAAAATAACGTCGTTATAATAATAATACCACTTACTTAGGCTATAATGGACAAAAAACCTTCACTTTCTTGTAATATTGATTAATATGAAGAAACAATTTCGATAGAGTGGTGATCTATATAAAGCATCTGATTTTCGGTTGCCCTCTTCTATTCCGATTTAAAGGGCAATATCAATGAGTTGAAATAACAGACCAATATTCTGAAATCTGAACAACATGGACATATCAAATGATGCGAATGATGTTAAATTCGTCATGCTTTCCATTTGGTTAATTCACTGAATGAATTTTCATGTTCAGCATTGAGTTTCTATAAATTGTATTCTTATGTGATACATAATTCTATGAAAAATTAAGGGGAACAATAAATAGTTTGTTGGTTCGATAGAATGATGAATTAATCGCATGGAAAGTTAATTACATAGTTATCACTTGTATTTATTAAGCAATATTTTCTTTTAAATATTGCATCGTTTAACGTTTTGAAAAAAAGTCTTTTCAAGGTTCATTTCGAATTCTGTATTTTCGTCATTGAAATTGTTTCAGTAAAAGGAAGACATATTGTATTCAACTTAATATATGGGCACTATTAATTTTTTATCGTTCAAAATATATCTATAAAAAGAAGTTGACTACTACTTTCTGTAAATATTGAATATGTATATGTGTAAAGTTTTTGTGTAAATATGAATATAATTTTATCGCGAAGTTAGAAATTTCATATAATTCTGTCTCTCTTTCATGAATTTTTTTAATAATTGAAAATTTTAAGCAAAAGTAGCCGGTTCTGAGAATGAAAGGAAATCAACGGATATTTTAAGTCCGTGGAATACCATATTACATATTCGACATTATGATCTCAATGTAATATTAAGAAAAAACACATTTGTTCATCAATCTCTCTCAAGATGAATATTATATATTTTAGTAAGAGTTTTCGAATATTCTAATATCAACAAAAATGAAGAAGAATAACGTAAGATTAAACAATTCGGTTAATTTTCCTGTATTCAGATGTCCAAGACAATCTTTGGACTTCTGTATTTTCTAAATCAGTTTGATTCATAGTTTATGTGCTGCGTGAGATATAAAAGTGACTTTACGATCTTAATCATTCTAATCATAAGTCAGGTACAATTTATTAGGCCAAGCTACAGAGATTTTTTCATGTAAAAAGTGTTAGAAGAAAACCAGCTGCGCCGTTGTTTGTAAAATAGTTCCATATGATATAGTGATATGTTTTTCACTCGACTTTATTATTTATAACTTTGTTATTAACAATTTTATGCAGAAAATCGCGTTTTTTTTTAGTTTTTTGCTTATAAAGTTGAAACTATCACAGTAATCGTGATGGCGTCCACAGACTAATTGTAGGAAATGAAAAGACGAAGAAAATGAGAGGTCGGACGACTCGATCAGACCCTTAGTTTAAGAGAAAATCGGAAAAAACCAGCCAAAATGCAGTTTTTTCAAAAATTCTTAACTCGGTTATTTTTTGAGTTGTACCGCAGATCCTCCGGCCAGTATTAGTTATTGATATAAACTTCATTTGTGCGAAGATCAGGAACTGTCCGATGCATAGTTTTTGACCTGTGGCCATTTGATTATGTTACTATGCAATTTTCCAGCAGACCTGAATGCGACGTTTTAATGTTCCATTTTTCAGTTTTTCGCTTATAACTTGAAAACGGTGCGTGGCAGTGAAAAAATTATTCAGTACAAAGTGGAAGCTTATTAAATTTTCTACAAGTTTAGTGATATAATTTTTTTCAAAACACTGGACCGTTTTCGTGCTACCGGCTTTGTATCATCAGATCAGAAACTGTCCGATGCATAGTTTTTGATCTGTGGCCATTTGATTATGTTACTATGCAATTTTCCAGCAGACCTGAATGCGACAGGTATGGTCCGATTTCAATTTACTAAAAAGATTTTGAAATTAGAATTCTCATAGTTCAAAACGTTCATCTTGGTTTTTCATAAAAACACTGAGAAATATGTTAAAAATAAAGCTGAACATGACAAAAAACGGCCGAGCGCGTGAGAGTAGTTGAAGAGTGGGGGTTTACAATTATTATCTGACAACGTTGCCTGCTGCTCTACCCCCACTCTTCAACTACTCTCACGCGCTCGGCCGTTTTTCGTCATGTTCAGCTTCATTTTTAACATATTTCTCAGCGTTTTTATGAAACACCAAGATGAACGTTTTGAACTATGAGAACTCTACTTTCAAAATCTTTTTAGTAAATTGAAATCGGACTATACCTGTCGCATTCAGGTCTGCTGGAAAATTGCATAGTAACATAATCAAATGGCCACAGATCAAAAACTATGCATCGGACAGTTCCTGATCTTCGCACAAATGAAGTTTATATCAATAACTAATACTGGCCGGAGGATCTACGGTACAACTCAAAAAATAACTGAGTTAAAAAATTTTGAAAAAACTGCATTTTAGACGGTTTTTTCCGATTTTCTCTTAAACTAAGGGCCTGATCGAGTCGTCCTACTTCTCATTTTCTTCGTCTTTTCATTTTCTACAATTAGTCTATTGACACCATTATACTTTGATAGTTTCATTTTTATAAGCAAAAAACTGCAATTTTTTTCATTAAATTGTTAATAACAAAGTTATAAATAATAAAGTCGAGTGAAAAACATATCACTATATTATATGGAACTATTTTACAAACAATGGCGCAGCTGGTTTTCTTCTAACACTTTTTACACAAAATGCTCCCTACAAATCTCTGTAGCTTGGCCTATATGTGAATTTTACGTGTCAATTCCTCAAGGCATAACCTTCTAACAGATTTCATCCAAAGTACCCAATTGAACTTTTCGAAATTATATAACTCAAATTAAATAAGAGAGAATTCCATACCACCCTAGATTACTATCAATAAAATATTTAATTTCTAGTAGTTTTCTAACCAAATAAATTTTTGTAATAACCAAAGAAGCATGCTATGCCAAATAGACTAGGTCACATTGTCTACTTTTGTCATAAACAAAACTGACAAATTGATTTCAATATAAACTATTTTCATTCGTCAACATTTGTTTATATTTTAGAGTGAATCAAATATTTTTCAAATAAATTGAATCTTACAATTATATGAAGAGTTATTTAATTGTGAAAACGATCAGCTTAATGTTTCTTTTATTTGCTCATCTGAATTATGCTATAGATTGTGATCAAAACAAATCCTGTAAATATTATTATTGAATTTTTTTGTGATTAAATTCAAGAATCCATATTTATGAACAGTAAAAAACGCCATTTTTATTGTATTATTTTCATATTCCGAAATGAATATAAAAAATACTTTGCTTACTCGAATAAACTGCTATGAACGTGGCAGAACTTCATCAACTTGAAAATTATTCCATAAAAACGCTATTATTTTCATACTCATACATAAATATGTTTTAACTTATACCAAATTATCTATAGAGAAATCAATTCAATAGTAATATGCATGAGACTAATTTCGAAAAAATATACCTCACGTAATATTTCAATTGATGATGAATATATTTGAATACCTGTTAGATTCTTTTATTTTCTTATTGTACCCCTTTGTATTGGCAATTTCCCCTTCAAATGGAACTTATCCACAGAACAGAATTTTTACAATTTTATTCACAGGTAGTTCGAAGACATAAATGTATATATATATATATATATATATATATATATATATATATATATATATATATATATATATATACAGCGTGGAACAGCCAAATGGAATAAATCCGATAACGAATAAATGAGAGCGTGTTGGGAAAAACGCTTGGACACCTCGATTTGTATTTTTAGATGCGCATTTTTTTCAAAAAAAAATAATTATATAGGGTGTGTCATGTGACAGTGGCCGATACCAACTTTCTTATTTTAAATACAACCCCCTGTATATTATTAGTTTTTTGAATTCTTCAGAAAATTCTAGACATAATTCATGTACAATGGCCCTTACCTATCTTCAACTGTTTCGGAAATATTAATGTTAATATTATGTTTTCAGATGTATTACAAAAATTAACATTAAAAAAAGAAAATTATTTTATTTCACAAATAATGTAAAACAAACAAAAAACTATTAATTTCAATGTAAGAGATGTTCAAAATGTTCGCCGCGAACGTCTTGGCAACATGCTAATCTGGTATAGAAATGTCTTCTAACGTTTGTAATACATCTGAAAACACTTAATATTTCCGAAACAGTTGAAGATAGGTATGGGACATTGTATATGAATTATGTCTAGAATTTTCTGAAGAATCCAAAAAACTGATAATATACAGGGGGTTGTATTTAAAATAAGAAAGTTGGTATCGGCCACTGTCACATGACACACCCTATATAATTATTTTTTCTTGAAAAAAATGCGCATCTAAAAATACAAATCGAGGTGTCCAAGCGTTTTTCCCAGCACGCTCTGATTTATTCGTTATCGAATTTATTCCATTTGGCTGTTCCACACTGTATATATATATATATATATATATATATATATATATATATATATATATATATATATATATATATATATATATATATATATATATATATATATATATATATATATATATATATATATATATATATATATATATATATATATATATATATATATATATATATATATATCTAGTTATGTGATAACTTACATCCAGGCACACTCATCCGATTTTGCTATGAACATCGGAAAATAGAAGAAACAGACAAATTGACAAACAGCTTTTTGTTAAGTTAAGCGAGGTTATTCAATTAGTTTTTTTTTTGACGCCAGATTCAAGTAGAATTTGTTAAAATGCGCATGTTCAAGCATTAGACAGAATATGTTTTAATAAAATAAAGCTTCTCCCAGTATGTATAGAATATTTTCAAGATCTAACAAAAAATAATTAACTTACATGAAAGCTTTTCAATTTGGAATGAGGAAGTTGTAGTCTACTTTCTGTGTGATCATAAAATTTTTGATGTGAAGATGTGCGATATGATTTCCTGATATGCATATTTAAAAGAACGATTATAGTATGTTATCAATCTAACTATTATAAGCACATATCGATCACAAATATACAAAAACCTGAAATGTAAGTGACAACTAGTAAAATTATGTACACGAAAAGTACAGTTTTGGTTCAAAATTTTTGCATTGTGCTTATAATTCAATCCGCTTAGTATTCTTTCAGGTTCAATATTTAAAGGATTTAGATGACTCGTCTGTGTTAATGTGAGTAATTTCACGCTTTAACTTCTGAATTATATGAATGTGATACAATTAAATATATCTATTCTTGAATTGTTTACACTCCTGATGTTCAAGTACGAAGTTTTAACATAGCATGTACATTAATTTTTGTATCTTGATGATATGTTTCAGAAGCTTCTTACTGAGTTTACCAGCAATTAGAAATTTGAAAACACTTACTCATGTATTCAATCAATAATATTCCTCATCTCTTTTTAATTAGTTATATCATATTAGTAACCTTTTTTGTTTCTTTTTTAATTAAAGAAATTTGAATATGAACGTACCTTCTCCAAAATTATATGAAAACAATTTATATAATAGAAGAATTGATAAAATAATTAATGTGAAAATAAAACTAATTTGAAAGACTGTAATTCACTTGAATAACCAACAGAAAATGGAACATTCCCAATAAAATAAATTTGCAGTATATTAAAATACTGTCTCATCAAATCCTTCTATTCTTTGAGTCTTCCTTTATTAAATGAGTCAAATTTGTCAAAAGAATTGTCGAATTTTTATTCGAGTTTTATTTGTAGTGTAGTTTTTCATATGCTCTTCAATCTTTCCATTCAACATTCTCAAAACTTCATGTCTACATATTTCAGATATTTGTAAACATTTACAGTGTTCCAATAGGGAATATGATCATTAATGTATATATCGATATCATCTATGGAAGCTGGAGAATAAGTTAATGTTCCATTTTCGCTAGTTGGTGGTCCGTTGCTGTAGCGAGATTTGTGAAAAAACTGCTACCTGATTCATAATGAAATCTGTTGTTTTCAGTGGTGGGAATTTGATCCCAATTTGTGATATTTATCTGAATGTGATTATCGTGTAATAGAATTTAGATTGTTTAAATTGAATATCTAAAGATAAGTTTTGTTGATGTTTAACCATAAACTTTTAGTGAGATGTTTTAATTTGAATTAATCAACTTCAAATAAAGTAGTTTTGATTCCAATACTAACCTTTTGCAATATTGTGAAACCCTTTCACTTTTTCTACGTATATAAAGGAATTCGCTTGAAAGCGATATAAAAAACTGAAAAGTTACAATGGCTACAGAGTGCAAAAATAGATAAGTGAATGACTTTTTTTCAATTTCCACAACAATTACCATTCTATGAATAAATAACAAAAAATTTATTCATGAAACTTGGAAACAAAGATGGAGGCTGGTGACTGCCAATCTTTAATGATGTCGCACCTGCGTTATGATGAAAAAGGATTCTGCATTGGCTTGAATTGGTGCCCGATATCTTCGATCGACTTTCAAGTTATATTAAGACATATTTCCAGCTCGATTCGGTCTTTAAGGCTTTAACCAGTGGATGAACGGTTTTTTATTGGTCTGAGAAGATATTAATCTAATTGAATATTCCTTATTCGAGATTATAATCATTCATCGAAGATTTAGTCAAAAGTAATGACCGACAACTCAATTGTTGCTTTTCATTCGAATAAGAAAATCCGAAAAATTATATATATATAAATATATATATATATATATATATACATATATACATATATATTTATATATATATATATATATATATATATATATATATATATATTTATATATATATATACATATATACATATAAACATATATATGTATATATATATAAATATATATATATATATATATATATATGTATATATATATATATATATATTATATATATATATATATATACATATATACATATATATATATATATATATATATATATATATATATATATATATATATATATATATATATATATATATATATATATCAGGCGCGGATCCAGAGGGGGGAACTGGGGAAACGTTTCCCCCCCCAAATGGCCCGGGCCCACCTAATTTTTTTGATTGGGAGCTACTCGATTTACTATTTCCCAAAATACCTGGACCTTTTGGCTTTTGAATATATAAAAGTTCCCCCCCCAAAAGTCGGGTCTGGATCCGCGCCTGATATATATATATATATATATATATATATATACACAGTGCGATCCGCATATAATGGACTCGAGCGGACAAAGAGATATAGTTCATTATGTCCGAGTGTTCTGCTTATGAGAATCAAACAACACATGATAAGAGAACTACATTTAATTGCTAAATATGGTTTACAAAATATTATTCCTTAAAAAAATCAGTTATTTTACTTTGAACAGAGTGTTTTTTCATATAATTGTTCTGCAAAATAAGTTTAACTTTATTTAATTTTGAAAACATTTCACTGCTGTTTTCTTGCTGGAGGAAATAGCATATTTTTGAAAAGTTCAGAGACAAATACGACGCAACGTACCGAATAACATTCACAGAGCTGCAAGCCCCAGTCGAAAGGTCGAAAGAATACTGCATAATATTGCATCAGAACACATCGTGCTGGGGAAATCACCGGGGGAATCACAGAAAAAACTCGCATATGATAGACTAATTCGGTCCACTACAGGCGAGGTTCCATTATAAACGAGTCCATCTTGTCCGAGTATTTTACACGTGTTTAATCCGGGACTTGAAAATTAGTTCATTACATGCGAGTTTCCATTATAAATGGATTATACTGTATGTATATATATATATATATATATATATATATATATATATATATATATATATATATATATATATATATAAATATATATATATATATATATATATATATATATATATATATATATGTATATATATATATATAATTATATATATATATATATATATATATATATATACATACATATATATACATACTCATATATGTTTATTACATATATAAGTAAATATCCACACTGTCTTAGTGAATGACAGGTAACAAAAGTACTTTTGTTGCTGGTAATCTTCTACCTTTTGAATTGTTTTTGTCTTGGTTTATTATCTAGTCGGGATGATTTATGTTAGTTATAATTAATTTTGAACAAATCGTCTTTATCTGTTTGTTTTATCCATGTTTTAACTTTTATTCTCAACAAATTTATTTTTGTCTTGATTTCTTCTGGAATCAAGGTAGGTTTATAACTGTGGTTCTCCATAATCCCCACATTCTTATTATTATTATTACATATTGATAAGGGCAGAGGGACAGGTCCCTATTATGCCCAAAAATAGAGAAATTTCAGAATAATTGACCTACAAGCATGTACATATGAACCAAAATGAAAAGAAAATACAATATTATAAAATGAGAAAAATAACCATTATCTACCCCGATAGAAATTTGTCCAGTCCGTTTTTAAATGTGTTTGTAGATGAAGCAGATACAATGGTTGCGTTGAGATTATTCCAGCTGTCGAAAATTGTCCTATTTGGTAGGAAGTAATTCTGTCTCGACCTAGCAGAAAAGTTTTCCTTCTTGAGCTTGAACTGATGACCTCTGAGACGTTCGTCGCGATTAACGGTATACATCACGTCGAGATTTCCAAATTGATTTTTAATATTTTGAATGTGATAATCAGGTCACCACGGTGGCGGCGAAGTTCGAAGGAGGTTAATTGAGCCATAGAAAGTCTTTTCTCGTAAGAGGGTCTTCTCAGTCCAAAGTAGACATTCGAGTAGACCTTCTCTGAACGTTTTCCAGAAGAGCCCTATCGCGAGCCAAGTCAGGGTACCACGCTGGACCAGTGTACTCGAGAATTGGTCTCACATAAGTAGTGTAGTCTACAGAACGACCGAAAAGAGATTCGCGAGAAACACCTACGAATAAGATATAACTTCGATTTCGCACGCTTACAGATTGAAGTAATATGATCGGACCAAGTTAAGGTACTGTTTACGATCACTCCGAGGTCGTTGAAGGAAAACACCGAAAGTAATGGTTGACCATCAACAAGGTACGGTGCGAGTGGGTTGTTCTTTCCTATTCTGAGCACGACACACTTTTCAGAATTTAAAGGAAGTAACCATTGAGAACACCAGGCAGAAACAGAGTCCAAGTCCTCCTGAAGCGTTAACTGGTTTGTGAGAGGATTGGCGTAAATTTTTGCGTCGTCGGCGTAGAAGGATATTTTGCTTGAAATAAAATGAGGAATATTGCTGGTGTAGACCGGAAATAGTAACGGTCCCAGGACAGATGCCTGTGGCACTCCACTTTCCACTATCCTTTCCCGTGAAAAAGCGTCACCGACTCTCACTTTATATAGTCTACGTGTTAGGAAAGCGTCAATCCAACGATGCAAGGAGCCACGAATGACGAAATGCTCCAGTTTGTGCAAAAGCCTACGCTTAGGAACTCGATCGAAAGATTCTGAGAAGTCCAGATAAACTTCTTGTCTCATTGTTTTACATGCTTTCGGTACTTCAATTTCCCCTTTGTATATTGTCGGGTGATTGTGTTTCCAAATTGTACCTGTATGTCCTACCCCAAGCAACTATGCCGTAAGATAATCAATCAGTGAGTGCATGGTAAAGTATTTTCATAACTTTATTGATGGAAGTGCAGTGTGCTTGACAAAGAAATACGTAAAGTTTTATAATATATATTGACTTTTAATTAACACAACTCAAAACTTGTAAAAATAATAATGGCGTCTATAAACAAAACTGAATCTGTATAATTAACTAATTTTTATCATACACATCCGTGAACATCACAGATTCACAATCATTGATATATCTATGAACATAGAATTTACCATTGTTTTCAACACACCCCCTCAATGGTAAAACACAAAATAATATAATAAGTATACAATATTATTCTAATCCTAAATGTTCACTGAATTTAACAAACATAATCGAACCTAACGGTTTGGTGAATAAATCAGCAAGTTGTTCGCTTGTATTAATATATCTTACATCTACAACATTGTCTTTGATTTTATCGCGAACAAAGTGCATTTTAATATCCACATGTTTCAAACGTTTATGAAATTCAGGATTCTTGCTCACTTTTATCGCAGAATGATTATCTTCAAAAAGAATAACACAAACATAATCATGATACAATTCAAAATCATACAATAAATAACGAAGCCAACATGCTTCACTAACCGAATTGCTCAAGGTGATATATTCTGCTACGTCCTCTTTACATTTGAACACCCTTTTACTTTCAATTGCTTCGACATCTTCCGGATTTTGTTCTATTATACATGTTTCGTTCTATTCCAAAGCACCAATTTCTTGGTTGATGGCCTCTCTACATTCCACACTATTTTCACTTTCCATGGCTTCTTCATAGGATGCTGGTTCGTCTTCTTCAAGTGAACATGTCAACACTACTTCGTCAACATCGAGTTCATAGTCCTGAAGTCTTGTTGTTTGTCTTCTGTTTCTGAGGTTATATCTAGGATTTTGTTGAACATCATTGATTACAACTTCTTCAGATTCTGGAGTGCGATTATCTCCATTAACATTTGCAAAATTTGAATTTTTCTCTTGTTCTATGAAATCTTCATTCTCTTCAGAATTTTCGCATTGAACAATAACCTCGTCTTTGTTACTATATGAAACATCTTGCTCCAATTTCTTCTCTGGTAAAAATATCACATCTCTATGAAATTCCACTTTATTTTTCTGGGGAAAATAAATTCTGTATCCTTTTACTTCCTCACTGTAACCAACGAACAAACCAATTTCATTTTTGGAATCCCACTTTAAACGTTTTTCCTTAGGAATATGCACTGAAACCTTGGTGCCAAATACTTTGAATTCTTCAAAGTTGGTTTTTCCATCACATCCAAAGTTCATATGGTATTTTTCTTATTTATAGAACTTGTACCAGTAACGATTCAAAAATGTAAACTGCGGTATTAATTGCTTCTGCCCAAAACTTCTTATCCATACAGCTTATCATTGATCGTGCTGCTTCTAAAGTATTCTAATTTCTCGTTTCAGCTCTTCCATTTTGTTGTGGGGTATAATAACAGATTCGTTGATGACGAATGCCAAGTTTCTCCATAATACTCTAATTTCTTCATTGATGAATTCTAGGGCCATTTGTCTGTTCTAAGAACTTTCATTTTATTTCCTGTCTCTCTTTCTGCTAAAGCTATGAATTTTGCTAGGAATGTTTTAACTTCAGACTTTTTCTTTAAGAAATATACAGTTCGATAGGCTGAGAAATCATCTTTTAGGTACATAGAAAATATCGAGCTCCTCCAATAGATAAATTTTCCATTGGACACAAACATCAGCATGAACTAATTCCAATGTTTTTGAAGCCCTAGAGTTACTCACTAGGATGAGGCATACGATGTTGTTTAACGCTGACAAACATTTTTCACAGATAAAATCTTTTTCATCATCAATAAAACTTATTTCTTTTGAAGTTTTAATAATTGCTTCAAATGCTGGAATATTTTGATGAGCTAAAATATTGTGCCACTGACTTATGCTTTTGATAGTTTTTCACAATACAACATGAAATGTCAGCGCTACTGTCATTTTCTTCACAGTTATCATCTGTTAAAAGAATTGAATCGGACATTGTATGAATAAGAATGACCATAAATTGAAATCCATTTTGTAAAGTTATTAAGTCTATGAGCAATTGCTCGTACTCTACCTTCACAGTCTAGTATTTCACATTTATTATTATCTGATACCCAAGTGAAAACCTTTATCCAGTGCGGAACCAACAGAGAATAGGTTTAAATTTCAGTTCAGGAACGTATAATACATTAGAAAGAATAGTTCTCACTTGCTTTGTTCCATTGAACGCCCATACGTTTTACTGTTCCATACCCTCCAACGTTTAAGAGCTTTCCATCACCCACTTTAACTTTTTCTTATGTTCTTCATTTTTGGTGATATTGCTGAAAAGTGTTTTTGTTCAACACATATGTTTCGCTTGCCCTGTATCCATGCACCAGTCATCAACTTTAAGTTTTCAGAATCTCCAACGAATGCATTTGAAATCTGGATACTTCCTTTTGTCGCTTCGTTTTGCATCTTTCCTTTTATGAAACCAACAGCTATCCAGATCATGTCCTACCTTATTGCAGTGCGTGCACTTCTTTGGATTTCTTCTTGAAACAATTTCTTGCATAATGACCTGCTCTATGGCAATAGTTATACTTAACATTTGGCTTTTCATTACCTTTAAGCTTACTGAAACTTGTCAAAGCAGTCTCTTTTTCGTGAGAACTTGCTCTTTCTTCTTCTATTAGCAACCTTGAAGTGAATTCCTCCAGTGTTTGTTTATCAACCGGTACAGATTCCCATGCAGATGCAAAGTGTTATTATACTTCTCTGGAAGGGACATCAATATTTTGTCATTATTATCCTATCTTGATAATTTCTCACCGGCTTGTTTAAGTTTATTCTTGAGCTCTTTCGAGCTTATAAACAATTGACGATACAGATTCATCTTGAAAATCCATGAGGAAAAATTTTTGTTGCAATAGGTGAATACTAACTACTGATTCTTTTTCATATACTGACTTCAACTTAGACCACATTT